>VXAY01003292.1:425946-577058 GCA_013399855.1 Oxyruncus cristatus | reverse complement strand
GAGTACAAGGGCAGAATCACTTCCCTGTTCCTGCTGGCCACACTGTTCCTGATCCAGACCAAGATGCCATTGGCCTTCTTGCCCACCCGGGCACACTGCTGGCTCAATATATATATATATATATATATATAAAATATATACATAGATAAATGCAGTCTTCCCCTTTTCCATTATTGCATCCCCCTTTTTCCCAGGCTGATACTCTTTACTATATTGACATCAGTAACATCATGTGCCTAAGATCTCCTGCATTCCCAAAGAGCAGTGTAGCCATTAGACTTCCAGTTAATACAAACAACAAAAGGTCCCTGATAAGTAGTTTGGTTTTCACTTCACAGGCAGAATGAGGAAAGGTATAAGGAGAGGTTTGTGATGTTTACTGTTAGTCATTTCATCTTCCCAAGAGCTTTTGAACTGTTGAAGATCCACAGCACACATTTGGCAAGGCAGACGTAGTTCTAAATCACTTCTGTAGTCTCTGAATTTTGGAAGAAGAGTTTAATTTTGCACTATGAAGCCATCTCCAGAGGGTCACATGTAATGGCTTTTCTGAATTTGCTGCTTCTGGTGGTGGAGGAATAGGAAAAAACATGCCCTGGTACCTGGGAATGGGAGTAGGGACTTCTAGGTATGGGAGAGGATGATTGTCTGTGGGTGCCAGAGGCTGATCCAGTTTGAGCATAAGTGAAGGACACTGACAGATATGCTGTGTAGAACAATCTCTCTCTATTTCTGTACTTGGTCTGTGGTGAAGTTGATTGTTTTCCAGTTTTTTGATATTTAGCCATGGCTGGTATAAGCTTGACAGTTATATTGGCTTCCATAATTTATTCTTTATCATCAAAGCATTTTCTTCCCTAGGTTTTGTTCAGAACCTTATTAAAAATCATCCATCAGGGAAGTTGGGAAACGTGTCCTTACTTTTAAGAACACATAGAAACAACTGTGTTGGGTCTCCAAGTAAAATACTGATAGGCAGCTTTGTACATGGAGATATTAAACACAGAGCAGTCTGTGTGACTGACCTGGCAAGGCACTGATGTGGATAGCCCCTGGTTTCTGTTTTGCTTCACAGCCAGCCAGGCACTTCAGCTCCTCATGCCCATTTGCTCATTTTGCTCACCAGTCAGCTACAGTGTGTGGCCTGCAGAATAGGCACCTCATCAGTTTGTAAAGGAATCAGAGTTTGTTATTTAGGGGAAAATGGGGATTAAAATAAAAAAAGATTGATTTTTTTTTTCAGTGTCATTTGGGACTGACTTATAATAAGATCCTGCTGCATTAGACAGTCTTTGCTTCGATTCTTGGCAGCACTAGTTGGATTAGGAGTGTCTAGCATGCAACTGAAATCCGGAGATTGTGTGCCAGGTATTAAATAGTGGCATAAACCTAGTGAAAAGTGGGAAAGCTCTGTCTAATAAATGACCTGTTACTTCCTTCAAAATGCAGGAATACATTTTGTTGATTGAGGTTTGGATGTGTTAACGCATTTTCAGTTGAGATGAAATGATTTTGTAAAATAATTCTCTTAACGCGTCAGAAATATAGGCAATCAATTTGTATTGAAATATCACATGTTAAGGCTCTTTTTAATGTTACAAATTACCTATCCTTGGAATATTATTAGCTATCTCTGAAATTATAAAAAAATCATTCTGTGTTATTCTTGATTGGGTAGTTTCGGTTGGGATGCATGACTCCCAAAACGTATTTTTATATCTACCAGGGACTATGATACAGTATGTGCTGGTACTCCTTTTCATCGAGATTGTCACTGATTAATAATATTAAGTAATTTTTTCTCCCATCTGCAGTTCTGAGCTCTCTTCCCATGCACATCCCAAATGTTGCACCCTGGTTCATGTAATGGCTCACAGCTAAGGGCAGCCGCAGAAATGGGTGATGCACAGCAGAGATGTTGATGTGCCAGTTTTGGGATGCATCTGGTGAGTGATTTGGCCTCTGGGATAAATTTGAGCGATTGCAGGTTGTCTTCAATTCATTCCTGCTCTAATGGCCTCGTACGGGTGCTTTCCGCCAACCCCCATTTACAGAAGAGTGATACACTGTGGCTGTTCCTGCTCTTCACCCGAGATCCAGGTCAGGGGCTGTACCAGTCCTTTATCTTCAGGAACGTCTTCTCGATGCACTGCAGGCGTTGAAACCAAGCCAGTGGGCTGGGAAATGTAATAGCAGACTTTTCAGAGAGTGTGTGGTGGTTCTTAAGACAACCAGATGTGTCTGTATCAAAGCCAATCAGAACGGAAAAAAAATCTGTAGCTATTTTTAAGAACTGAGAACGCGAATGTATTTTGAATATAACGCAGTAAAAGAGAATAGAAGCAGAAGGTCGCGCACTTCTTTCCTGTAGAACAAATGTATGTTTGGTGACCAAAGAGCTGTTTGCGGGAAGCAGTCGTAGGCAGGAGCACTCTAGGATGATTTCCAAATTTTGAAAGAAATGGAGAAATGTGATTTTGTTGAAGTTTCGCAATTACTTACCATAGTTAATTAATCATATAATTAAGTAAAATGAGACCATATTTCTTGAAATGTGTCAGATAATTATGATCATTTTGGTAATTATGTGTAATAAAATTAATTAAACATATAATTCAAAGAATCAGGAAAATTATTACTTGAAATGATTTATCCCATACGTAGGTCAGAAAGATCTGTTTTGTTTTTCCTGTGCTCAATCATAACCTTATAATCTGGTCTTTTAGGTTTTTGAAGACATTGCACATTTCCAGTATTAGCTTTTTGCCTTAATATTAGTTCTTGGTCAGAATTTTTCTTGGGATTCTTTAATCCTGATAATAGTATTGGTCATCCAGTATGAAAATCCTTGGATCTCTCTTTTTAGATCATTACTCAGAAAACAGATACGACTGTTACATTGTGCTGATTCTTGCACATGCAGAGTGTTTATAAAAGAAAAGAAAGGAAAAGGTAATGAGGAAAACAAATATTACCCAAGTGTAAGCCACTGTGCTTGAAGCTCAAAGGAGTTTTAATATGTTTTACTGACATTTGCCTGAAGCATCAAGCACACAAATAGTCTCCCTTGGTATGGAGGTCTAAACTGACCTCCCTTTCAAGTTGCAACATTTTTTATAGTTAGTTCTTATTTCCATTACTGCTGAGAGGAAATTTTGCTGCCACTGCAGATGAGATACTCTAAGAAGGGGAAGCGATATAAGAAAACCCTATAAAATCATGCTTGTGATATTAATTTTCTCACCTCAGGCTTAATAATAATTTTATGGTCATTTTTGAAAAGTTTTTTCGCCATAATGTTTTATCTATCTTTATGGCCCCTTACGCTGTATTTAATCAGTGTAATTATAGAAGGATAATTAAATATAATGCTACTTAGTTCTTAAGATTTTAGCACTATTACTAATAATGTAACTAAAAAACCCCTTGTAAATCATGATGTCTACACAAAGCAAAATATTTGATATGCCATTAAAAAGGAAATGGTGGTGCATTTTTGTTGGTATGGCAGCACACATCCTAATGCGTTGGTTCACTGCTGGTTGAAGAGAATTTTTAGCAGCATGAAATCAACTGAAGTGAAAAATACTCACTTGTTTTAGGATACTAGGATGTCTCAGACTTTCAAGAAACAGCATAGGCCACAATTTATAACTACTTAGTCTTATGATTAAATTAACCTTTAGTGAGTAGAACTCTTGAGTGTTTATGTTACAGGTTAACGTGGCCAAATGGACTGTCTTGGCTGTTTTTGCATATCTTGTCGTATCTTTTGGAAAGCAAGCCTTGGATCTGCTGCCAGTATGATCAGTTTTCATCATGTTTAAATTGAGGTGAAAGAATCCTGTGTAGGTAGGAGGAAAGGTTGGGTAAATGGGTGTAAGGGGGTGTGTTTCAGCGGTCTCAAATCTGCTTATGGTATGAACAGGATGCAGGATAAATATATAAATTTTGCTCTGAATGTATTCCTTTGTCCATTAAAGTTTACATTCCTGACTTTCCTTCAGGTGAGAAACTTCTAGACTGAAAGGCTGGGCAATGCTCTGCTATGCTAAGCATCACAGTTTACTTCCTCTGTTTTCAAATACATGAAAGTATTATGATATTTTGAAGTGTCTGGTAAGTATCAAGAACATAGTTTGATATCAGTATAGAAACATTTCACTGTATGCACGATAATCAGTGCACACTAATTGTCAAACTTGTCAGAAGACAGCCAAGACTGAATGTACTTATCCTTTCCTAGCTCAGAGCTGAGGCATCTTGGCAAGGCTGAGTAAAGATAATGCCTCGATTTTGTCATGCGGCACCACTTGTCTCTGCTCCTCCACAGTATCTGTCAATTAGACACCTCTGCAATCACTGTCTTTGGCCTTTCTCTGGGGAACTCTGGGACCAGCTTTTCAATGTCATGTTGCTAGCCCCGGTCTTGCCAAAAATTACATGTATGCTTTTGGATGGTGGATGGTCCTATATTTTGCACATGCAGTTGTCAAACATGCAAGTATGGGCCTTAGACTGGAACTGGAATATCTGCTTATGGATAAAGTGGGATAATAATCTTCACTCATGCTGTCTTGTTAGCCCTAAGCTGTATTTACACTCAGTGGCCAATGTAAGTGATTCAGAATTGAACTGCCATGCAAATACAAAAATTACAAAAATAAAATTGTGTTGCATATTCATAGCCTGGCAGTGATACCACATGATTTCATGCCTTTGAGAAAAATAGGGGAAATATATGCTAGAAAAATGTATGTAAACTAGGTGATTCTTCACTGTGAATGTCAGATATGAGTAGCTATCACTGGCAAAAGTGTTTTTCAGTAGCAGTTTCCCAAGGCAGGGAGCACAGGATTTGGGCCGTGCCTTTGCCAGTGGAGTTGAGGGGTCTGAACTCATTCTGGGGTGGAGACTTGCAGATTGACTTGTAAATGAAATGTAAAACTTCCCTCCTATCTTCTCATTCTTGTTACAGAATTCATTTTAAAAACTAGAACCATTTACCATTTCATTCTCCTAAAGGAAATGTGTCTTCTGTGGGGGAAATGCCTCTTTTTCAGAGAGCCTAAACAGAACCAGTGTGTTGCCTGAATACTGCCTCTGCTTCATGTGACAGTGGTTAATACTTCATGGGGTTTTCATAGTGCTGATACTAAGCCAAGTATCATGGTAGCACAAAGTATGAGTGGTAGTAGTATAATGATTTGAAAAGTACTGCAAGAGTATGCAGGGTGGGGATGGTCAGGGCTTTGTGTAACTCATCATATTAAATCACTTTTGTTCTGCTTATCCTTGCCAGAAGAGAAGGAACAGCAGAGTTTGAAAGTGCTCAGCCATGTTCTAAGTGGTTTTAAAGCAGACAAGCAGCTGCCACTCTCCTTTCCCTTCCAAGAAGACTCCTGGCACCGTTTCCCATGCTCCATTACAAATGCTGCTACTTCCATCTTGGTGCAGCTTCATGCGTTAGGTTGGGCATAGGATCATCAGTATTTTTGGAAGAACGAACAGGGTCTGAAAGCATACAGTGATACTCAAAGGCGGCTTTTAAGAAGCAAAGCAGGTGCCAAAAGCATAGAAGTATCAGCACATAATTCTGGTACCATATATTACAGTGGTTGTTTACTATTCATAGCATTGGGTACACATTCCTTTACTATGTTGGAGGTTGCAATGGGGTGTAAATGTTGCATCTGCCTTGTAACAGTGCCCTGCACAAAATTGCACTGCATTTGGTATCTCCATTTTTATACAGTTAAGTCAGAGTTCATGGGGGTGTGTATTCCCTTGGGTTTGGGTTCAGAGTTCCTTGGCCAATATCCCCAGCTGTTTTATTTTAAAAAAAACCCAAACTTTTGTTTTTCCAAATGTATGAATATCTCTGTGGTTACTGCTTTGGTACATGTACAACTTAAGTACTGTTGCATCTCTTCCCATGTTAATGAAATACAAGATGGCAGCTTCTCAGAGATTGCTCCTCTTGCAATAAAATGTGTATCGCTCCATTTATTGCATAGGAAAGTGCTGGTCCTGAATATTTTGTTGGTAGACTCTAGATATCTCTGTATGGTATTAGAACTTTAATGAGTGGAAAGGATGTTAGAAGCCATATTTCACATTTAGAATATGAACAGCGGCTGACAGGTTGCCTCTCCTTTCCCCTTCAATTAGTTGTTTCTTATAAAGGATTCCTTGTCTTAAAAGAATTTCTTTTACAGCACACAGAGGAATTTCTTAAAACAGCAACAAAAATAGGCTAACTAATGAAAGAAATTATTTTTAAAAGGCCAGGTAATTCTTGGATGGTTGAGTTACAACAATGCTTAGCAAAGGTTTAATAAAGAAACTGCTTTAATTATAAATAAAAGAATTGGTAGGCAAGATGAATTTCTGCCAAGTAGGGAGCTTAGTCCAGCTTTGACTTTCAGCAGAAGCCTGTAGCCCCTTCTCATTTTTACTAGTGTGATTTGTTTTAATAATGTGCTTTGTTTTTCAGTGGCTGAATGAAAGGAGCATTAAGAAGACAATTCATTAATATGGATTTGCATTTTTGGAACTATTGGGTAGTGAAGTCCATTAAAAACAAACAAAATCCAATGAAATGCCCAAGGGGACTACCTTTACAAGTTAGTGGTGGTGTTCTTCTTATGGCACCAGGACCCTTGTGGCTACCACCAGATTTTTTCTCTTCATGTACTTGGCTGTCTCAGATGGAAGTAGCTTCTTATTGGTGCTTAAATACATTTCAGAATACATAGGTTTGTATTGTATCTCTTCTCTGAAAACCCATTATCAGAAAGCAAAGAATCACAACTCATGACACCGTATTCAAGATAGGAATTGACTGTCCTTGCAGAACAGGGAGACTTCTCTGGGTAACCCTGTAATCTGTGTGGGTATAAAAACCTTGTATCTCTAATAGTTCCCCCCCTCATTGTTTAAGGCAAAGCTGTTTTAAGTGTGCATGTGCTCTTAGGCTATTGCCATTCGCTTCTGCAGCTTCAGGCTCAGGACTTAGAATCACAGAGTCATTAAGGTTGGGAAAGACCTCTGAGGCCATTGAGTCCAGCCGTTAACCCAGCACTGACGTGTTCACCACTAAGCCAAGTCCCCAGCTGGTTATCATCAGCACTGGAGAAGATGCAATGGATATTCCTATGGGGTTTCTTCCATTCTGCCTTATCCCTTTGAAATCAACAGTATTTATCTCCACCAGTCTTTGTGGGTGAAAAGTTGACTCCCCTTTTTTGTCCTAGAATTTGCATACCTTTTCTTGCCCAGTCATTCTGTAGATATTTTCTTACCGCTTCTCAGAAGCAGCTCACCTGCCTTTCCAGTAGGATGTAGTCGCTGCTCAAAACATGTTGGTACAAGGATCCAGACATTGCCCATAAAAATCATTTCTTCGAGTGCTACTCAGTGGCATTTATTTTCTTTTTTTTCCACCAAGCTATCTTTTTACATTTTCCTGCCTTCCTCTTTGCTCATCCTGCAAGCCATTCTTAAGACAGGCTCATTGCCCCATAATGACTGTTAAAACATGGCTGCTGTTCTGTCATTTCTCACCCTACTGCTTTACCTCCTTGGTAAATCTCCCATTCTCCTACTAGTCTGTTTGCCTCTCCAAAATTTGCTGCATTCGGCTGTAATGCTGTCTTACATTCAAAGGATGGTTTCATGACTGATGTGGCCTTCGTAACAGTCTTGGAAGGTAAAAGGTTGTGATAGATGGACACAGTAAAAAAAGGTATTTTTTTTTGGAACGTGGGAGCATGTTTTTGCTGTGCTGTCTCTACTGGTCCATTTACCACCACGAGAAGAAAGAAGTGGAGATTAGAAGCTGTTCTGCTAAATTAACCCTAGCTGGTCTCAGGTGATTAGTCACTAATACATTTTTGCATGAACACCTTGGGTTGACAAATTCTGACTCCTAGCACCAGGTGGCTAAGAGCTTTCCTACAGAAATACGTGAGCATCAAGTAATATCTGCTCGTGAATTCTTTTTTTAGTTAATGGGAACTGGCATCTTCTGCCATCAACTGTAATTCAAGTAAATGATACTCTTTGTGACAGAAGAAATTAAACTATGTTGTACAGCGCATGGCCGCAACACAAATTCATGTTTTTCGACATCCCAAATTATATAAGCAATGTCTTTATAGCCAAGTTTTTTAAGGCAGATTAGTTGTTCATGTCAATGCTTATTTTTTGAGATCTTATTGATTTTGTTATCCAATTTTTCTTACCTCACCATCATTACTTAGGGCATATTTTCATAGAGACTGGTGGACAGAAGTTCTGAATTTCATATTTGGTGTTTAATTTGGGAAACTTCTGCATACTTGGCAGTTTGGAAAGTCAGGTGTCTCAGTAAGGAATTGGAAGACTATTTTTAGATAACCATGTTTTGGAAATCTTGCTTGTAATTTTCTTCCATAATAAAATGTGGTCCATTTAATCTGTTCTGCATAATTTCCAATCATGATACTACTCCTTGTGCATAAATAATTAACTGGAGCGTCTGAGGTCATTTATATCTTTTGCTCTGTGGAACAAACGACATAATGACCACTATTCGGGATTAGAGACAAGATGGCCTTGAAGTTTTAATATTGCTGTATTCTGTTAGCTGACTCAAGCCAAGATGCCAATAATGTTGCTAACCTGCAACTTTAGATGTTGAAAATAATGGCAGACGGAGTTGTGAAGCTGTCTAAAACCTCCGCCCGGAAGGGGCTGTGTTAACCGGTCGCTGGAACAGCTCGTTTAATGAAACCCTTTGGCAGTTTAGGTGTTTATTTCTTTTGTTCCTCCTTTTCTGCCTGAGAATGGGGCAACCAGTATTTATCTGCTTGACAGGAATGCTGTGGAGGGTAAGGAATGCCTGTGAAGTGCTTTGAAGTTGTGATGAGCAGCAGAGTAACACTTCTATGAATAATATTTTCTGCTTCATTTTTCATGATAGCCAATTAATGTATCAAAAAGAGTATAACTTTCAGAATCGTGGTAGTTGATAGAAATGCAGAGAATGTTTATCTTTAAGATGTAATAAAGAAAAGTAAATGATGAGTATGGCAAAAATCACTTGGAAGAGAAATGTGTGAGTGAGTGTTCATCTTCCCAAATTAATCAGTATCTTCCTTAAGATGGAAGATTTGGCTATTTCAAGTCTACTTGTCATAACTATGATATCAGCCAGGTTTCAATATTTTGAAGTGTTTCTTAATGAATTTTCTCCTCCACTTTAAACCGGAGGAAAATATATTGCTTCCTGGCGTTAGCACTATGCAAAACCATTGCTGTATCTTTTAGTTACGGGACTTAACCAAATGTAGCATGTGGGTGCTTAGATGGATTGTGTTTCTTCCTCTGCTCTGTCTGCTTGGGTATGTAGAACTGAAACGAGTCCAGGTCTGCAGACAGAGAACCGCCCAACGCTAAGCAAGCCCCAACAACTCAGCAACACAAAACCTGCTGTAAATGCTGTTATCAGCTCTGTGTCTTCTAATGCTAGTTTTAGTGTGGAACCAAAAAAATCTTAATTAAGCCCCATGGACAGAGGTAATTGTGATTTAAATTTCTGTTTTTCTCAGCTGTAACTGGGGTAAAGGTCAGTATATTTTTATATGGGTACCACTAAGTAAAACCCACTAGATTGTTGATTAACCTTCTATGACATTTTTTTGATGCAGCTTTTCTTACGATTAAGAGGTTGAGTAGGTGACACAGAAAGGCTAAGCCACAAATTAGGGTTTTATTATTTGTCTGCCTAGTCTTTAAAAGTTCCAGAAGAGTTAAGGAAACATTTAGCTTAGAAAATTTCAAAATAAAGTATCTAAAATTTTTCAGTGCTGGAGTGGTTTTTTTTGTTTTGATTGCTTACAAGCTATTTGGCAATTGCTTACAATAGAAGTGAAGTATTTGAGGCCAAACAGCCTGTATCATTCTCAGTCTAAAGGTTATTTTTTGACTTTTTCATTTTCAAAATTTTTTGAATAATATTTCTGGTTTAACCTAAAAAACGTTATGGCTGAAGAAGATACTCTTTGCTACTGATATTTTTTGTTTTCAAACCGAAAATCTTTTATTTGCCCACCTCAGTTGTTTAAATTTGTCAGACCTAAAAATTTGTAGGAACTTTCTATTCTTGAGTAAGGAAATAAATAGATCTGAATTTTATCTGTCATGTTCTCTAGATTTAACCATTTAAGATGAGTTTTGCTATAAGGTCAGGTAACAGGCCCATTGCAAATACAAGATTTTGTGTCATTCTCATGATCAGTATGCATAAAGGTGTACGTATCTGTATATCTAGCATATTTGTGTGCTTGTGCATATAATTTATTTATTCAGCAGCACTTCAATTTGTTCTAGGACTGTTAAGAACTTCAAGCTTGGTATTGTATGGGTTCAGTAATTTTAACATAAATTATTCCTTGTTTGAAATTAGCTCTAGATTTCCACTGGGAAAAGAATAGTATCACCCATTTAGAAAATTAGCCTGGGGTTATACATATCAGAGGAGTCAAACCCTTGAGGAATCACTGTGTTCAACATTGCAGAGCGATGCTGTGTATTGAGGGACAGATTCAAAAGGAGTTGCAGATTCACAAATCAAGTCAAATTTGAGTGACTTTTTTAATGCTGTCAGCTTCAAAGTCTTGCTTTTCAAAGTCTTTGATGATATCTGTTTGATTACATTGGTTCCCATCGTTTGTACTGCTTTTGGTCTTTCTTGCTCTCACATTTTCAGTAGTGTTGTTGTTTTACCTATTGTCAACTGAGTGTCCCTTCCCCCCTGATATGTACTCTTTATATTTAGAAATTTTACATCACTGCTGTCAGATTTTGGTTCCCGAGCTAGATTCATCTGCAGAGTGAACTCTCTGACCTGTGTGATATTTTTCAATACCTAATTTCTTTTAAAAAAACCCAATCCTGACAGCAAATATAAAATTTTTAGATCTCACGCCAGTTCAGAAAACCTTCATTAAGTAAACTAATTGCAACGTAGTGGAATTTTACCTGCCAGGATACCTGGGACATTAATTCCAGAAAAAAAGTGATAAGTTAATGACAGTGTTAATGACGTTATTTATTGCCTATGTTTTTAGTGAATAGAAGTTGGAAAAGTTTTTAAGATGAGAATTGTAAGTAAAAAAATCAAAGTGAAGGAAGAATGAGCAATGAAACAGAGAAGAAAATGGACAAAAATGAATAAAAAAGAGAAGGGAGTAAATATTTAGTTCATCTTTCCAAAGGGGAGCATACTGGCTTAGGAAGTGGTGTAATAGAAGTGGGGGGTGAGGACAGGACAGGTTGTGCAGCAAATCCCAATACCCTTGAGTCAAGCACCGGCAACAGATGTGTTCACTAATAAAAACTGAGAAGTTCTGAGTATTTTTGAAAATAAGTCTTGTGCCTAAGGGCCTACTTTTGATGTGCTCAGGGGATTTGGGACCCCATCTCAAACTGGTCACGTATAGGTATGTAAGCCAAATGTTTTCCTTCATTTATGAACTGCTCCGATAGGGGGGGAAAGGCAGAGAAGATGTGGATGAACAAAGCTAGCTTTGTGCCAACTGAGTGTTGTTTTCTAGGAAATAGAGCACTTGCACAGCTTCGTTGTTGCTGGGTCACTACTGCTACAGGTCAGAGCAAATCCTCATTTTTACACTCTGTCATAAATTTTAATTTTCCAGAATTTGTTCGGTATAGGTGGGAACTTTAGAATGGAATGAGGGTGAATTATAGGGATGAAGGTAAAATAGGGGCAAAATGTTTACTGCTGAGATACTCTGTGGAACAGTGTTTCTTTTCTAATAATACTAGGCTTTTAAAAAAAGATAATGTGTTGAAAAATAATTTTTTTTAATGTCTTGATATGTATGATGAAACTTGAAAACCATTAAAGTGCTAAAGAAATTAAAAGTTAAAGATGACATTTCGTCTTTAAGCTATCAGTAATAGAAAGTAGTGCATTGCAATGAAATAAAATAAGGGAAATGTGTGAATAAAATTTTGTGTTTTCTAGATTTCATGATTTTTCTATTCTGTGTCTTGTAATCTGGAGCATTATTTGACTATATATCAAAATTTCCAGTTCATGAACAAGCCTTTGTTATGAACACATACAAGGTACAAGCTTTTGACGATGCAAAACTTAATGATCCACAGCAAGAAAAGTGAGGGAAAGCAAGCAATAACACATGGCAGTGAATTTACTCATTTCTTCATCGTAAAGATAATCGTGGGTCTGATGCAGTGAAACAAGATGATGTTGAGATGCTGTTGTTGATGGGGGCCATATAAAACTGAAGTAGATGGAAGAGAACAGATGGAAACTTGAGGAGGGGAAGTAGCCTGTCCAGGGCTGTGCTTGCAGCTGTCATTTGAAATCCAGAAGGTTTGGTGCTGTATAGAAATGTAATTTCTGTGGGTTTCCAGGTACTTGGATGCTGTAAATGCATTGCTTCACCATGTTGTAATAGTGCTAGAGACAGAACTACTTAGAATCATACAATACTTAAGGTTGGAAAAGACCTCTAAGATGGAGTCCAACTGTTAACCCACCACTTCCATGCTCACCACTAAACCATGTCTCCAAGTGCCACATGTACTTGCTTTCTGAACACTTCCAGAGGTGGTGGAGAATCATAGGATAATTTGGTCTGCAAAAGTCTTCAGGAGATCTCCTGTCCAACCTTACATAGTGTGGCCAGGTCAGACCAAGTTGCTCAGGTACTGACCCAGTTGAATCTTCAAAGCCGCTGAACAGCAGATTAAACAACCTTTCAGGGCAGCCCATTCCCCTGCTGGACTGTCCTTACAGGGAAAGCTTTTTACTGTATATCCAATCTGAACCTCTCTTATTTCACCTTAGGCCCATTGTCTTTTGTCCGATCATGCTGTGAAGAGCCTGCCTTCATCTCCTCAGTGACCCTCCTCATCCTCACAGGGGACTGTCGTTAGATGCCCTCAAAGTCATCTGTTTCCCAGGCAGAACATGCCTTGTTCCTTCAGCCTCTTCTCACAGGGCAGGTACTCCAGACCCCAACCAGTATTGAAACCCTCTGCTGAAATTTGCCTCAGTTCATTGATGTGTTTCTTGTATTTGTGGGTGAGAGTCATGGTGTTCCAGATGTGGTCTGATGAGTGCTGAGTAGAGAGATCATTCCCTCTCTCTGCTGGCTGTAGTACTGTTCACAAGGCCAAGGAAGCTGTTGGACTTTGCTGCCACAGACACTGCTGGCTCATATTCAGCTCAATACACACCAAGACTTCCCACCAGGCTGCTTCCCAGTCAGGCCCAGCCTGTATTGTGTACTCCTTCCCAGCTGCAGGATGGGGCATTTGTCTTGTTGAATTTCAGGATGTTCTTGCTGGTTCTGTCTGAAGACCGGTGCAAAATTTGCCTTCTTCCAGTTTTTGGGGGCCTGTCCTGCTCCTTTTGAAGGTGCCCCTTAAAAAGGCAGCAGCCAGTGCTGTGAGCAGCCTTGGATGCAGCCTGCCAGGTCCCATGGACACCTGTGGGCTGAATTCTCCTGAGATACCCAGGTCAGTCCTCATCCGCATCTCCTCCTCCAACCCTGCCTCTCAGTGCTGAGGCCTGGGGGGTATTTTGGTGATGACTGGGGCAAAGAAGGCATGGAGTATATCAGCCCTACCTGTGTCCACGGTCACGAAGTCACCTGCCTCTGTTGCTGTGTTCTCTGAAAATTAGGTAATTATTTTTGAACATTCTAATTAAAAGCATGGGCACTGTCCTGTGACCAAAGGTCAATGTCTTCCTGGCCTGGTATCTTGTTTCTGTTGTTGGATATTCTGCACTACTTCAGAGGATGGAGGCTGACATGAACGACGGTGGAATAATCTGTCCACAAGGAAACTTTCTTTTTCAACTGCTTTAGAGACCCTCTTCTCCTGTGATGCAGGAGGGTTTTTATCCTTGATGTCCTTTGGACTATTTTTTCATGTCCTTTTTGACAGAGGTAATGTATTCAAGGGGAGTATATGTCATTAATTTACAGTGATGGCAATATAAATGGCAGTATATTAATATTTTTCATATTCTGTATTCCCTTCTCAATACATCATGGCATCCTGTTCACTTTTTTTGACCCCTCATGTGTATTGAGCAAATGTCTTCATTGAAGTGCCTGTGATGAATCTTGCATCTTTTTTCCTGAGAGGTTATAACTAATTCAGAACCCATCAGTATGTACAAGTGGCTTTAAATTTGTTCCTTCTAGTGTACCCTACTCTGCACTTTTTTCACAGTGAATTTCATCTGCTGTCAGGTTGTCCAATTACCTAGTTTTTTAAAGGTCCTTCTGGAGTTCCTCACAATCTTTTCTAGTCTTGACTACTCTAAATAGTTCTCTGTAGTCAGCAAATTTTGCATGCTTACTACTTATAGCATGTCAGCTTTCAGTTATTAGTAAATATGAATAACTGTGCCTTTCATAGTATTGATCCTTTGGAAATGCTTTCTTCCCGCACTGGTTATTTTTTCCTCCTTGTTCCTATATCCAGTCATTTAGTTAGTCTTCCAGTCCGTGGCAGCAATGCACCTGTAAATGACTAGATCACACTGTGAATACTCACAGAGACTCATAGTAGCTAACAGGGGGGTCTCCAACGTGTCCTCAATGAAGCGAAGTTGCCTTTGAGATCAGAATATAATCTTAGGTTCTCTGAATTCCTTTGGAGGTCTTCCCCACCCCTCCAGAATATTTTACTTTCATGACTGCATGTCCAAGTTTTCTAAGTAAATTAATGCAAAGAAGCTTCTAGGAAGTCTGTATAATGTTCTTTTCCTCTCTCTTTTCTTTACTCAGACTGTTATGGATGCGTTCTCAGGGCAGTCCTGGTAGGACGAGGACACCTTTCTTCTCCTGAGGAATTCTGCTGCACTCCATATGTTTTGTGACTCATGGCTTCTGTTGTAGATAATAACCAATGTTCCTTCTGATTGAAGAGTAAAAGTTGTGTACCTCTAATTAGGTGAAGTGAGAACGACTCCTCGCCTTCATCCTTGAGGTTGGAAATAGAGTAATCCAGTTGTGTTAGTAGCTCTGATCTCTTGATCCTTGCTTATTTCAGCACTTGTTCAGTCTTTCATAGCCCACCTTTGGAGTTGGAAACTGCTAAGCTAAAGATACTGTTCAGGGAACATCTGTTGTGAAAACTTGATGAGGTTTGGGGCACGGAAGGTCTACAATGGTTCAAGGTTATACTGAGCAAGTAATTAGAAGAGAGATCTGTGGAGAGGAACAAAATAGATAAACAGCATCAAGAACAGAATATTTCATCAATTGGAAGTAGCCATAGCGGGGTGAGGACTCTGAAAGGAGGAGGTGTCATATATTCGTACTCAGTTCTGGCTTCCCTAGAGATTGAGCACTGAGGACGTGGTAAAAAACAGGTAGGAGCTCACCCTGGTTCTGCACCAGCCCAGCTGCTCTTACGTTCTTAGAAATGATAAAAATTATTCCAAACACCACACAGTATACAGAGCATATGATATTGGAACATTCAAAATAGGATCTTTTTCTTCAGCTTGACCTTCAAATACTGTCTCTGTTTCTGCTGTGAGAGTCATATGATGACAGATGGGTTGTAAGTGGGGTCAAATTTGCAAAAGATTTTGAAACTGAGGAAAGCTCTTGGTCCCGAGGAGAGTAGACAGTTGAATTTGTCAAATTTCACTCTCTTTAATCATCCTGTCTCTGACAACACCAATATGATGGAGAGTTGCCCATTTCAAGTAATGTTAATTGTGATGAATAGTGATTCCAAGAAAATTTCTAGCTTCCTGGCCAATTGCTTTATTTAACTCAACTGTTGATACCTAGGTGGCCTGATAGGCACAGAGGTCTTTCTGGAAGCTGTATTTCCAGAACCTCTTACTTGTATGGTGTAGTTGACTGTTCTGTGGACTTTGTTCACCCTTGTAATCTCAGGTTTTACACTTTGTATGATGAAGTTTTGATTTGCCTATTGGCCTCTCATTACCTTTTTCTTTTTTTTTTTGTGCTTTGTTATTTACCCATACTATTTTGTTCCTGACTTTTTACTTACCTTTAAAATATATATGTAACTTTTCCATGATGCTAATAAGGTATTTTTTAGTAGATTTCTATGGATTTTAATTTACAATCTTTCCCCTTTAGGCTCTATATCTAATTTTCTCATTTAGGAAAAAAAAAAACCCTCTCCTGCTTCAAGTTCAGTGCACTGTCTCTTGATGTGATGACCCCAGGAGGGATCCAATTTAATTGCACGTTGACCACTGCTACTTAATGGCTTAATCTCACTTCCTGAGCCAGTTCTGCTGTGTTACAGGAAACATGTGTTTTGTGACTTCTGTGAGGTCCGCAGTGAGTTTCCATAGAAAGAAATAAATATCGCGTATTTTTCTTTGCTCTCTAACCTGATGTGGTACTCGGGCCAGTTGGCAGTCGCGTAGCTGAGAATGTCCATTGTCTCTTTTGCAACTGATACTGTTTGTGGGCTCCTCTGGCTGCCAAACACATTTGAATTGCAGCTCTGGCTTCTCCTCCAAATCAAAGGGCAATGCAGGGCCAGTGTTTTCCCATATCAAGCAATGATGGCTTTGTTCTTCTTGTCTTCATGGGGAGGACAAGATGTGAAGTTGGAGTCACAATGCTCTTGCTCTTTTTATTAAACTGGTTTTTTTAGCTTCTTGTGTTTAGAAAAGAGAGGTGGTTCTGGTGCTTAAGACTCCAGTGCTAAATCTTCCTTCTGCTCTGCATCAGGGCAGACTTCTGTCAAACTGGGGCTCTTGTGCTGGTAAGGTAGGATTGTTATTTCCAAGATCTGCTGTAAAGATTTACAAAAGGATTTCAAATACAGATATCAAATTTCTTCATTTTCTGTCCCTGCCCTGGCAATGTCTCAAATGAGAAGGTACTCTTGAATCCACGGAAGTCCTGTATTTCTGAAGAATGTTTCATCCTGCCCATGTATATTTTTGTCCCTATCTAAGAGGACAGTGGGGCCCTTTCTTTCTGAAAAGCTTCTTTACTATTTGCCTCAATCTCTTGAAGGCTCCTGATAAAACGCATTTCTTTTTACAGTGGCTGATACAGTGTGATAAACTCTTGAAGCAGTAGTTATGATGCTTACTTGGGTTTCTGATCTTGTGGTGCAGTTAGAAGGCTAGGAAAGCTGGTGGTCCATAGGTCAGTTGGGCAGTGTGAGTCTTCAGTGCCAAAACAGTATGATGTATCAACAGATGAATTTCATAATTCTTTATAACACCATTTCTCTCCTCTTTTTGCTGAACCTCAGTGCTATACAATGGTATTTATTAGGTCAGATGATGTACTTTGCTCCAAAACATTAATATGGGAAAAATGAACAATTGTGATTAAAATTGATTTTTTCCCTTTGGGAAGTTAGAATAAAAAATGGTTACCTGCTCATTTATGAAACAGATTTATTCTGTTGACATGGAGGCTTGTTTGAAATGTAATTGAATTTCTGTTACCTAATGGAAAGTGACAGTTAACAGTATTTATTTTCCATTTGTGTCTCAGTAGATAACATAACACAATTTTGATTTGTAGTTAGCTTTGGAATCTGAGATTGTTCTATCTCTGTAATTGAAAAGATGGGAGCGCGATGGCCTATTACAATTCTGGTTTTGTTTTTTTACACCAGGAGAGGCAACATTAATACAGTAAACAGCATCTATTCCAGCTTAATAGTTGTACTGAGATGTTATTTTTGCATCCTGCCTTTCTCATTAGAAACTGCCACATCATGATCTGGATTGATAATTCTTCCATTTAGACACTCTCTGCAGCAGCTAATTTCTATGAGCAATGCCTTTCTTTCCTTGCCCACCTCAAAATAACTTTTTAACCTTTCAGCTAGAGCACTTTTCTTACCATAAAATTAGAATTACATTTTCATACTTTTCTTTTGCAATTTATTTTCATGGCATGTATGTTGCTCACTTTGTATGGAAAGTGCCATCACTCAGCATGTAGAGGACAGCCCCAGGATCAGGCTCAACCAGCATGGGTTCATGAAAGGCAGGTCCTGCTTGACGAACCTGGTCTGCTTCTGTGACAAGGTGACCCAATTAGCGGATGAGGGAGAGGCTGTGGGTGTTGTCTGGCTGGACTTTAGTTAAGTCTTGACACCATTTCTCATGGCATTCTCCTGGGAAATCTGACTGCTCATGGCTTGGACAGGTGCACTGTTCCCAGGATGGCCCAGGGAGTGGTGGTGAGTGGAGCTATGTCTGAGACTGTCTGTTCCTGATGGAAAAGATGGGAGCACAGTGGCCTGGTACAATTCTGGTTTTGTCTGGTGGTCATCCCCCTGTACTTGGCACTAGTGAGGCTGTACCTCGAATCCTGTGTTCAGTTTTGGGTCCCTCACGGTAAGAAAGATATTGAACTGCTGATTTGTGTTCAGAGAACAGCAGAGAGGCAACAAAGCTGGGGGAAGGGTCTGGAGCACAAGTCTTATGAGGAGCAGCTGAGGGAGCTGGGGTTGTTTAGCCTGGAGAAAAGGAGGTTCAGGAGGGGCCTTATTGCTCTCTGTGACTTACCTGAAAGGAGATGGTAGCAAGGAGGGGATTAGTCTTTTCTCCCAGGTAACAAGCGATAGGACAAGAGGAAAATCCCTCAATTTGTACCAGGTGGTAGCTGAGATTGGGTATTAAATATTTTTTTTTTTTTCACTGAAAGAGTGGTCAGGCTCTGAAACAGGCTGTCCAGGGAAGTGGTGAAATCACTGACTGTGGAAGTGTTCTAAAGGTATGTGAATGTAGCATCGGGGGATACGTTTTAGTGGTGGACATGGTGGTTCTGGGCTAACAGTTCGACTCAATGGTCTTAGAGGTCTTTTCCAACCTTAACAATTCTATGATTCTGTGAAAGCCATTGCTTCATCATTAATATTAAAGCAATAGGTAACAACTTGGTTCTTATATTGTTACGTGCTTTATGCTGCAATTTCCCTGCTGCTATTTTAGAATTCTCCTTAACCCAAAATGATTAGGCAGCCTCTTGGCTCAAGGGAAGTTATTTCTGTTTGAAGCCAGAGTTGATCCCATTCCTACTGGTACCCTTAAGTGTGGTGACACTGAAGGTGAAACACTTTGGAGAGGCAGTTGTCTGTTCTTTCTTTTGTGGTGATGAAACCTGTACTGTCAAGGCCTGGTCCCCATTTACTTGCCTTGTAACTTACAGAGTTGTAACTCACTGTGCCTGTGAAAAAATCTGAAGTGAGTGTTATGCAACAAGACCAAACGTTGTGGAGGAGCCTGTTTTCTCTAAAGTGCAGAAGAAGAATAGTCAGGAAGATTGTTTGATCTCAGATGGTACAAGATGGTGCTTCTTCAAAACAAGAAGATGGCTGTCACAGCACAGCCTCCATTCATCCAACCTGCTTTCTAGATGGGTCAGAAGCAGGACACTAACCACCCACATTGATTTATGAGCTTCCAGTGCCTGTTTTGCTACAGTATTTTAAACTAGTAGGTTTTAAAACAGTAGTTGTGCACTGTCCTATCGCAGCATTTGGGAAGGGGTATGATTCAGATCATATTTTTGGTATACTCAAGTGTTATGTGCTCATGAATTCAAGCTTTTTATAGTGTATCAGATATAACAACTATTAATTATTCTACCACCAGCTTTTTTTCTTTGAGCTGATGAATAAATTAAGAAGTCGGGTTTTTATGAGTCTTCAGTCTTAAGTTGATTCAGGAATAGAAAATAGAAACATGGTTCTGTGGTTTCTAAAATGGAAACTGAGTAGAGCTTATATGTATCAGTAGCATGCTATCAAGAAGGATTGTTTCATTGGGATTTTTTTAAGGGATTGTGTGCATGAAAACCACAGAAAATGGATACGGATTTTTGAAAATCCACGAGTAGTTCCTGACAATAGAAAAGCAGTCTTTTAGCTCCTGTCTTTAGGTTTTTAAGTTTTAATTCAAATAAAAATCTGTATATTTTCAAAGTGTACTTCATGAAAACTTCAGTGGTTTCTGATATGAGCTTTATAGAAGTTGAATTTATTTATTCAATAAATAGATGAAACAATAAATAATAACAGTGCATAAGATACCCTAAATTGACAAAACCCCAAATTAAACTGAGCATGAGACTTGCTGCATTGAATATGAACAAAAAATATTTCAATAAGAAGCATGAAATGTGTTGTATTTTTGAAGCAGCCTTGAGCTGCTCTGTAGTGCTCACAAACCACAGACTTCATCCTTGCCCATTGGTTGGCCTAAAATAGTCATAATGTCAGACTTCTCCTGGTTTAAGACTTACTAAAGAACAATTACTTCATAAACAATTTTTAAGTGTACTATTTAATTATTTAACTAAATACACAATTTCAAGTGATGGATATTCAAGCCTGTAAGGGCTAAGTATTTCAAGGCATTTTAATGAGACCTGGAGTGGAGATTTCAGTAGGTATTTCCGTGCATACTTCTTCACATATGCAAAAATATGTGTACGCATACAGAGGTACACGTCTGCATGTGTGTGTATATAAATTTGTGTGTGTGTGCATGCATAAATCAGGGAGTCTGTTGTGACATTAGTTATCAAATACAGATGATAACCAACTCAGGAGCCCATATATTTTCAGTGATATATCATGGGTGCCACACGGGTGAGAGAGCTTTTTCACAGACACAAAAGCTTAATGTTCAGTACTGTTTTGTACTGAAAATATTAAAGTTAATGCAAAATGGAATTTGTAAACTTCAAAGGTTTAGAGGACTGCCACTTTTTTTCCTCTCCAGATCTGTAGATACTCAACAGTCCCAGGCAGGCAACGTTTTTCAGTATTTGTTCTTTTTTGACTGTAAATCATGACTCTGTGCTGACCTTTAACAACCTCTCCTACATGACATATTCTGATTATCCAGTCTGGGGGAGAAATTTCTACTGATTTTGTTATAGCTGGAAGATAAACCAAAGTAATTAACAGAGTGTTTTGTGAAATAAGCAACCTTTTGCTGGAAGGATGGCATTTGAGGAGGCTTTATGTGGCAAACTTTGTGTATGAAATACATAGCAATGCCGTCTGTGAGAAGGAAATAGAGGGTGTATGTATGCTGTTTCGTCAGTTGTTTATGTTTAATTGGTATGTTCCTGCAGGAAGGGTGCTGATCTCTGCTGATAATGGTGTAAACCAGAAGTTTTAGGCATAAATGTGTGCTTCAAAATAGCTCTATACCAGAAATGAAAATATGTTTTATAAGTAACTAGATCTGTGGAAAGACTTCCAATAGGGAAAAATTAAAAAGCTGGAATCACTTAGTTTTGAGCAGAGATTAATGGTAGAAGTGGTAGGAAATAATGGCACAAGGAAAGCCTGGGGAGATTCCTTACTTACTTTTCTTCATCATCTAAGAATGGTGAAAGGGGGGAAGCATCCTACTGGAATTGATGTATTTATCCAGGTATTTATTCATCACTGTACAGTTTGATTGTCAGTGTGCTAATGGTTTTATTTTTATATTGCAGTTGTCAAGGAGGGAAGTGTAATTATTCCCATTTTAAAGGACAATGACTTGTGCAGGACATCAGAAACAGAAGCCTGTTACTGAATCCATGTGCTCACTGCTGGTATGGTTTTATTCTGAGACGTGAACATTTCAAGTAAAATTTAACAAATATAAAATAGCTAAAGTCATCACATACAATGCATGTATTCTGTACCCCAAGCAATGAGGGCATAGGCCTTGGTTTCCCTGATTATGATAATTGTTGCTTAGCTGAAGAGAAGGGTATGTGGTGTACACAGGTATCTTTGAGGAGTTCTTGCAGTAGAGTGGATAGCACTGGAAACCTGTTGTGGCTCAAGATCTTCCTGGAGGGTTGTAAGCTCCATTTTTTTTGCACACATCTGTGATTCTCTGCTGGGTGTTCTCTTGTGTGCTGGGCTGTCAAGGAATTAATCATGGTGAAAGTGGCTCAATTAGTGCCATGGGTTGAGTGGCATTAATAAAGTTTCAACTTATATCTGGTTTACTTATTAAATTGAGATTATTATCTATACTGTAGCCACCACAGATGGGAAAAAAACCTACCTGTGGATGAACCTAATGTGCTCATTGGCCTGTGAATATGTTGTCCCCTTAGATGTTAAAAATCCACAGGATGTCCCTTAGTGCAGGATTTTGTACTCAGCCTTGTGAGTAGGCTGTAAAAGCAGAGGTGGAAGGACTCCTTTTGACTTTGCAATTGACAGGGCTTATGTGTCTAATTCCTTCTAGCAGGTACATGGAATCTGCTGCATTTTGGATGCATACACCTGATGTAGAAGGTGGTGAGAATGTGGCCCACTGGTTAAAATATCAGTTCCTTTCACTTCTGTGTTTTTTACCATAAACAGCTTTGTCAGCTGTAGTGTTTTTAGGAGTCAGATGACCTGGGCTGCAGATGAGCTCATGTGAGATGATGCCAAGCCCCGAGCCCAGGGATAGATCCCAATCTGGCCATGGGGAGGTGCAGCTCTCATAGTCCTGAGATGCTTTCTCATTAGTCTGCGTTCTGTGCTGTTTCTCCCTCCTGACCCACCTCACACATCTCTTAGGGAAAACTGAAGCAGAGGGGAATAAACTTGGAGGTTGGAATGGATACGCTCCCTCCTTCCCACTCTATTCCTGACTACAACAGAGGGGGCTGCTGTCCTCCCAGCTTCCCGCATCTTCCCTGTAAAAAGACAAGGGGTGGTGGTTTTAAACTAAAAGAGGGGACATTGAGACTAGGTGTGAGGAAGAAATTTTTTATGATGAGTGCGGTGAAACACGGGAACAGGTTACCCGGAGTGCCCAGGTTGCCCTATCCCTGGAAACATTCCAGAGCAGGTTGGATGGGGCTTTGAGCAACCTGATCTAGTTGAAGATGTCCCTGCTCATTGCAGGGGGGTTGAATCTGTGTTTCTGTATAAACATGCAGGCTCCCAGAAGTTGTGTTTTTGTGTTGTCCTAGAAGTGCCTCAGCTTACATGCTTGAAAATATTGGTGACAGGGATTCCTGTCTGAGATCTTGCCTATTGAAACCTCTGCCCTTCCATTTCTTAAGCTACATACGTGGATCTGCATGAAATGAAGGAAAATTTGTGGAAAGGTGTACTAGAGATATTGTTAATAGTAAATGTTTGTACATATAAATGCATTTTGTTGCAGAGGTTTCAGTGAATATTGTGTGCAGGTACGCTTTGAAACACAGTGGAAAGCCGTCTTCTGACAGGGCCTGAAGTTTCTACATACATTACATTTGTTCACTGAAATTTTTATTGTAAGCTCAGCAGCATAAAAGTAGTGGTGGATTCTTGCTCCAGCTTTGATGAGCTGTGCTGAGCCACAAAAAGGTTTGTAAAGGGAGACTTCATTTAACTGTGCTCAGACTGGAAAAAATTGGTGCTCTCCAAGTGCTGGATCCAGATCAACGAGAGTTTCAAAGCAGAAATAAGGAACTAAGCAGTGGAAGACTACTTTAAAAAAACCCCACGAAACAAACCCCAAACAAACAAAAAGCCTGTTGTGGACATCACTGTTGGGTGCTCCAGCTAGATGGTTTTGAAAGCTAGAGAATCTGTCCAGAGGAATGGAAAGAAATGTGGGGAAGTATTAGGAGTAATAATATAAATGCAGGAAATTCTAAGTTGCTGCATTCAAACTCTTTTTTTTAGTGCCTTTCAGTGAACTTTTATGGTTTATAAGCCAAATCATATGTATTTGATCCCAAACAGCCCTTTTTTCCATGTCTGCAGTGCTTTTGAAATAGTTTTTCTACTAATTCCCATATCAAATACATGTGCTAAAATGTCCTTAATTTTCTGCCGAAATCCCAAATTATGTATTTGGAGGGTGTTTCCCTAATAGCTATAGGCTGCTAAGAATTGCATCTAGGATTGATACTTATTTCAGATTTTTTATATTAAGGGTTTACTTACTGTAAGCTTAACACTGGCTTTACAAGGCACAGCATGGAGTTTATTGGCCCAGCACAGAGTTTCACAGAGTAGGGGTATTGTCTGAGTCTAATAACCTTTATGTTTAGAAAATGATATATTTATTTTTAAATTCCATGTGCAGGAGGGACTCTGGTTATTAAACTACAGAGAAGTTAGTTTGGGTATATAAAACTTTTGATTGTAACAGCATGCAATATTGTTTGCCAGACCTCACCTATGGCTACAGTGACATGTCTTCATAGGAGAAAAACTGTAAGTATTGCCAGCAATCATTTTTCTTTCAGTTGGGAAAGCAAAGATTTGGTTGAAGGCATGTATTTCTATTTAAGACCTCTGGTGCCTCAAACTGTGAAAACGGCAAAACATTTGTGATACCTTTTTTTAACTATATAATTTAATATAGTTATTTTTCAATAGAGGAATATAAGCAAAAAAACGAATACTGGGAAAAAGAAAAAGCATACTAGAATAATGTGATTTAAACTTTGACAGTGTACCTTCATTTTTAGCTGATAATGCTAATGAAAATTTTGGAGACCCTATTCTGCCTACAGAATAATGGAAAATAAGAATGAATATATGCTGCTGGCTAATTGCAGTGCTGTAACTCCGTGATTCCGTGTAGCAGGAGAGAGTACACTGCATGTCATTCACCAGCTGCTTTTGAAAGTGTGTAGGAACAATTCTAAATCTCTTTTCTGCATGTGACAACAGAGTTTTAAAATTGCAGATGTGTCAGTTTGCCAACCTTTAAGTGAGGGGTAGCTTGTATCAAAGAGCTAAGGACAAGTATTTGGCTCTAAATGCATCTGTTATTTGAAAACACATCATGGCAAAACAAAATGGTGAAAAGGGATTTCATTCATTAGCGTACACGAGGCAGCTCTCAAATACCTGTGTCAGTTTGATGCTGGCACGCAGAACTACCTTTACTTAATTAGGTACCTTTCTCTGAAAATATGTGAGTTATTCTTAAACATTATTAACGGTGAAATTTGACAGAAATTTGCATTTGTCTGAATGAGAAAAAGCTTTGTACTGGCACATTCAGTAGTTGTGTCTGTACTTCAAGACTTGATATCGAGGAACAGTCTTCTCTCAAGTTCTTACAAATTGTGGAGATTATCATGCCAGCAAATCCAGCATTGAAAAATATAAATAAAATGAGTATAAAAAAAAATAAAGTGTGTGTTGGTAGACTTGAACAGATGGCAAAAGAGTTGTAAATGCTCTTTCCAGTAAGAACTACCTTAAGGTTAAAATGTTTGTCTATGAAGGGATCTGGGAATTGACCAAAATAAGAGAGAGGCATTAACATTTATAATAGTTGCCATTTGAAAGAATAAATCAAAGGTTATTAGAATTGAATTGTTCTTTTGAAAGTAGTAGAGTGGACATTAATCTTAAAGTGACCACGTCTGTTGTTGTGGCTGGAGCTAAGCCTGGTAATGCAGGATGTGAGGCGATGGCCACCAGGAAGCTCCGCACCTGCCTTGGCATCCGTGTGCCGCAGATGCAGGTGTCGCCTGTTCAATATTCCTGGCTAAAGCAACAATTCTAGTTGGGGTTGTTTGAGTATTTGCAGCATTTTTGTAAGAAAGATACCATTGTATGTTTCTTACGTAATTTTAATTGAAGCACAACACCACAAGGCTTTGTTAAGACAGAAGCAGGAGTCTTTTCTGTAGCAGATCTGTGGTGCAGAATTATAAAGGTTGTGTAGAACAGGGCAGTTCAGTAACACTCAGGTGTCAGGTTAATACAAAAGGCTGATCCCAGAGTGGTCAGATGGTATCAGGCTATTTGAGTATTCAAAGCTGACTTGCATTTTGGGATAACAGTATCTTGTTAGTGCTTTGACAATGGATTTCTTCCCCTTGAGAACAAGAACCATTTGTGAATATGAATATACCAGGATTTTTGTTTTAAATGGTATAGATATACAATTTCAAAAAAAAAAAAAAAAAGAATAAAAGTGGCCTAGGATTCTTACAGAAAATATTTATGAGAGGAGCCCACATTTGTTCTCCTTCAGGGAAAAAATAACTTTCTTATTTTAATCAAACTGGATTTTCTCATTCATGTGTTCCAAAACTCTTGACCTGAGCTGTGTGGTCCTGAGATTCAGAACAGCCTACGGTATTAATGAAGGAAAACCTTGGAAAATGTTCAAACAATGAAAATGCATGAAGGTTACTGTGGAGAGTTTAAGGGATGCATATTTTGTGTGTAAATGTATTGATTACTCATATATTAGGTGTCATTAAAGCTTCACAAGTCAGTACCATTCACTGAGCAAAGTTGTAATTTTGGTTTTATTTTGAACCTACATTGAGAAACAAAGGATATATCATGTAGTGATTGTTTTATTTCCTGGCTAGATGGACTTGATCTTGTGAGATATTTAGCACCTATCCATCCCATTGATCTCCTAGGTGACAAACATGCTTAATGAAATTGCTAACAATTCAAAGGATATGCTGTGTTCTTACAGTTACTTATGCTGAAGTCAATGGGATCTTTTTGGTGCTCAGTACTTTTTGAAATCAGGTCACATCTTTAGATTTCTAAATAAAGATTTTCAAAAAGACCTTGGCTCCATGACTCTGTCAGGTCAGAGCCCAAATCTGTTATTCCTTTCTTGGCACCTTTGAGGATCCTTTCATTGTTACTTTTTTTTTTCTCATTATTTGCTTTCCTCAGTTTCTGGTGAGATCAGCCAATGGCATCCAAGCTATCACAGGACCAAAGATGTAAGGACCCATCTACCCTTTGTATAGCTGTGCGTCTCAGTTCTATTATTTTCTTGCTCTTTCATATTTCTTGCACTTCTCATATTTGCCCATGTGTAGCAATCTTACTTGTCACTGCATGTTCATAAAACAGTCTGTGTCACTTAAATTGCCCTCTTTTATAATCTAATTATCAAATACTAAAAATAATTCTTGAGACTGTTTTAAGGTGGGATGTCATATAAACAGCATTGCTGTTAATATAGTGGCTAGAGAATGATTTAAATCTTTTCCTTGCCATACGTTTCCCCTAATTCTCCTGAAAGATTAGGTCATTTTTGCTTTAGGTAACTGCTTTGAATTCCAGCTGAATACCAGACTGTAGCTGAATAACATAAATGAACATCTTTTCCATGCTATCGGCATGTAAAATTCCACAAATGAGAGTCGACTTCTGAAGATAAACCTGTGCCCCAGTACCATCAGAGTTGTGAAATACTAATTATCTGTGTGTGCATGTGCAGGTCAGATACCTGTGCACGCACATCTGCTATTTGCATGCCTAAGTTAGGCTAGTCCAATTGCACATGCCTGACTTGGAAAATCTGCCCTGTAGTTATTAGAAGATGTCATATATTTTTCTGGCAAGTTATGCAATTCAGGGGGATGAACTCTTCCCCTTGCTACCCAAGACACAAGCACAGACAAACATGTGCTCCAGAGGCTTGTGTCCCCTGAGGAGAAGTGCTTTATTTTCTTAGTAGGTGTTTTCTGTCTGGGGAGGAACAGGGGATTGAGAGCAGGTGTGAGAAAACAGGTATGTTTTGGCTCCCTTTACCACAGACACAAGAAACAGATGGCTTAGGTTGGTGCTTGCTGAACATATGGAGCGAACACACTACTTACCAAGCTAGAACCTCAGCTGCAGTAGCCAGTGCTTTCTGCTTGCCATTTAGCTGTGAACGCTTATTAGGTATCAAGAGTATTGCATCCTTTCTTCATTTCATGGTGTTCGCTGCCCTTTTCCCTTTGGCTATCTTTCCTCCTTTATCTTACACTCTCTTCTTTGCTGCAGTCTCCTTCTTTATTTTGTTCCTCATCTAAATGTATGCTTATTCTTTGACTGTAGGCATTGCATGGCCATGTTGCTAACAAAAAGGAGTGTGCCTCAGGTTTGCATTCATGTCTGCCTCAAGGCTAAAGGGTGAAAAAAATGCCAAGATATAAAAAGGATAACAAGCATACCTGCTAATATTTGGAACTTGGACGCAGGTGTACCGGAGTACAATAGATGGTTTCAAAATCTTCCTCTTAAAAATGTTACAGACTTTTAAACTTATCAGCCGCTGGGGGAGAAGAAAAGTAAAAGGAGTTAAAATGGTCATAAAGCAAAAAAACGTTCATAAAGTAAAATAGAAGTGATTTAAGCAGTGAACTCAAGCTCATTGACTAAATTCTTTTGTAAGTCCACATGTAAAAATCTAAAGATGTGGTAGGATTTTGAGGCAATCCGTTACCTCCAGTGGGAGTTCCGAGGCCCTCAGTACCACTTACTGTAGATCAATCTGATTGACTCAAGTCTGAACCATGAGTATTATTAGTGCCTGAGGCACCCATGGATGAAAAACCTGGACTCTGTTCTTACCAGCTGTTTCTCTGCTGAAATAATGCTGTGATTGGTATATTGGTGCAAGGGATTGGTCAAGATGTTCTCCTGAGGTTCCTGCCTTTCTGCAATCCTTCAATATTTGAAAGAGTTCAGAGAGAGTAGGAGAGAGTGGCCTCAGGCCGTAGTGTAGAACTTCATGGGATGCATTTGGTCCTTGGACCATATTTGCCTGTTTGTTTTTCCTTAAAAGAAAAACCCCAGCAAATCTGGCTATTAATGAATGTCTTAAAATCAAATGATAAAAAGATGGCAAGGAAATGGTAAGGCAGTGAAGGTTTTGAGCCCAACTTTCCTCCAGCATTCTAAATTTGGAAACATTTCCCATGGGAAGGACTGACAAGGGTGCCAGAGCTGAGCTCATCAAGGGCTGGCTTTGTGGGTGCGGAACTGCACCCCTTCAACTTGTACACCACTGTTTGCTCCTGGGAGGGCTGGCTTGCCTGTACAGCTTTATCTCCCCGACTGTTAGAGTGGCCCTTTGTACTGTGCACATATGCTGGAGACCTGATTTATAATTAAGAGCAGCTGGCCATGCTGCTGTCCAAAATCATTTCCCCTAGTGAAGGATCAGTGGAGAAAAATGCAGACAGGTTTTAGCCTTTTGTCGAAAGAAAGAAGAGAAGCCTTCATGCTGTGCACGGCCAGGGGAGGTTTATTGCTTGCCTGAAGAACCAAGAGCTGGGGATCTTCCATTTTATGAGTCCCTCCTGTGCCGTACCTGTGGTGGAAAAAAAAGAAGTTAAAGTTACCTGAAGGCAGCTTATGGGTATTCCCCATATAATTAGTTACCATGTGCTGGAGACTACTTCTGCTGTGGTAGACTTCAGAAATGCAAACAGCAGAAAGGTGGTATGGAAACACAAAATAAACAAAAAAAGGCTCTTCCCACCCTCCACTTTTACCTGCATTTCCCCAGATGTGTTTGGTACTCCTCTAGTATCTTAATAACCTGAGCATTACCTTTATAATGCTGATTGAAAAAGATTTTACGTCAAGTCTGATATGGCTAACTGGACTCAAATGGAGTCCATGGATAATGTTGGTTTTTAGTAAGTATAAGGGAAGTTAATCTCATACTACAATCCCCCCCCCCATATATATTTTTTGAGTGAGTAAAGCAGATAAAGTAGATGTCTAGAAACATTTTTGGGTGGTCCACTTGGAATGGCTCCTGTTGCAACATTACCTCCCTGAGATTGTGGGAGTGCAAAGCCTGTCCTTGTCAGCCACTTTCCTGGATGTATTTAGACAAACTTTTCTTTTTTGCCTTGCTGTCTCTGAAGCAGTGCAGAAGATGTGGGAAGAGGATGAGGCTGGCAGAGTCCAGCTCCTCCAGGGGAAGAGTCCTCTGGGGTATTGAATTAGAGAAGAGCAGTGCTGGCGGTTGTTGTACTTCTTTGCACCCTTGCCCCCTCCTCCATTGCGTGATGGTTGTGTTCCTGCAGACCACGCTCTTTGGCCTCCTGTTTCTTTTCTTAGCTAACACAAAACCTGCCGCAGGGTATGCGAGCACAGGAGCGGGAGAGGGGACCTCCTGCTGCCATGGGGCTGGTTACTGCCGGGCTGCAAGGAGGCAGCAGCACGGGGCCTGTGGCCTTCAGGGACTGGTGGAGGATGTGAGGGTACATCATAGGAAGGCAAGTACGAGACAAGCCTTTGACCTCCTGAAGGAAGATAACAATAAGCTAGTTTTTAAGAGAAACCTTAGGGACACATTCATGGGGAGTAGGAGGTAGTATGTCTCTAATCAGTGATTCTGTGGAGTGTGTATTTTTGATAAGGAACTGCAGGTTTTTGGAGAAAAGTGAAGAGGATTACCTAATTGCCACTCTGTATCTTGTCCTGGACAGCAGCCTTTCATCTTCTTTTGAGAGTTTTTACTCAGAATAAATACTGTTGCAAGTGAGGTGTGATTTTTAAACTCAACCAGGCATATCCTGTGCCCTCTAACACAGTGACACCATCAAGACCAGTTTCTGTCTCTTTGCCTGGACTTCCAAATAGGGAAATTTCACCTACTTTGTGACTTGAGTGCACCTGAGCACACAGAAACAAATGGTATGCATGAGATAATGACACTCTCATAGCAGCCTCAGTACAACTTTTCACCTAGAGTGAATTGCATGTCTAAGTGAAAGAATTTGACTACTCAGCAGGGTTAAATCAACATATATATAGTTTATATGTGTGTGTATATACCCACCCCCCATACATATACGTACATATTTTTATATATATATACATATATATATATAAATAAATAATTTTTTTTGTGGTGTGCCACTGATGCCCCCTGGCAGTCACCAGAGCATGATGGTCAGTGACTGTCTCTGGTGTGCTGATTGCCAGGTGGAGGCTGAAAGCTTGGACTGCAGCACAGCTCAAGCAATAGGTTATGCATTTACTGTAATATGATTTATGCAGGCCTCCACAGTGGGTATTAAGCTGGCTAAGAACGGATGCTGTCCTTTTTCTGGGCATTCAGCTCTGCCATATAAATATGCTATTCAGGTCTACTAAGTTTTTATAAACTGCTGTTGCTGCCAGAATAGCTAACAGGGCTTATCCAGCAGTGACACTTCAATAGCAAAATGTTTTGTGAATGATTTTAGCCTATTTGTTTTCTTTCCCGCTGTGATTCTAAATATTTTTACAAAACTATATTTCAGAGATGTATTCACTTGGAAGGGCTTAGAAAAGGCAAATTAAGAGGTAAATTCGATATTCACTAATGTAGTCTATTTTCATTAACTTGGAAGTTACGATGCATGTATGACTGTGCTTATATTAAAATGGCATGTTCACAAATACTGCTATAAAGCTCAATTCTTCAATTCAGTTAAATAAAGGAGTTCTTAAAGGTGCCTGACAAGGAGGCAGCAGTTTGTCCACCTGCTGCTGTACTGTGGAACTAATAGCATTAATAGAAGGAGCGTTTTCAGCTTTCACAGCTAATGTAGAATACTAGATTTGGTTATAATTGAATTCTGAAACAAACAGTTCAATTACTAAGGCACTGTAGCTTTTGTTCATGTGATGGGCAGGCAACAGTTCCTGCTTGTACCTGTCCCTACTGATTATTATTATGCAAACTTAAAGTTCCTCTTTATTTTTCCCATTTTCGTAACAACTGCATTATGATGTGACATATCTTTTCCACATATTTTACTTGAATAAATAAGTAGGGTATTAAATTCAACTAGGGTATTAGATTATAAATTAGTTCTGTAACAGCCATCATAATGTTATTTAGATTTTCAGTTTACACAGACCTTGTAGCAACTCCCAAGAGCTATGCTACAGAATTAGGAGAAGATGTGAGTTGATGTAAGAAAATTGGTTTTGGTAATATGCTGATGTCAGTAGAGTTTTCTGTGTGGAAAGATATTTAAATTAACGTTTTTACTTACTCCATTGTACAGACTAAGGATTGGTAATGATTTCAAATTACTGATGAGTTGGTGTTTGGACTATGCAAACATGACCATAAATGTCTTTTCCTAAGTAGGGTAATATTTATATTATGAGTTTGTGTATGGGGTTTATTTTTTAACAAACAGATTAACGTGTTCTAATCTTCCCTGTAAAATAACCATTTCACTTATGTCAGGAGAATGAAAAAATTTAAGAGCATTTTTGGTTAAAAAACCCACATAAGGCTGGGTAACAGGTACAGAGGTCTTTGTGTCAAGGAAGAAAGCACAGACTTGCTGGTCTTGAATAATTGTATCATGATTAGGAAGCACAGTGACACCGTACTGGTGAGAGAGATGTGAAAACATGCACATTTATAAGTACATTCATTAGTCAGATGGATGGTAATGGTAACCTGAAGAGAGAGCTTCTAAATTAAAAGATTTATAGCTGCTTACATCGGTATTCTGTAAATATGGGAATCCATACCCACTGTGATGTTTTATACATTCAGCGAAAGAGTAAAGGTGAAAAATAACTATGAAAGGAAGTAGATGTCCTCCTAAGTCATTTTCTGAGATGATGGACAGCATTACTGGTAGCGGTCTTAATTGAAATCAAACCAAACAAAACCCACCCTGGTTGCTTTTAATAATGAGGAGTACTGGAGTAAGGGAACAGACTATCTCCTTCTCCAGAGAAAATTGACAGATGGAGAAAATGTATGTGCAGGTATCAGCAAGATTGCCTTGAACCCCCCCCTACTGCCTGTCACTGAGGTGCTATTTCAGAGTGCTATTTCATCAGGGCTGTGGTGAGGCAAATCAGTACCCAGGACTGAACGTTGATGTTTTATACCTTTTCTCCCTTTTCTTTTGCCTCCTCCCAACCTCTGCTAAACAGCCCAAAGTGGAAGTCCAAGCCAAGTGGGATGTTGTGATGTTGTTCAGGAAACCTCTTCATGTGTTTGAACAGCAGATTATAAAAGGGAAACCTTTGTTTCCTGAAAAATATTGTGGTTTTCCCTATGAAGAGGAGTTCGTAGTGGAGCTGCAGGTCTTTTGTGCCCAGCTGTGGTTGTGTGTATACCTCCCATAATCTTGGGAGCTATCAGCCCCAGCTTACTGCATTCCCATGTGGTGCCAAATGGAAAAATCAGTCTGAATTGGAAGTAATTCTTATGTGAAAGGACCTAAGGATTTTTGAAGTAGGAATGAGAGCAGGCTCAGGTTTGACATTTTACTATACAGGTCCTTTTCATGTCACCTGCCCACTGCCCAAAAAGGTGGATGATTTTTGTTGTGGGCTCCTACAGGTATCCCAGTTGGTGAGGGCTTTTTCCTGGAGCTCTCACCTTGCCTTTTGGGGTCAATCCTCCTTCCCAAGGAAACAATTCCCCTCTCATTGGCTGCCCACCATGATTTTATAGGTGGTTGCAAAAGCTTAGCCCCTGCTTGCATATGGTACATGCGGTCTTTCTTTGCTTTGGTACCTGCTAAAATTCACTCTGTGCCCATAAACAAATACTATGGCTAACGAGTGCTGCCAGCTACATGACCGTTAATGACTGGGCTGCTTATTTGAAGTGACTTAAATCTGAATTCAGGAACTAAGAATAAGTGTTTTGAGTTTGGTTTTCGTCTTTTTATTGTCAGAAGCATATCCTAATGCTGCACGTCAGTTGATAGTGCAGGCATGCTCCTGCCTAGTGTTTCTGTGCAAGCTCATGTGTCTGGGCAGGTTTTTATATGCAAAACATGTCTGGAGTCCATATTTCTTGCCTCATGATGGACATGCGATGTACATCTGCTACTTGGAATGTGATTTGTCATCTAAATGTGTTAGAGTCTGAATGTCTCGTTACTGTGAAACATTTTGCTGCTTTTAGAACAACTTGAACAAAGAGGGCCCTTCATATTGCACTGTGATGTGGGTCTTTATTGAAAGAGCTCCTCTCCATTGCTGAGGCACTGAAGCATTTGCATTAAGTGATACAGAAGATGCCGTAGCAATTTCATGAGAATTACCCTTTGCAATGAATGTTAGATTAAACATCTAAGTAAAATCCCTTGCAAGTGGCCAGAAGATAAATTAGAGCAGAGCTGAACCTGGGTACAATTAAATTATGTACCTTCTTTTAAAAATTGTTTTTAATTGATTTGGTGCATAGTCTTTACTTAGTTAATAACGAGTGTAGTACCTGTGGCTATATGATCATTCGTGTGAGTTAGATTTACAGCACTAAAACTCGCTTTATCAAAGAAAACAATTTCATGAAGGGGCTGTCCCCTCTCAGTGCTCTGTTGCTGATAATATATCTGGACTGTTTTCTGATTAGTGCTCCAGTCTTACACTAATATTGAAGATGTTCTTTAGCTGATAAATGTAGGGTTATCACATCATTTTAGCAACTTAATTTGTTTCTTGCTTGCACACTACAGCAACTTTCATGTCTCAAACTCCTCCTCTGCTTTAGGGCTTCTATAGCACTGCAAAAATGAAGTTAGGAAGGAGGTGAGCATTAGAGAAGAGGACAAAGGTGCAGGATACAAAATTGTGGAGGAAGTAGTTGCAAATAGATGGAAACTTTTGCCAGTTTAGAATTTCCTTCTGTTTGCCCTGTGAGGAAGCTTGAATCTTAACAGTCCTTATAACTCTCTATAACACTGTACTAAGAATTACAGATCTTCAGTACCCATCAGTACTGGACATAACCGTCATCATTTGAAAGTTGTAATTTTTAGGTAGGTATTAATTTTTAACTTTGGCCCCACTTCTATATGTTACCTTACAGTTTGCAGTTGTTACCATTTTGCCAAACATACACCTAAACTGAAATCTAACGTTAGAGTTTTGAAAGCCCTGTATCTGAAGTTAAACACCTGGAAATGTTGTGATGATCAACAGAGAGAGAAAGGTCTTACCTTAGCAAGAGACACATATACCACAGAACACAAGAAAAAGAACCTGGAAAGAGAGTGAGGGTCTGAGGTGGACAGCCATCATTGCTCACCCAAGTCCTGCTACAGTAAAAGGATGACAGGCCCACAAGAAGCCAGCTGCAGCCTCAGGTGGATGTTGCACAGCCCCTTTCAAGTAGTTTTCTCCACTGAAGTCCTAAGAGGTCACAGTGGCAATATGATGTCTTTGAGGCTGGTGTCATTACAAATTGTGATGACTGATTCTGATTACAAGTTTCTGAGCTATAATGGTTATGACCCATCACGCAGATTGGGCAAGGAATGGAAGGAATTTTGTCTGGGGAAATCCCCTTAAAGGTTTTCTCTTCATAGTCCTGTTTAGATGGCTGTGTATATGAGCATTGCCTCAAAGATCCATTTGGACTCAATGAGGACATGTTTCTTGTCCTTATTCCCCCTTGGATTTTAAAAAAAGCCTTTGAGTTACACATTTAAAAAATTTTCAGATAATGATCTCAACCTCTAAAAGGAGAATCTAAATGAAAAAAAAAATTGACCTAACAATTAGATAGTTAATGTTTGCATGATTTTAATTATCACATATTGCAATTATTTCTAATTCATTTCAGTATACAAATCACTATTTTATATATGGCATGTTGTTAATGTTTACTTCTATAATTACTAATTTGCAATATAAGGCAGCAATTTTATAGTTATTCAGTTATGTATAATTATTGTGTCAAATAGGAGATGGCAATTAACACTGAAATATATTAGAAATTATTGTACTAAAATCAGTCTAAGAATATTTGACACATAGTTGTCATGTAATGCGTGGACTGCATTTTCCTTCTTTTTTTCCCCCTAACCCTGCTTTTAGACAATGTATTTATTTGAGAGCCCAAAGGATTTAATCCTGCAGAAATTCCTATTTCTCCATCATATTTACTGAAAGGTTAGAGCTAGAACTAACAAGCAAAATCCAGAGTCTTCTGTAGCTAAATCTTCTGTGAGGTTTCAGAGTTTAGGTGCCTTGTTCTGTGTAAGCATTTCAGAAAGTCCCTGCTTTGGTGGCTGCTTAAAAATGAGATGTTTAAGTTCTTCTGCTGCCCATAGCTCCAAGTATTTTAAAAGAGATGTTCAGAGGGAGTTTTGAGCTGTAATGCTGGCAGTGCCTTATCAGGAAGGTGCCAAGGGAACCATGAGCCTGCAGCGGGTGTCGCTGGGTGCTTTGCAGAGCTGAGCAGCCAGGGTGTTGCCCCTGTGTGATGGCAGAAAGAGTCAGGGGGAAGACGGTACCAAAGCGGCCCACAGTGGCCCAAAATGTGACTCTTACGTTCCTCTGAGGCCACCTAAAGCAGAAAGTACCATGCACCGCACTTTCAAAACTATATTAGTACTGTTGTGTGGAAACTCGATCAGAAGTTGGGGAAACTGAGGTCTGGGTCCTCTTCCAGAAGGAAGGAATCAGAGCGGCATCTCCTGTCCCATAGTTTTAGTTGCAAGTTACTTAACTTCTTCCTTTGTGAAGCTGGGTTGCCCTGCTGTCAAGTGTGAGAGTTGGGAGCCAGGAGAAGGTAGGTGTCTGAGGGGTTGTGGCACTTCTGGGATAAGAGAGACTTGAGCTGGAGTGTGTTTGGGACGTCCTCACTCTACTGATAAGAGTGCAAAAGGTGGGAACAAAGCTCTTTACCATATAAAAAACTATAACTTTAAATTATCTAGAGAGTCCTTAAGGAGGGGAAAAATCCTGATTCGTAAGAGAATCTAAAGTAGCGCTATCACTTAAACCAACTTTCTTTGTGGCAAAATAGTTCTCTGTGACAATTTCTTTTTTTGCCAGGGATTTAAAATCTGGGCAGCTCTAAGCCCTGCTAAACAAAATTCATGGCTGTACATCTTAATAAAGCAAAGAAAACTGCACAGCATGTCAAACAAATTCACCTCCTTGGTGTAAGTGTAAGGCTGCTATAATGGTACATGGCAACGAGAGATCCAGATAGGGCCCTCGGTGTGTTAGCAGAGCATATTGACTTATATCAGTCCTTTTGCCTAGTTTAAAATTGATCCCCTTAGAAAAGTTAAATATCACCTATGTTTGTAGATTACTAGACAGCTATTAAGATAATGCTTTTATAAATACAGATGGTGCCCTTATCAAAATTACATGGCAGTAAATAGATGCCAGTAGAAATAATATGACACTTTGATTAGCTAATAAAATGAAGCACAAATAGAATGGGGATGCTAAGTTGCTCTGACAGTTTTCATACTGTCTTATTTATTGCTTATTTAGCTTTGATAAGTTTCTATTACAGTCTTGGCTTCTTAAGCAATTCCTTTGAACTTTTAATTTTTAAACAGTAATCTGTATTTTATTGACTTGGGTGAAAAATCCTCATTGTCAATAAGCTCTTCATCATGATAGTAAATATTATCATTCTTTTTAAAGTAAATTGATAGGCCAAATTGCATAATGGAAGTTGTGGAGATAAAAGTGGCAAAGGGTGCCAGTTAATTTTACATGAAAATTATTGATTGGAGCAAATTATTGCTGAAAGTTTGGCAAGCAGTATTGGTTCACTGATGTGGTCGATTTTTATGCCACAGTGAAAGACTTGTATCAGTACATTGGATGACAGCAGGAAAATTGTATGGGGGGACAGACTTACACTGTAGCCTTATACTTAAGGCGAGAGACGCAGTTGTGCAAAACTGGTGTAACTCCATCGGCTTCAGTGGGATTGAGACATGGCCCGGTCACTTTTAAATCTGCTGATCTTGGATGTGAGGGAAATACTGCCTGACATTTGAGGCATATCAGAAAAATGCACTCATTGATGCAGTTGTTCTTGGAATGGTTAATGGCAGTGATAATCAAGAAGCAGAGAGCAGCTGAGAAGAGTACAAATGGTATGTAGGTCATTAGATGATCTGACCAGCATAATGCTGACCAATATTTCTGCCTTTTTGGTACTTAACAAAACTTTACTTAGTAACTTGAAAGCAGAAATTTATTATAACCTGCCACAGGTTTTAAAATCTTCCTAGAAACTTTCATTTGCCCCAATTTTCTCGGAGAGTACAAAGCTCAGTTTTGGTCTTTTGGTGCAGGCAACCTGTTGCTGATATTAAGTCTGTGATGTAACAGTGCTCCCAATAAATGTGGTGAGGTAGATCTCTTTATTTCTGAAGAGAAATAAAGGTCCTTGTGCCTGTGTTCATATGCACAGTATGTTCCTCTGCACCTTGTGAAGCAGTGGTGCTGTAGTTAAACATGACACCCAGTTCTCCTCAGTCTTACTCAATAATTACTGCTCTGATGGGATCACTCTGCCAGTAGCCAGCCAGTTTGGCACAATGTTCAGGGGATCAACTGTCAGCCAGATGGACAGTGAGAACAAGCATCCCAGCTGTCATGCTCTTCTGAGCCATACTGAGCATCCCAGTTCTGATTTCTGTACCCCAACTATAGTTCCACTTGCCTAGGCACATGTGTTGGCTTCATGCCAACTGTCCGAGCCTACGGGGAAACCCCCCCCCTCCCTTCTTCCCCTGGGGCAAAGGAAAAAACTATAGAAACTGAAGAACCCGAACCCAACCGAATTATATCAAAATATGTATTTTACATATATTACGGTTATATACAGCTAGAATACTATGTACAATATCAGGGACCCCGAACACGCCCCCCTCCCCCGAAGGGAAAGGGAAAAAAAGGAAAACGGGAAAACAGATATAAACAATCAAAAACTAAGAACTAGCAAAATGTAATCTCACCACGTCCGTTATAAAAAACAGGATGGCCGGACACAGCCGGCACTCCCCGCTCTCCCGCGTGGCAGACCAGCAATCGCTGCAGGCCTCAGCTGATAGATAAGCAAGACCAACACAGAGACCCACTGCTCCCGAACCTCACCGGAAGAGAAGAGAAAAAGAGCTTTCTCTCTGTTCTTATTTATACCCTTGCTTACGTAAAAATCATATGGAATACTAAGAACATGGCCTTGATTCCTTGGTTACAACCTGGTTACCAAGGAAGGCCTAGAATCAAACCCACTACAGCACAGCATTGTCCTTCTGTCTTTATAGGCCCTGCCTACCACCAGGGCTGGGCTTGGGGGACATAATCTTCTCAAATTTAGACAGTTGGTGTGAGGAGGATGCGCTACTTTAGTATAAAGACTGTGGGCTGCATGGGAAGTTTCCAGCTGTTGCATCTTCCCTGGGAAGTGTCAGTGGAAAAGACAAAGGCATCTTAGATTATTTCTCTTAGGCTCCCGGCCATCAGGGTTCCTTGAGAAGGGAGGTTTGGGACTGAGAACTTTTTAACCCCTGATTAATCCTATAGATTTAGCCTAAATGTTGCAAATAGCTCATTGTCAGAGGGCAGGTGGGACACATACTTAGTTGCCAGATGGAAAAAATCCTTTTAGGTGTCCAGGCCCCAACTGTGTGGGCTTAATGGAATCATCTTGTTGTTTGTGCTTTCACCTTTTGTTATAAAAATTTAAAAACTATTTTCCAAATAAATAAATTTAAGAAATCCCAAACCATAACACCCCCCCCCCTTCAGATTTCACACCTTTATGGCTGTATTGTCAGCTTGATGCATGAGGTTTTAGCTGTGCAAATCCCTTTAATGCAAGTGGGAGTTGTACAGCTAAAGGTTTATACGTTGACTTTAGAATAATATTACTTCATCTCCCTTTCTCTCAAATTTTTTTTCTTTTTTCTTGCCCCCTACCGATTCCCTCCCCAGATTTCCCCACTGCTCTGTAATGAAAACCACAGGCTCCTTCTGTTCTTCTCTTTCTGTAGTGAGAAGCAGGCATGATGATCCTTTCCTACTCACTGAACAGGCATAAGTCCAAGGGAGTGATATGTGAAGGTAGTGATAATATGTGAGTATTAAGGTTGCAGTGAAAATTCTTTATCTCATCAGCAATTTCCCACCCCCCCCCAAAAAAAAAAAGTGTGAAACAGTGAATACTGCAGAACCCCATGTGAGTGAAAAAAAACTTTTTTTTTTTTTTTTTAAACTTTTTTTTTTGGATGACTGTGTCAGCCTTTCTGGCTAAAATTTCCTTCACTACTTCTAAGTAATGTGGTTGACACAAACAGATGTACATAAATCTAACATTTCAAGGAAGATCATGCCATATCCTATCTATATGACAGGGCAGAATTTGAACAGTCTTGTGCTAGCCTGTGGGCATAATGCAAATTCCCTGGACTGGAGAGACTTGGTTTTGCTCCAGAATTTCAATTGGTTGTCATCCCATTTTAAAAAAATGGGCTCATTCCATGTGACTGGGTTATGGTGGTTTCCTTCCTTATATCAGGAGATGGACAACTGACCTAAGCATGGAATCCTTTGGGACTGTGAACAATAAAAACCCCGTTGTCCCCAGTTTATATTAGAAAGTGCATTCTCTCAATATTCTTTTGTCCAGGGAATTTGCATTGTTTCCCAGTATACAACTTGGGAACAGTTTATTGTCCATGTAGAAGGATATGTGGTTGTGTGTCTTCTTTTTTAATCTAAGGGAAAAGACAGGAATTGTCACCCTTCTTGGGAGTGTGTGTGTGGGGGGGAATACAGAGCCCCAGTCTCTGTCAAAGTGAGACTGCAACCCAGGTGGAATTCAGAATACCGCAAGGAAGGCATTTTGCCAAAATCTTTGTCTACAGAATGGCAGAGATTAAAGCCCTTCCAGCTCTGATTGGATTACCATAGACCAGAAGCACTTTAATCTCCACCACTGTGGCTTTGGGGGAAGCCAGTGATTGAGACGTGTGGCGGGACCGTGCTGAAGAATCGGATGGCTGCACTTAGCTCTTTAATCTTCTAGTCCTGTGGCCATCATAGAAAAATATTTAACTGTTGCAGCAGAGAGAGAGAAATAGGTAGTGAGTAGTTATTTTACCTTTTACCATGTGAACAATATAAAAATCACACGTTCTCCCCTTCAGAGCTGTGGAAGCAACCTGTGGGCAATAGCCTGACTCGGAGCAGCCCGAGTCCGTGCTCAAAACACAATATTGGGTAAGCTGGTGGTTGAGATTAATGTAAGTACATAATAGCCAATACTGCAAAAACAGAGGTTTCTGAAACCTAGTTCCATGTGTCAGACCAGCAGCAGATGCCAGAGTATATTTAAAGTGACTTTTTTTTCCCCAAGGCTGACAATAGTCAGTATTTTCTGGACCCTTCTTGAATAATTTATGTTTAAACACTCTGTTTTTTGCATATTAGTGGCTACAAAACAGAGCTATTCAAGAATGATTCCAAGTATAGGAATGCCCTTTTGGAGAAAGGAGGAACACAGAAGCATGAAAGATTAAACCCCAATTTTGGATGATATGCAGGTCAGTAAAGAGATAGAAATAACAGTAAATGGATAGTAAATGGGGATCTGAGGAATTTCTCCGGCTCAAGCCTCAGTCAAGAAAGGACACATTTAGTAAAGGATACAAGATATGGGTAAAGTAGTGAAAATTGTCATGAGAGGTGTGAAATGTCTGACCCGGAACATACTGTCTGACCAGTGGGATACAGGATGCTGTGGGACCTGAAGGGTGTCCTTCTCACATATGTAAGAGTCCCCATAACTACGCAGCTTTGTGCACCTAAGGTTTTCTGGTGTTTTTACATCAGACTACCCAGTTTCCCAAAAAAGAAGCTGGGGGATGCTGCAATATTGGTGGAGTCTCCAAAACCTGCCAGTAAGCTTGGGTATTTGTTGATCAGCAAATGGCTCCACATAAGGAAAGAACCATCCTGGCTGGCAGTTTCTGGAGCTTCGGGAAGAGCAAAAACCTCTTGTCCAGCTTGTGGTGGGGTGGCAGGGCTGGAGAGGAGGCAGGAAGATTTACCCATATTGGGAATAGGAAGGAAGTCTCTACAAGGCTGAGATGGACTATACTCAAACAGGCAGGGAAGTCGTGGGGCTGTTAGCTTCAGTGGAGCTTAGGCCATCATAAAAACACAGCTCTCAACACCAGAAGTCGTCTTAATTCCCATTATCATTTATCATTAGGAGTCTGGTCCTTCAGTGAACTGGCTGCACAATCAGCCTTTGTAAAAATATGGACAACGTCAATTGGAAGTGGGTCTAAGGCCACATAAATGTCTTCAATTTTTAAATGATCCTTCAGACTAGGAGAGAAAAGCTGTGTAATCCGTATGTTTTATATGCTATTGTGCCAGCCTTTCATGGTGAGAAGCTAAATATTTTTGTCATTTTAGTTAGTTTATATACGCTGCTCTTGGTTTGTTGGCAAAGTGAAATGTCTGATGTGTCCCACCCCTGATGTCTGCATTTGGATGCAGGATGAAGTGAAATGAGCCTTATAAGCCAAACACTGAGTTCCTTTCCGTTCTTTTATTAGCTTTTACTTGGCAAATTCTAGTGGCTTTTGTATAGAGAACATAACATTGTAAAAACAGTGGATGTTTATGGAAGGCACAGCATAATAAATATAGCATACATGTTACGAGAATGGATGCTCTTTCACTAAGTACGGAAGCTACATATGGTGCTGATAGCAAATGCCATATGTTTGTAGAAGAGGCTACATTTGTACAGTGCCTTTTTCTCAGACCTGCTAATCTGTGAAGAATAACAATTCTGTTTAATACTGCTGGTTTTGGCCTCTTGGTTTTGTCTTTTAACTTCTGTGACATATACACAGTCGGAATGAACCTGGAAGTGTAGGTCTGCACTCACTCCTCTTCAAGGCCACTGAATGCTAACAGTACCCATCTGAAAGATCCAAAATGCCCCTCACTCATGGTACTATGGAATTAGACTGTCCTTTGTACTGCAGTTCCTGACACTCCAAATCCTGGGTGTCTGCCTCCCTGGTGACACAGCTTCCAAAGGAAAGTACTCATCCATCACTAGTGTCACCTATGGCCTGCTGGCAGTGAAGCTGTCACAGCAGACATATGCTTGAATCTGAACTCAGGAGAGGGTTCTGGGCTGTGGATGGAGGCAACCACCTGGTGCCTTGTTTCAGGGAGTTTTGGAAGGGGATGAGACTGAATATCCTCAGCTTTCCTCTTTGATTCACCCATGTGCTTGATATGAGTCTTCCGAGGATTGTCACACTCCAATCCTCACTTGAGGTTACCTTCTATTTGCCCTTGGAGCTGATATGTGTACCTCTGTGTTTCAGATTCCGTTTTGGGACCAACTTTCTAAAAATGCAAAGCCTAATTGTAGGTGGCCAAGCCTTTTATGGGATCCAACCTACAGCTTAAACCTGCTTAGTTAGAGAGCTGATTAGGTAGCAGCCATACCTTGTATGATTGCTGCTTCCAGGAATATCCCTGGCTTTTTAATCTAAAGATGTTTGGCTTAACTAGAGCTCTCTTTGAATGTACCAGTCATAAATGAACCACGCACAGCCACCGGTAATTCCTGGTATTTTAAAAATTATTATTTTAATTTGTTCATTGAAGAAAAGCATTGGGAAACCATTGTGTAAGTAATTTAGTTGGGCAGGTGTTTTAGCAATAGGCAATAGAGAGTTAATTCTGCACGTTGTCTGCTGCTTTCAGTTTTAAACACGTTTCAGATTCAGAAGACAGCCATATAGAAAAGAATGTTACGTTAATGTGACAGCAATCACAGACACTGCTATGGAAAACTCACTGTTGCTCTCCCCTCCAAAATTAACATCATAACCTTATGTCAGTGACTCTCTATTATCCTAATACCTGTTTTTGGATTCTGTCCAGTCCCATTAGATATCCCTGTGTTGATTGCTCTGTTACTGGTGAATGTTAATTGCCTCCAAATCTCAGCGGAGTTCAAAAGCTTGGGGGAAAAAGTACTGACTGGTAAAGCTGCTGGTTTTATTAACAGGCAACTAAATAATAAATCTGTTCAGAGATATGAGTGAAGTGCCTGAGACATGAGATATAAACAGCTGATGTAACATCTTTCTTTGCGTGTCTGTCATATGTTAGTAATGAGATAACAGGGTAAGCTATTCCAACTTTGAACATTGAAATGGTATCAGTAGTGCCTGTCCACAGTCAGTGTACTTTAAGAGGTAGTCAGGCTCCATGGCCTTCCCATTGGGATTCGTATCAGCTCGACATTAAATAATGCCCCTTACTACATTTTAAGATGCTTTTTAGAGTTAGTGAGACTATTTAGTTGAAACGATGATGTCAAAATACAGTTACAGGAAGGCTTGTCACATGTCATTTAATATTTTTTTCCTCTGCCTCATAAATTTTTTACAGAGAGAAACTGCTCTTTTGCTTTGCTTTAAAGGAGATCGTTATTACTTCTCTGATTTTTTTTGTTTGTTTGTTTTAACCATAGAGTTTTAAACAAGATCCCTGCATGCTCCCCTTTTCAACACCAGAAACCTCTAGATGGAAAAGCCCCAGTGTAATCCCATTGTGAGTTTGCTTCTTGCAGTGTATTTCTGGTTTAGGTATCTCTTCTGGTAGTTTTTACTTTGTAAAAAGCTTGGTAGCGCTTACAAAGATGAAATAAGTGATGTGAGGAATATACTGTAATCACATACTGCAGAATAATTATGTATTTTGTATCACTGATTTTCAGTTGGTAGATAATATTTAATCTCCTAGTAGAGATCTCTAATGACTCATTTTAAACGCTGACCCTCTAACTTCATTTCAGGAATGAAATATTTCCTAATCCAGTAATTTCTGTCTATGCCATCATATCATGTAGATAAAGAAAAGCAACTGCAGGCACCCACTGCTGGATTGCAGCTGAAGTCAAATGTGAACTGCACGTGTATATGAAATCTGTATTAGGGTAGGTAAAGTGAAGTTGCTATTTTTGTTATTTTAAGTGATTGTTAGATTGTTATAATGGAAAGCATACCCAATCTTAACTGGTATGACATTGATCTGATAAGCATAGTGTGTCCTGATTAACATGAGTTTTTAAGTGGTGTAAACATGATTCAATAACCATTCCAGTGGTGAGAGTGTGAACAGAACCCAAGAATTTAATTGTGAGGCTCTCTCCAGAAGAAAGAAGGTGAGAGAGAGCACAATAATGAATAGTATTTTATTTTTTGTGGAAATGAATTTGATAAGCAAGTAATGTTTATTATTAAATACTGAGCATTTGAATCTTGTCCATGTTTTCACCAGATGTACTAAAAATACAGGTAGCAAATAAGCACAATGCCAAACACAGTGTGTTTGGAATGTCTCGGAGGTAAAGATGGTGAGTGACTGAAATAAGCTCACTTAGCCATGCTGAAGCACATAACAAGTAGCCAGGACTTTGCAGCTTCTGAGCATTGAGAACATACCATTCATTTCCAAGCTGAAAATGTTGGTTAGGATCTTCTCTAGCTGGTCAGTATCTCTCACTGTGAAAATACACCTTTCCTGTAAAGCCCTGTTTCACTGCATCACTCTACTTCTGTTCACATTTTTGAAGAATTTCGGGAAGAGGACTCTGCATATTATATCTTGTAAACAGTTTTGCATTTCATTTTTTGTTTTTAGAGTTCATGATAACACAGACTGTATGCCAAGGGATGAAAAAAGAGATTGAATAAAATATTATTTAGTATTTATTTGGTTTTACCAAGTTAGTACCTTGCTTTGTATATATATGTGTATCTATGTTTATTATTGCATTGTATTTCTGTATCTGTTCTGTAGCCCAGAAGCATGTGCTTGTCCATGATGTCAGAGGGATTTCCTTTCTCTAAGTGGCATAAAGTGGGGCTGCATATGTTTACGGTAGGTTGTGCATCACAGATCTAGTTCCCATTTTCCTTCCTGGATTCAAATGGCCCTAACATCTCCATTTTTCCATGTGCCCTGCTACTGAAAGGTTCCTGGTTGAAATGAATTTCCCATTTCTGTCATGGCCGTGCTGGCTAAAGGAGAAAGTGTTATGTCTTTGTGTGTGTGCAGCAGTTAAGGTAAGAAGGAGGTACTGCCCATCTCTGCCTGCATTCCTGTGTCATCTCAGCTGGCAGGTGTAGCGCAAGCCAGGGAGTTTCAGGAAAAGCCTGCTCCAGATTAAAAGGGAGGACAGTGGTGTGTGCTACTTGCCCACCTCTAGGGCATGGAGATGTAACACCAGTTTGTTCAGTAGCAGTTTGTCTCTGATGCTTAGAAATTGCGTTCTTTCCACTGAGACCAAGCACTGAATTCAAGCACTCTGCAGTGCAATGAACACTTGACTTGGTGCAAAAAATGAAACAAAACCTCAGGTGTGGTAGTTTGCTGTGGGTCAAATTCATCTTAGATGTACTATCACCACCCTGCACTTGCATAAATAAGAGTTTATGCTAGAGATTAATTTGGCCCGCTTACTCTGCTAAGATGAAATTCTTTGTGTGCTTGTGAATTTTCGTGTCAAGAGGGGGTCACTGTTGCTGGAGAGTGTTTAAGAGAAATAAGCCAAAAATAGAATAATTTCCATAGTCTAGGAAACCCCACCCCCCTCAGAATCATAAAAAATAATCAGCTGTTGGAAAGAATTAATTTTTTTGCTCCTAATTTGTAGAAATGCCAGTTGTTGCTACTGTGCCCAACCACTCACTAATACAATAAAATATAATTACATAATTAAATACAATATAGGATTTCCATAATAGGGAATTTTATTTCCTTGTCACAATATGCAAGTCACTGTGGTTGAAGCTCATAGTTCAACACTGTAGCTATTATTAGATGCAAACGTATCACGTACTAGGCAGGATTCTCCTACAGAGACATTTCTCAGTCTGGGTGAAAATTGTTTGCTGCAGACAGTGGAAGCTTTGTAGGAGGTTGCCTGAGATGCACCTTGTGGATGAATAAGTATCTTATGACCATGTTTTGCTTTGTTAAAAACAAAGCTTCTGTCGCCCGTTGCTGTCTGTTCAGATTGGTACCATCTGTCTTTTGCTAAGTTCAGAACTTGCTGGAAGCTTAAATTCAAGCCAATGAGTGACTTGCAGGGGTAGAAATTTTCTCAGAATCTGATTGCCCATTGCTGATGCCAACTTGAATAATTAGAACTGTAGAGACAGACACTTAAACTTAGGTACGACCGGGTCACTTTTCAGGTGCATACTGTCCATGTGAGACAGAAGCATCAATCCTAGTTTTATTGATGTATTTCCATTTGGACAGTCATTTGTGTGAAATTCTGCAGTATATGAGATTGCTTTGTTAGCTACAAACAGTAGCAGAAACACAAAAACATCTGGATCCACTGCTGGGCAATGTTGTCAGGAAAGATAATCATGAAGGTGCAGTCCTTGAAGCTTCTAGAACTTGAAGGCGTGAAGCAATTTTGGTGTTTATATACTTGAGGACAGGAGGAATTATCTGGCCTTTGGGATGTTTGGATTTTTTTGGTAAAGATACATACATAATGAAAAGGAGAGAGATTAGGAATGTGTTGGCTTCATGCCAACTGTCTGAGCCCACAGGGAAAACCTCCCCCTCACTTCTTCCCCCGGGGCAAAGGAAAAAAGCCTAGAAACTGAAGAACCCAAAACCAGCCGAATTATATCAAAATATATATATTTGCATATGTTTACAGTTGTATACAGTTAGAATATTATATATAATATTAGGGACCCCGAACACACCCCCCTTCCCCCAAGGGAAAAGGAAAGATGAAAAAAGGAAAAGAGGAAAAACAGATATACACAATCAAATACTAAGAACTAGCAAAATAAAGAACTAGCAAAATGTAATCTCACCACGTCCCTTAGAAAAACGGGATCGCTGGACACAGCAGCACTCCCCGCTCTCCCACGTGGCAGACCAGCAGTCGCTGCAGGCCTCAGCTTTTAGATAAGCAAGACCAACGCAGAGACCCACTGCTCCTGAACCTCACCGGAAGAGAAGAGCAAGAGATTCCTCTCTGTTCTTATTTATACCCTTGCTTACGTAAAAATCATACGGAATACTGGAAACATGGCCTTGGTTCCTTGGTTATGACCTGGTTACCAAGGAAGGCCTAGAATCAAAACCACTACAAGGAATTAGATTTTGGATGAATGAATTGAAACTGTATAAGCTGTAATACAGTATTCAAATAATCAGGTATGTAGCTTCATCATGAAAAATACGTGTCTTTTTGTGTTCAACCATATGCACATAAAGTCAAATATGAAGTGCTAGGTTGAGATAAAGAGCCATTTTGGTTATCTGCAGGGCAGCCATTGGTGACAAGTAATGTTGCTTCTGATTTTGTTCTCAATTTATCTTCCAATCCCTTTATTCCACTCAAGCTTCTGCTCTTGCCCCTTTCCACTCTGATTTGGCTTGCCTTCGTTTATTGCAGTTCATCAGTGGCCTAGTCCTCATCTCGTTAAAATCAATGGCAGGGCTATTACTGACCTTAGTGATGCAGGAAAAATCCCAGCTCTTGCTTATCCTAATCAGTCAGATCATCATCATTAATTTAATGATCTTAAAATCCATCAAAGCACAGCATACTTTTAGTTTACCTGCTGACATACAGAGTGCATAATCCTGAGCCTTCAAGCAGAGGCTTGTGTTCTGAGTTTCTCCTTAGCCCAGCAGATGCTTTGCTTGTATTTTAGCTTTTCTGAAAGTAAGAGTTTGAAGAACTGTGAAGACTTTGAGGTTGGCATGTTCTTTTTGTGGGCTACAGAATCTACTGACTTCTGAGTAATCTGTGTAGATGTGCATGTAGAGTACTCTCACAGTCATAATCTTGAATAGTTCAAATTTAATTATGATGAGAGATCCTGTATTTAATTTATATGCAAAATTAAAAGAAAATATGCAGAAACTAATCTTATTCAGAGACTGAGTCCAAATATTTCTGAGCTAAAATGTTTGTAACATAGAAGTCTTATTAAAATTCCTATTTCTACACATTTTAGTAGTAATTTGGTTTAAAAATTGCAAGACTGTAGTTTCATTTGACTGAGAGAAGAATTATGAGACTGTAGATGGACTAACTGCAGTTTTAACAATGCTAAAATCCATTATAAATCAGAAAAGGAGGGAAAAGTACACATGCCATAATAATAATTTATTTGACAGTGCTTTTGAATATACATACAGCTCACAGATTATGTGTTTCTAGTACACTAAAAATAAGAAGGCTAAGCACAGGAACGTTATTTTTAATATGAGGATGCAGTGCTAAAGAGAAGAGAAGTTTTTGGAATGATAATCAGGCTTCTGGAGCACTGTGGAATACTTGCTCCTGGTTATGCAGTCTCCTGCACCAACTGCACTAAAAAACAACAAAAGGCAGAAACCCAAAGAAGGCCATGTAACTGGCATCTCTGTATATTTCTCTTTTTTTCTCCCCCCATTTTCTTACTAGGAGAATCCCCCAAATTCCATACATGTTTCTTGAGTTGTTGCTTTCTGAAGTCCACTGTCAGAAATACCAAGCTCTACGATGGATTAGAAAATGTGTGGTGGCTTGGCTGTGTCCCGCTGGTATGGTTTGGTGGGAATGTGGAGTGAGTGATTTTCTGATTGCCTCTTGTCAAACCTGAAGAGTGAAAATATAGCTATTATCCTGTCCTCTGAATTCCTCGAGGGTCACTTAAATCCCAGTGGTCACTACTGGGATGTATTTTGGTAAGGACATTTTGTATCAGGGCTTAGAAGTACAGCTGTGATACTCAGGCTATAGAGGTAATGCTAAATGGATTTCAGATGTGTGGGAACATAAGTTGGGCATTTTTGACGTCTTTATGAAGTGGATTTACAATATTTGTTTGAGCTTTCCTTTTGGCTGTCAGTGGTAGTATCTGTCTACCAATAATATGCTTCTTGTTGTAGTCCTTTTTTCAGGTGTAACTCTGGTTCTAAGTATTAATCTTTGCACCATTGCAGTTACACATAAGAGTATAATGGGCTTTCCTCAGAATGAGTCACAAAGTCTGGGCAAGGTACGGGTTTATCTGGCTTCTTTTTCTGTATTTAAAAATTCTGTTTAATAAGAGCAATAAGAAGTACGAACCAAAAGATAATTGTGCTCATAGTTCAGTTGCAATTGGTTGTCCTGAAGGACCACGGTTTCTAACACTGGTCTGTGCTCTAACTGCTCAGAAATGCACTGTTGTGTGTTATTGCCTAATTGGTGAACTGTAATTGCCTATATTGAGAACTGATCTTAAAAGTTAATCTATGCTGGAGTCAGGGAGATTAATTGGGGCAATCACCATCCCATAGATTTCTAGTAAAGCGGCACCCCTTTAAAATGGTTTGTTGCAAGTGCAGTGCAGTCTGAAATGAAAGACGGACAAAAGCTTGTCTGTAACTCAGTACAGCTTCACCAAGTTCTCTGGCCACAAGATTTTAGAGGGGTTTTGCCTGAGAAAAGGTGCAGAAGATTTGAATTACACTTTTCTACGCAAAATCTGTGATCACATTGGTGGGGATTGTGGCTTCTCTTTCAGCTTTGCTTTAACCAGGTGTTTTGATTTGAGGGATGTTCTGTAGGCTGGTTTATAGCATGGGGGACTGAGACCCAGCCATGCTTCCACCTAGCTGTGTGCCTGGAGGACCCTTGTAGCAAACTGCTGACCACCTGGGGCCAGCTGGCCAGGTACTGCCTGCTGTAGTTCAAGTTGATAAGCACTGTCCCTAAAACACCTCTTTCTGTGTTTAGTCCAGTACCTTCTGATGCTCTGAAGTTAGTTGCATAGGTTTCTCCAGATGCCTCATGGCTTGCCTGCACGAGCTGAGTGGTGCAAGTGGTGTGGGCAGCAGTCACTCTCCTTGTGCTGTGCTGTGGTTTGTCCTGTTAGTACCACCAGAATAGATGGTCACAGTTAAAACTTGGGTATGAAACAGTTTCTGAAGATGAGACTGAAAATTTTACATAGATGGGAGACCACCTTCACACAATTTGAAATCCAGCCCTACTCTGTGTTTCCATTAGCATGGAGATGTAAAGCTAAAAGATGTTGGATCATGTAGTGATGGGAGAAGATGGACTCAGAGTACTGTAGTGAAATGTCACATTCCAAAAGGTCCTGAAATTAGTAGTCTCCATGAGACACCACACTACCGTCTCTGTTCACATGATGCAAGTCCTGTTTAAATGATCTATCCCAAAATAAGGGAGCCACTTCCTTTATTTATGAGGCTTGCAGCGCCGTTGCAGTGTAGAGTGGAACATCATTTGGTTGCCTTGGTGAGCAAGGCAATCACTACCTGCTCCTCAGTGCAGTAAAAACCTTTACCTGATTGAGATGACCATGGGAAGCTGACTTGAAACAACCTCGTATGCTGGCTTTTGGGCTGTGTAACATGCGATGTGATGCGGCTACTGAACATTAAAAAGTTTCTATTTCTGACTTTAACTTCATTCTTTAGAAGAACTTTGGCCTCACTTCAGAGCTGACAGGATGTTACTAAATATCCGGAAGTGAGGTGCAGTCTGGGCCTGGCTGTGGAAAGTTGGAGAGGTGGGGATGGCTGGCAGAGATGCTGCTCAGCATTACTCGTTTGGTTAGTGTACCTGGTGCTGGATTTTAATGCACAAGACCCATCACCCAGCCCTCTTGTAAGGGAGTCATATCATCTCCACAGCTTATCCACAGGAATTTCTGCTTGTTAAAGGAATCTAGCGAAGGATAAGGGCAAAATCCATGTTGATAAAATGCTGCAGGTTTCTGGCACTGTTGTTTCTTCTCTTTGTTGAAGGTCTTGTTCTTGCTCTCCTTGAAGTGCACAAGCAATTGGGAGTTAGGTCACAGGAAAGGCTGTATGTGTATCTGTGATGGTTATGTCTGCAAGGGACATTGTTGGCCGCCTGGTTTGATCCATAACATAAACACACGCTGCTTGAGCTCACCAGAATCAATTCACTGTTGTTCTAGAGGCTCTCTCTTAGGGAAAATGTCTGATACTGAAATTGCTCATGACAGGGAGTGTGCCACAGCCTGTGGTAATCGCTCCAGCAACTAATTACCCACAAAATCTCGTCTGATTTGATGTGGCTTCATCCTCCTGTCATTAGATCTTCCTTTTATTTTACTTGCAAAGATAGTCTTCACATTCGAGCTACAGATCACCACTAGACAAAGCCACACTGTGAGTGTTGGGAGAGAGAGGGAGAGTAGTGTGGACAGCTGGGGTGTGGGTGGAAATGAGCCTGGCCTGAACCCAGGAGACAAAAACCTTTGAATTTTGTGTTACGTTATCTTGTACAGATTTCTGGCTTAGGTCTGTCTTCAGCTGTTGAAAAGAGTCGTCTTGGAATACTGTCGTCTTGGCACGTGTGCAAATATCTTTGGCTTTAACTTAAAGTCTTTGTTAAGTGTACATTTTATTAAAGGGTCGGAAGCAATATTTCTCAATTACCATTCATTCGTTCTTATGAAGGAAAAGTGAATTTCATTTCAATGGAAAAAGAAGGCAGTTTTCCAGGTTTACATTAGATCTAAATCAAAAATCCAATATTGTTCTTGGTGCAAAGAGTAAAAAAATTGAATGGGACAGCCTATGTTTTTAAGCTCTACTCTTCTGTTCCAGAGAACCAGCAGAGGCTGCAGGTCACGATTCCACAGCTCAGTGTCTGGCCTCATAGCTGTCACACAGCTTCATCCAAGCTGGGAACTGTACCTGGCGCTTCAAAAACTAATATTGGGGTTTGCCCATCCCAACCCAAGTCTGTTTGGGTTCCTGGCCCTCTGCAGATGCTGTAATGTCACCACCACAACTCACCACTGCCAGGCGCATCTTCAGGCACTCTGCCAGCCAGTGGAGCCACAAGAAGGGACAGCCCAGAGAGAGAGAGCAAACCACTGACTTCTGCAAATAAGTCAGTAAGTGAGCAAAAAGAAAGAAGAATGGTGAAATCCTTGCAGCCTGTTCCAGGCATGAAGAGGTAATGGAGATTCTCCTGCACAACAGTTCTGTGATTTACTAAGCAGCCACCAGTGCTCCGAGTGTTGGTGCACTTCATTCATCTGTTAAAAAAAAAAGGACCAGTGAGCAGACTGCAACCTTCCTGCCAGACTTCAGTCTGATAGAGAAATGCTTCTTTTCCAGAGTAGAAAAGCAAATGAAATAAGTAACTGTGGAAAAGCTGAGCTGTATGTTACAAACTGCATCAGTAAAAAGAATTTCATGGTCAAGGGTCTACACTGAAGAAGCTTTCCCTGGGGTCCAATTCATTTTGCTCATCTGAGAGGAAACAAGGGCATCCCAACTGATTTCAATTGCTATATGGAATACAGGGTGAAAGACAATCTTGAGAGTGGCTTGCTGCTACGTTATTAAGGATGTTGTATCTAATGAGACCTTGTACTTGCAAGACCTTGAAATGCACCAGTGCCTTGCGTGCTGACTGCCAATGCGAGATGGGGAAGTCTGCATGGTCCAGGTTTTAATTTTTCACTTTGATTCTTGGTATAAAGGCACCAAAAAGAGAGCTCTGTGTATCTATAGCTCATTTTTTAGGCCAGCTAAGCTTAATCAGTTCCATGGGCTTCCACAAACTCATAAGGTTGTGATACAAGTTGTGTAATCAACCATGACTAGATTGTTGCTTGTCTTCAGGTGTATTTAGATTGACTTTTTAGGTGACTTGGATGTTAAGTATTGAGGTTTTTCTAAGTCATATTTTCAGGAGAAAAATTTATCTTGAACAGCTGGTTGAAATGAAACTGTATCGTCTATTAAAATTTAAATGATCATTTCTGAATAAAAGTGACTTTTAAGCTTGCTCCTGGCACTGTGGTAAGTGATCAGTTTATTTCTCTCATGAACACCACTGTTCTATTAGGAGTCCATGTAATACAATGTCCATTTAACCCTTTATAGACCCTTCCTGATGTCTCATAACTCATAGAATTCCAATATTATGACTGGCATAAAATGTTCTGATCCAGATACATAAAGGACTGTATATGTCTTGCTCCTGGCTTCCTATGCTGGCAGATTTTTTTTGAGAATGGAAGTATAATGCTACTGGCTTTCTGTAAAAGCAAGAGAGCTTGCTGGTGTCCTAAAACTGATGGACTAGTATCAGGTTGGAGTCTTTAAGTGGTAAGTACAAAATTGTGGTTTTTACCAGGTTTTGATGATACTAGCAAATATATGTAAATAGGGTATAAAATTAATCAGCTGCTGTTCAATAAAAAAGCATCATGTTTACCTCAGTCTTGTAGCTACTTTGTCCTCCTACAGGGACTATTTTAATTAGCAGCATGAATTTTGGATAGTTTAATTTATTTTGCGATTGTGTAAAAATATGCTTTTGGAAGGGTTTATTTATAAACTGCCCAGGTATTTAGCAAAAGCGTTTCAGCAGCGTCTATAAAAATGGAGTGTCATAACACACCAACTTTTTACTCTTTTTTTTTGCCACTCTTTAGCCTTGCCAACAGGGTAGTTTCTGGGGTGTCTTACTGTCATGCTGCTCTTCACTACTGACAGCAGAGTGAATCAAATGAGGATCAGATAATTAAATGAAAAAAGAAACATTTGCTCAGTTGTCTCCCGAGGAATTTTCTGTGTAAAATGCTCATAATCATGCCATATGTTGGTGGTGACTTCCATTCCAGCAGACTACGGTAGACTTTACAGACTTCGGGATCTGCTCATTGAATTCTGTGATCAGGTGATTGAAAACACAGCAGAGTTTCCGTAAAGCTCGGTATTTGTAGCACTGAGTGATACTCGCCATGCGGCTGCTCTTCTGCACCAATTTGTGTTACGCTGCTGTTCTGTGGAGCTGATAATGTGTAATGTCTCAGGGAGGCGAGCCTGAGTACTCTCAGTCCTTACACGCTTGCATAACCCACGTATGTCCAGTGAGATTCTTGCATGAGAAATGTGAGCAAGGGTTTGAATATTTAGACTGACACAGACGTTATTTCATCTATAATTGAGCAAATTCCCTTTCAAATACCATAAGTGCCATTGGATTAGTAACTGGGTTTAAACTTTGTAATTAAACTAGGAAATTTATGAAAAATTTCCCGGGGATCTAGTTATACAGTGCCAAATGCATTTAACTCATAAAGCTTATTTAGCTTTGTTTGCACGGTGAGTAAAAAGAACATTTTAGATGGATGGTGCCACCTTTAAAGTGTTTGCAGAGAGTCATGAATGTGTGAGAAGCAGATAGATTAGGTACTTAGGCTTGTATAGTACATGTAAGGTTGTATTCCAGAGACCTTTCATATGGAAATCTCTTGCTGATCTGTATGAAACTGTCTGAAGAAAGACTAGAGCCACCTACAAAGTTCAGAGCTTCCCAGTGCAGAGACACTTCCAACAGGGAGCATTTGGTAGATGTCTGGAAAGGAAGATTTTGGGTTTGAGAATGTTCTCTGCAAGACTCCATGTGGAAAGTTTTGCAAACTGGTACAGCCCTTAAGTAATTAGACTAATCAAGTGTTCCATCACTGGAATTTCCTGACAGGATGTACCATACTTATGGTGACCCTTTCAAGAGGATAGATAAAAAAGTTACAAAAAATAAGAGACTATCTTTGAACTTCCTTCTTTTCAAAATTGCATTTAAAAATATGTCCTACAAAGACATAATCCCCAAATGAATGTGATGTCAGTATGAGAACAAGCTTTTTTGGATGACATCTGATAATCAATACATTGTAATGAATGAGTTACATCACTTCCAGTTTCTGTCTGGCCTGCTCTTCCCATAAGTTAGGACTATGGTTTATTAATAAATATTTGGATGTTTATTTGAACATCGAAGTCTCTTTTAAGAAACAGACCATTTTTCTCATAAAAATGACATAGCGTGGACAATACTGTGGTTCCTGCTATTAGAAAAGAGTAATTACCTACAACCACTCTTATAATATGCTTGCTTACTAAATGCATAAATCTAATAATGCAATGATACAATGCTACAATGAGCTTCATGAATTGGAAAAAGATAGAATTTAAATGCTTTTGGCACCTGACATACGTTTCTCACAGAAGGTCTATAATTTCCTGTATTAGAGCTAGTTGTATCCTTTAATGAATGCAACTGGAAAGAAGAGTAAAGGCTATTTGGAGAGTCATGTATTTAGTTTAGGCTACTAGGTACTATTTTGCTCGTTACTTTTGATTTTAAAGCTATCGACCTTATTTGGACAGTTTATTCTTTTTGTAGGGAAGAAATGGAAAGCAGGGGATGGCAAATTGTGTTTGGAAATTAAGACTCAATAATGCAAGGTTAAAATTACTGTCCCTGTCCGTTGTCATTGGAAGTGTGTTTCCAAGCGTCTCAACATCGCTTATACGCGTTTTGAGTCTGAGTTAGTAAGTGTTAATGAGTGCTTGCCTGGCTCCCCGTGCATTTACAAAAAAGCAGCAGATTGTAGTGTAGCTCACTGCAGTTTCTTTGACCTGAGCATCAGCCATGAAAGTTTAATGGAATGCTCTCTAGTGTACCTAGCAGTCATACAGGTGTGAGCACGAGTCATCGTTCCCAGAAGGATCAGTTCAGCATTGATGCTGGACTTTCTTATTCCAGACATAGGTTTGGTTTACAGAAGCAGCATCAATGGTGAAACGAGCACTATATCCTCAACAACACCACTTAAAAAAATTTACAGAGCACTGGAAAAATGTAGTATTTTAAACCTACAGCTGATGTTAAAGGTGACTGTAGAATGTGAGAGTCTGTGGTTCTAGAGACTGGTTTAAGATACTTGGAGAACAGATTCAGCCATTTTGGAAATGTGTTTTGCTTGATTCAAGGCTGTATTTGTGACAGGAGGAAGAAGATATCTAGTTCTCTGCTAGACAACACTGTAATCTCTGCAAGTTTCTTGCTCTCCAGAGGATCTCCAGCACGTGGGCTGCTCCCCCATGACCTGAGCCAAACATGCAACTGTCCGATATGGTGCTTGTGCTTATTCCACGTTTGTCGTTGCCGAAGGGGGAAGCTAGTGGAGAGCAAGTAAGAGGAGCTGGCTGCCAACGGAGCTGAGGCTTGACAAGGCAGAAGTGTTTAGAGCAGACGTATCAAAGCAGTGCACATAATTTCTTTTTTGAGAAAACTGCTGTGTTTCACATATCTGTATTTCACAGCCTTCTCCAATTTGAATCTTTCCTAAGTAATTTTGAACCTGTGTTTCTGAAGTGTTGAAAACCTGAGTCTGGTGGAAAAGCTTTTCAAGACAGTCATAATAATCTTGAGAGTTAAGCCTTCTCCTTTCCTTGTGTCATTGCCTGTCCTTCATGTGTGGAGGTCATGTCAAACCACTGGCCCGATCAAGAGAAAATATTTCATGAGCTGAGTACCCTTTTGTGTTGACCAATTCCATGCAAGCTATCAAATGATTTTGCCTCCCTTTTGTCCTTAGTCTCATTTAATTAGATCCAAGTTTATGTACAATTCAGTCCAACTAGTCTCTCATTGTAAGTTGTGGTTTCTCTTTTTGGCTTACTCTCTGCTTCTTCTGTGATTGAAGCTGTGGAATCTTGTAATTCATTTTGTTCCACCATTATTGATTTGGTGGCAACAGTCCAAATGTTGAAAAATATTTTCCAGGTTGTTGTTGCCCTTGATTTCGAAAGACACGGCATACAATGAAGCATGTGGAGCAGGAATTGACGTATCCATAGTGTCACCAGGCTTTGAGGGTACATTTTCAATTGTAAAAGCAGTTTATTGTTAATTAGAGAGACTCCCAAGGGCATCATGATCTCCTGATAGTCTGTGAAGAGTACCTTCAGTACACTGTACTCTGTGAGGGTTTGCCAAGACCATCACTTGCGTAAATCCTGAATTGATTCCCTGCTGAAGAAGAGTTGTTAGAGCCTCCAAGTTACAGTTGTGAATAAGATTAATATCAAATTTTAAATTATACTCTTTTATTAGTGGATTTTGTTTTGTGTTTCTTGTAGATGAAAAAAACCCAAGTGCTTCACCGAATCTTAACAGATGCATATGCTATGCATGTGGCATAAAAGTCCTACCCTTCCAGCTATTGTCTGTGCAATGAAAGTGTCTGTATTTCAGTGGCAACCCACAATTTAAGCATCTTTCCTTAACTAATTGGACTCTTAGAGTGTTAACCTTCCTCTGGGAAGATTTTGGATGGCATGCAGTATGACTAACTAGTGAAAGGTTATGGAATTGCATCCCACTGCACATTTTCTCTTGCTTTAATACCTTCTGTCTTATTAACATGTTAAAAGGTTGTGGTTAGAAAACCTAGCATCTTACCTTTATAGACAAATACTTCACCTCTCACTCTGCTGTTAGATGTCTGCAGATATCCCAGAAAATAATCTTCTTGGGACCCTCTGCTGTGTTGCATGAGGATGTGATGGCATGGAGTCCATTTTCTTCACTGTCTGGACTGTATTTCCACAGTGCATATTTTGGTATCCAGTTTGAATTAGAGTAAAATTACATTATTCTTCATTTTAGCTATTCAATCTTTAATTTGTAGTACCTCCTTCCTTTAATAAAAAAATGTGTTTGTGTTTGCTTGTCTATGCTTGTATGTAAAAATAATCTTTATGAAGATGAAGGCTTTTCCTTGCGTCTCTGCCAGTGCTGCTTTGCTGTAATGGAATGATGAACTGTAAATAGAATTGACTTGGAGGCTCAATCAGTTGTTGGTATTTTGTTAATGATAATAATAATAATAATACCAGCTGCCCCCCATCAGGTAGTGCGAATATAAATTCTGAGTTGTTATGAATGCCAAATAACTTTGTGAAGATTACTAACTAAATTTATCAAATCTGTTTTGTCGTACATCAGTCATTTTGACCTGCTGTATGATGAGATGTATTTTTATTAACTAACCTTGTTGTCTGTCAAGCAAACATGAATGTCTTTTAAAAATCAAGGCAAGCCCTGGACAGCTTGTCCTGCATTGAACCTGCAGATGCTTGTCTTGTTTATGCCGTAAATTAGTGAACACCCTCTGTAGTTCTCCTGTGTTTTATTTTTGATGAATCTCTTAGACTATGAATAGCTTAGTGGAGAATTACAGAGTTAAGGTGCTAACCTCTACTAGCTTTGTGCAGAACATACTCCACTGCTTCTTCTGCCATTACATTGCCTTTTAGTTATGTGCTGGACTGAGTTTTAAATCCTGATCCTGACATTCATTGGATTATATGGATCAGCTCTTTCCTGTCTTTCTGATTTACCAAACTATTAAATGCTGAACCTCCATCATTCCTATGTCAGGACAGATTTTGTCTGTCATGAGCATCTAGGTTAGATGTGTTTGAATTCCACTCCTGAGTGTATCCCCTCTGTTTTGAAATGTTTCTCCCTGTTGAGCTGTTTGATTTAAAAAAAACTAATATAAAAAAGGGGATTATGACTCTCCTTCTTTTTGGGGGAGTTAGGGGTTATTTTGGTTTGGATTGTTTTGCCTGGAGGGAATTCAAGGGGTAAGTTTACAGATTTGAGTGGGAGCTGAAACATTTTTGCTCTGAAGACATTTTGTCTTTTTGTCAGAACAGGCCTTTCTCTCCAAAGCTGACAGTGGTGAAATAAGGTGTTGTATTACCTTTTCCACTAGTTGCAGTGGCCCACTTTGCTCTGCACAGTCCTACACATAGTCCTGGCAAACTGTTGATGGGATGTGCTTGGGTGTGGGCAGCTTGCAAATCCTTATGCCAAGAGGCAGATACAAACTGCCTCTGCAGAAGTGTGCACCTAGTCTGAGATGAGCTTGATGCCAAGGGTCATGAGCCACTGCTAACCCCATTCAGGGGAAGAACACTGCAAGGACGTGAGAGACGCTGCAAGAGGCTGAGGAATTCATTGGATGATTGTTCAGGCTTTTCATTGTAGCTCGGTGAAAATGCTCTGAAGTGGTGGTTCCTTGTGGTTCTGTGAAAAAACTCTGCTTTGGGAAAGAGAAAAATGTGATGGACAGCATGAGGAGGAAGGTCTCATCTCTTATACCTCTGTAGCCATACATATTCATTATTCCTTTTTGTGGTGGTTTAAATGTTAACTGTCAGGCCTTAGTGGGTAACAGCTTTAAAGTACACAGGGAGCGGCGGATAGTTAACCTTCTCCACATCTCCTCAGTTTCCCTTTCCAGTTCTCCTATCTTGATGGCTCACAAGACCCCATATTAAAACTTAAAAAGGCTAATCTGTTGTCTTCCTTCTGGATGTAAACGTAACAAAAATGCCCAAGCATTTGTTAGGTCCTCATCTCTGCTGAGCGCATTAAGCAGTAGTGTGAATAAGCTTTGTAACCATCCACACTGAAAGGAACAGCAGGGCTTTAAGGGAAAAGCCAGCCTTGAGACCTCTCATGGACTGACTTTGGTTGGCCTGGTTGGCCGTGAAAGCACATTTTTCATTAAAATTAAAATGCTGTCAGACCACCAACTGATAGTAAGTGGGGTTTTTGTTTGTTTAAAAGAGATGAGACATACTATTTTTACCCAAATTCGATCAACACGCTAACAGGAAGTAAGAACATGTGACTGTCATTTTACATCTGTCTTAAGAAATAACACTTCCTTCTCTTAATTAATGAAAATGAAATTACTGAATGACCCGCTTATTGATTACAACAGTTACTGAATTTTTATGTGCCATATTTGCATGTTCTTATTTGGCTTATCAAATATTCAAAGACATTCGATCAATTTTTTTTTTTTTTCAAAAGGCAAAGTATTTCTGCCTCCCATTAGAGGGACTAACACTGTTTTAAGATAAGTCACTGTGGGCCTCAGGGGAAAGCCAGGTATGTATTTTTAATGGAGTCAGGGAATTACGAGTGTACTAGGTTACACTACAGGAATGGGATTAGTCTCTGCTTGGTTCATCATGAGATCTACTGAGATAATTCTGGCCTACAGAAGAGCACAGGTACTGTAATTCAAGATGGTCAGTAACCTTGTGAGCACTTGGGACTATTGTAAGCTTTTTCTTCAGTTCTGCAGGGCAATTAAAAAGTAGTAGCTATCAGGTCAGAACTGGGGGCCCTGGAAAGGTGCAGTCAGTGTTCTGTGACATACAGTTTTATTCTAGAAGGAAGAATGAGAGTGGTGGAGACAGAAAGAGTTGAGGTAATGGTAGGAGGCAGGCTTTAGCTGACACTTCACAAATTTAGAAAAACGTGTACTTCAGGTATTGGATGAAACCTATGGTCTGTGGCTCAGAGTAAGGATTGTCTTTGCTGTCCTATGTTGTACGTGAAATGCTTAACAGGGAGATGGAATCTCATTGATGTTGCAGTACATTATTGCTCCTTTTGCAGAGTCCACAGAAGTTCTAGACTATTTTTCCAGACTGAAAGTTCATGATTTCTTAGTTATTGCAATCATATGGTAGAAACAAGTATTTTTTGTTTTCAGCAGTGTTTGTCTTACTCTGTCTTTCACTGGTAAATAAGGCTGTCACAAGTGTTTGTATTATTTTACATCTACTTGGAACATTGTCTTTTTGTGTTGTACTGTAGGGCAGAACATGAAACTTAAAAATAAGCAGTTCCCTGTTTGCAAGGTTGATTACATTGTTTTATGGCTATAATGTCTCAAAATAACCAATAACAGCATTCCCTGTAAGAGAAATCCAAATAACTGAGTGCTGATATATCCAAGAAAAGGAGGGCATTATTTTCAGCATTTTGGCATCATTCTTTTGTGCTTTTCAGTGTGGTTTAATTCTGTCATGCTTCCTTTCTAATGTTATATGCTAATTTAAATAATAGAACTCGTACATAAATACACAGTCATGCAAGAATGACTAAGGATGATAAAATTGGAACAGTGATGCTAAGTGCAGCATTGCAATCAATAGGACTGCAATGGTAATAACACCAATACGTCTAGTTAAAGAGATGTAAATTGCTCTTAATCTGAACGAAGGTTAGAACCACAGTGGAAGCAAGGAAATGAGTAAGATGCAGTGTGAGAGCTAGCAAAGATGTCTGTGCCCACTCAGAACATGTCTTGCTTCACAAAGAGCAACCTCAGGGGGCCTTCAGTGGATTGCTGTAAAGTGAGCAGAAGCTCAAGAGAACAGAAGAAATGTCCTATGCAGCAGAAAAGCCCTTCTAGTAGTAAAAAAATATTAGAGAAAACTAGTAGGAGGATTTTTCAGGACTGATTCAAGTTAAGCGTGGAAACGATGTGCCTCTTTCTGCCACCCAAACTCCTCCTGTGAGCTCAGTGTGGCAAATCACAATTCATGACGGTGCTTCTCGCAAGCAAAAGGTATGGAAATGGGCACAAGGTGGATCAGCCAAGGCAGACCAGACAATCTGCCATCCCCTCCGCTCCTTCTGCGGGCTGTACCCCACGATGTTCCCACAGCAGACCATTGCAAAATTAACCCTGCACAAGGAAGGGAGCTCAAAGACTATTCAGTGCTGCCTGTGCAGCTTTAACTTGCCTTCTTGCATCCACTCAAGGTATTTCTGTTCACTTCTTATGCAGAAGCACTCATTGTTCAAAGATGCCTACAGTTGACTAGGCACCATGAAGGTACATTAAGGTTAGAGCATTTATCTTAGCTCCAAATTCCTCTGCTGGTGTCAGATCTCCAGTGTTGTTCTCACATTTCTTCCAATTCCTTGGGCTTGTTTATTTTTAGTGATGCTTTGGAAATAATAAGAAAATGGGGACACCCTTTCTCTCCATTGCCCATTTAGGTTGGAAGTTTTAATTAGAATTTTAAAAGTTGGGTTGCTTGAGAACCACATTTAGATTATTAAATGACCTGCTTCCTATGAATACATATATCAGGAAAAGAATTGCCAAGTTTGTATGAAATTTTGACTCCCCAGAGAGATGTTTTCCTAACCGTTGTGCTACTTTGGATAGGAGAAAGAAGGTCAAGAATTGCTCTCTGGCATGCAGTGCCGTTTAACGCCTCAGTGCAGCACTAAGTAGAGGATAAGTGAGGCTTTAATAAGCAGCAAAGTTCATTTAGGACGAGAGAAAATAAGGATGTGATGCACAATAGTTGGAAAAAAACATATGTAGTGCAAGAAATAAAGATAACACTGAACTTGCTAATTCTCATGTAATGAGCTGAATATTTCATATGGAAGTGGGACATAAGTTGTGATTTAGATTTCCGTACGGAGGTCTTTATCTTACAAATGTTATTCTCCAACACTTTGTGCTCAAAACTTACAGCTTCAGTCTAAGCACTCTGTGAAAAATAGTTCACTGGCCAGATATTAACTGATATCTACTGACATAAGCCCTTGAAAACAATGAAGATCTAACTCTGTGCTGTTTTATCCTAAAGAGTGCAATGAGTTCCCAGAAACCTGACGCATTTTATGTGCTACAATGAACACATACTCTAAATACCCTTCTTCACTAATGAAAAAAAAATCTTTCCTGCTTGCTCTTTGCAGATGGTAACTTTATTCATGGATCTGGCAAAAATTTTGCTTTAGCTGACATTCACAGAAACCTGCCATCTAGAAGAGAGGCTGCATGATTTGTTAAAAGACAATTAGGTTCTCTCCTGAAGGTGTTTGGTATACTATTGAAAGAACATAGCCTTCTATGAATAAAATGACATGCATATATTTTGTAAGTATGTCTGTAAAACAATGTAAAAATTTGAAAGGTTTGGATGGAGTTTTATGCCAGTTTTCCAGACTATTTTATGAAGTTTAATGAAATATTAAAAGCTGAGGTGATGAATCATATACAGAGTTCCAGTTCATTGTGAATGCACTGGCACAGGTAGAATGCAATTTCATTACAGTTACTATGAAATGCCTACTGTTGGAGTTAAGTATCTGTAACCCTTAAGAAAAGGTTCATCATGCACAAAAATAGCAGTTAGTAGTAGCCGTTTAGCCTTGATGATAGGTGACAACTCTCTTGCTCACTTGAACAGCAATGAGAAGGAAGAGAAACTCTTTTAGTTGCAGAGTTTTACCAGCCGAGTTGTTTGTCTGCCGCTTTGATTCTTGAGTGGGTTTCTGTTCAAGGACTTCCATTTTTTAAAAAACATAAACTCTTATTACTATGAACTGTTATTTAATAAAGTTACGTCTGGGTCCTTGAAGAGCGTACAGCCAAAGGAACATAAAATAGATCCATATTTCTAAAGTCAAAAAGCAGGATTTCTGCTTGAGGAGCTGGTACTGCACATACTGAAACAATACTGCGAAGTTATCACTCTGAAGAAATTAATTTAATTTTTCTCCTAAACAGTGTACTTTCTTTTTGCTTTTAACCTTGATCGTTGCATTAATAGATGGTAGAGGCACTGATGGGAAAAGCATGAGAAAAGTGCTGAGATGCTAGAATACAGTGGTCTGAGGACACTTATATCAGAGGGCAGATAACCTGTTTGCTTTTATTTGTGAGCTTTCAACCATGAATGTAGAAATGGCACTCCACGAGTATCGATCAGTTTACCCCACTGTCTGCCCTTAGACAGTGCTTCACTTAGACCTACTGCCAAACAAAAGACATTGCAAACAGATGCCACAGAAAACATGCCTTACATATTGCTTGTTCACTGAGCTAGAATATTGTATTAACTTTGCAAGGCTTCTAATATTTCAAGAATTACAAGTTAAGTGATTTTAAAAATTTCTCACTCAATGGCATTATCACAGAAGGGCTATTTATGGTACCTGCATGAGTAAACTGATAGCAGCCTTGTTGCTTATTGTGCTCCTCTAAATTCATTTTCCTAATAGCTTATTGGAAACTTTGGTGGGGACGGTGCTTTTGTGTGGTATCTCATCATTCTTCATACAACCATCTTTCAAATAATTAAAGATACTTCATTCTATCAGAAGGTGCAGCTCAACCTGGTATTTTACTGGCATTTGGCAGCCTTCAGTTTTGCAACCTGGTGAGTATATAATAGGGATTTGGAGAAGCAAATCCTGCACTGACTTTATATCATAGATTTCAGATTGGACATCACCTTATGATGTCCACTCTTGTGTTGTGTAAACTTACCTTGGGGTACTCATGACTAAGAATCCCTTGCTGAAGAAAGCAGGCAGTGACATAGAAACCAGCAGTAAGCAGTATGAGCTGTGCAAAAGTGGCAGAAGTACTACAGGAAGGGAAGGGATCAAGGGCAGAGAGGCTGGAGTAGCCTGAATCAAAGCAAGATGCCAAGGCAGAGAGAGCAAAATCCTGGAAGAACTTGGATTTTACGGAGCAATAAGAAGGGGACTCAGAAGTGGGGGTGCGTCTCTCAGTGCAGATTTCCTGTTGACCAGTTGTTTGTTCATTTACCGACAAATTCATGGCTAGAATCAATGTTTTTAAGCTGAGTATGGACCTTTCCTTGCCCTGTTTCCAGCTTTGTCTGTGGCTGATATTTCCCAACCCTTAGGAAAATAATTTGAAATAATGCTGTTGTTTTCAGACAAGCATGTCATTTGTTTTACCGGTCTGTAGTTGATTAATTTGCAAATGATATTCCCAATAAAGTGCTTAGAAGTAGATAATTACAACTATATTAACAGTTACCGGGGAAGCAGATGGTATTCTGAGGAGCTGCCATGTAGAATTAGTGCTGATGCTCTACTGTAATGTACCATATACCCCAGCAACCCACAAACAACAAACTAAAATCCTGCTGATATTCCAGATTGTAAGTAAATTGTGCTATTGCTTCTCATTCAGTTCTTCTCTGAATTTTTATGTGTGTTTTCTAGATAGCTACAGTGCTCAGTGAGTTGCTCCTTTTTATGTTGTCACATAACTCTCCACGTCTGTATTTCGTATTTTCTTGGTATCAAACCCACTAAAATGAAGTTTCTAGGCTGTATGTCAGTGTTTTCTGCATCCTGCTACTAGATACTCTGAAGCATAGACTACCTCTGTACAAAGAAGGACTTGTAATTTACTGCATTGTTGAATTGAAAATTCCCTTGTGAGGTGCTAAGTTAAGGAAGTTCCAGAGGAACCATCGCTGTTCCACGTGTCCACCCGCGCTCTCCCTCTCCCCTTCTTATTTTGTTAACCTTCCGACTTCGTACCACGGCCTGACAAAACACGGCCCTTTTTGTGCTTCTAGCAGTCAAGAAAAAGGCCACGATGTCACCGCAGTTTCTCCTGCGCCTCTGATCCTTGATAGCTTTGGTTTTTAAGCAGGCTGGAGTCACGCAAGTGACAAGAGCACGCACCGGGCTGGCAGTTGCAGCGAAGTTGAGGTTCCTGCCTGGGGCCAGTGGAGTGCTGCTGGCACCCAGAGACAGGTCACTGCTGGGAGTCTGTTCAGAGCATGGCTTTATTTCCTTACTTAACATATTTGTCATCTGAGAGCTTTTTTTTCTTTCCTTTCTTCTTTTCTTTTTTAAAGGCTCTTCTAAACACTGGAAGTAGTTACTAAACAGATTTTGGTTCTTCTTTCCTGAGTGCATGCCTTTGGTGTAACTGCCTCTAAAACAAGCACACAGCAGTGTATCTATGGCATAAATGTCTATAAGTTCAACATAGGCACCTCTTGGGCAAGAATCAGACAAGAAATTTGGGCTGTTTTGGGTAAGTCACATTGTTGTCTGTTTGCAATTACCTGTGTTTTATATGGCTGAATAGGGCTCAGTCTGATGTTATTTTATCCCAAGCTTATGATGAAACCTGGAGAGAGGTGGCAGATGTGGTGACCCTGTTTTCAGCCAAGAAAAAGAAAGTTTTCAGAAGGTTCCTATCATAGTCTGAGTTAGAACCTCCTTAAAAATATGCTGTATTTGCAGCCAAGTGCAAATGAAACTAGCTGTGTGTTGTTTTGCTGGTCTGGTGTGACAGAAGTGAGCACACTTGTGTGTGCTCACAGATGCATGAGAAGACATGAGGAAAAGCAGCTCAGGCATAACAATAGACAGTGATGGGAAGGCAGGGCACCCCAAGCAGCATTTGAAATGTAATTGTGAGGGAAAGCTTAAAAAAACCCCAGCCCACAGAAACAAAACACTTGTTAGTGTGATTGAAGGCCCAGAGAAAGGTCTGGGGCTACAGAAGTAGGAAAATGTTTAATTCTTGTTTGTTGTTACTAGGGAGTATCATGTACACTACCCTTGATGAAACAGGATTGCCTTCAAGCCATATGCAATTCCCTAAGCAATATATTTTTGAATGGAAGTTGCAGTCAGATCCCGAATATTAGTTAATTGCTTCAGTCAGAACAACAAATACAGATGCAGTAAAAAAGGCATCAGCACATAGAATGAGCAGAATCAGTATTGCTGACTTTTGGAACATCTTCAGGAAAACAGGAGAAAGAGGATTTTGTCCAATAAGGTATCCTGACCCTGGAATGCTCTTTCCCCAGTTTGCATCAAAGTATGTCTCTGGCTTCTTTCCCAGCTTTTCTTCTCTTGGTTGAAATGAGAAGTTATTGGATTTATTCTAAGGAGGGCAAGGATGTGACAGGACAGGTTGTTTTTAAGGCTGTGTAGCATTTCCTAAAGGATCCCCTTTTCCACTGTTTCAGCCATTTTACTCAAACACTTTATGGCAAAATTTCCTTGCAAATACTATATAAAGTTAGCAGCTTTCTGAAGTGCTGAAAAACACGTTATTCTGCTCTTTTTAAGAAACACTTTGGACTTCTGGAACATCTTGTCCTTTGGAGCAGTGGTTTGATAATGGGCAAGGAGGTAGTCTCCTTTATCAAGGATGTTCCTTTTGTGCTTGTGAAAACAAACCCATTTTTAAGCAGTTTTTGAATGTTAAAGGAGAAGAAGACTGGTATGTATCCTTTAAAGATTTTATTAGGGTTTTTTTGATGTTAGAATTGAATCTCTGCCTGTGCCTGGGCTTGGTAAAAGCCATGCTGTCTGAGTGAGGTGTTGCAAATGTGTAACTGGTGGAGGGCAAGTGAGACTCCAGTGGGCCGTGTTTGTTTGGGCTGAAACAGTCCTGGTGGGTGGCCCCCAGGTTTCAAAGCTGATTAGGGGCAAGTAGGCCATGTGAGGTAATGCAGAAAATAAAACTGATAGAAGTGCAAAAAAGGGGAAAGCTAGACCTTAGTAAATGGGTGGAGGAAGAGAGGAAGATGGGGCAGTTGGCCAAGGACTGGGGCAGAACGGGCCTGGAATAAAAGAGAGAGAAACATAATATGGAGTTGCAGGATGATGCTGGGACTGACTTGATGAAGATCCTAAAAAAATATTGGAGGACTAAGACTAATAATTGGAGGTGTCGGGCGAGAATGGGAAATCCTGTATCCAAAGAAAAAGTTACACATGAAACTGGAACTGATAGTCCAGTAGGGTTGTGCAGATAAATGGGGAACTACCTTTTCTCTAAGAGGATCATGCAGGACTGGAACTGGCTGGAAAAGGAAACTGGAGAAGGAGAAGAGATCATTTGGACAAGAGGCTGATGTGAGGGAGGAGGTTCTGAGAACATGGTAAAAAGCACAGAAGAAGGATGTGTGAGAGGCTGGAACAGGTAGATTCTGGGACTGGGGTAAGTGTTAAAAGGGAGAGAGGAGAGAGTATGGGAATATGCAACAGGATCTGGTCAGGATAAAAAGGATGAGTCAGGGAGAGGAGAAGGGAAAAGACGATTAACTGGATGCAAAAAGATTGGGGGTTGGAGAGTGAGGACAAACAGGGTAGTTAGTCCTAGCAAGGAAACTGGGATTGCTTTGAGAATCATAAGGAATGGAAACTGGGAAGGTCGTACTCATCTGTCTTCTGCTGTTCCCAAATACCTCTAAATTCTCCTGGTAAGAGTATTTGTCATCTGTTTTCAAGTGTTTGTCCACATCAGTGAGGATAATATATTATTCCTGTCAGTTACTCTACAAGCTGCACAAATCTACGTGGTAGAACTTAACACTTAAACCCCGCATTGAGTAAGTGGGAGGATAGCCACCCTATGCTACAGTTCTGGTGTTTTCTTTTGGGGGGACAAATAAAGAAAAATGCATGTAAAAATCTGCAATAAAACAGTAAGCTTTTGAACTATTAAGAAATAGGGGAATCGAGTTTATTAATGCCATAGTAATTAATCCCTTACAGATTGTCTTGCACCCGTGATGCTGTGTTGTTTCCCCAGGATTTAGGCATCATGAATTGTGCAGTGCAGATAATGGTAGGTGGATAAGCCGGGATTGCTGGGATTGGGACTGTTGTTGTCCCTTGAAAGAGGTACAGGAGACTGGCAGTGATGGTGGGGAGCTGGTCAGCCTGGTTAGTTATTGGGCCCCTGGAACTGGATTGTGCCTCTCCTTCTATCACAGTTTTTTCAGTGATGCTAAGCCCCTTAAATCAGACTTTTTAAAGATGATCACTAATTGCATGTTTCGCATTTTTCTGGAAGCCCAGCCTCAGCCCTAGGGCCTGTTTTGCAGAAGAGCATAGCTGTGACTGAAAGCAGTGAGAGTCATGCTTTGAAGATACAAAGCACTGCATAATGTTAAAGACTCTGAAAAATCATGGCCTGGTCATCTTAAGGCTGGCTTTCTTAAATTAGTGGGTACGTCTGGTTTTAATTTATCTGTGCCTAAGCTCCCCCTGTATAAAGCAGAATAATAGTTCCCTCAGCTCTCAGGGATTTGGTGGAGATTAGTGAAGTGTCTGTGAAACCCTCACTTATTTTAGTGATGAGTGCTATAGAAAAGCCCATAAGGAAATTAATAATTTTGTCTTCAGAGCACTATTTGAATAGTTAGCAGGAAACAAGCCGTAAGGCCGTACCCTGAACAATGATAAGACAAAATATTGAATACTTGCTTTATTAATTCAACACCATCCATCCTGTGCTGTGAAGGAGAAGTGCACTTAAAAAAATGTTAACAAAATTAGAGTGTATGATAATGTATATGCAAAGGATACCAAATTAAGTTTGCATCAGCAACCATAATTCTTTCATTGCCTAATGTTGGAGGCTTGATTTTATTGCCTGAAGAGCATTCTTTTGAACAAAGAGCGATTTTTTTGTCTGTGTCTGTGTGATGCAGTTTTTTAATGGGAATGTGACTTCTAAATATTTTCAGTAATTGTGTACTCAATGCATTCCAAATAATTCCATTTTTAAATCTTTCTTGCTTCTTTAAAATGTGGGGCATTTCTAGCATTGACATTTAGTATCCTTTTTTTCCTCCTGCTAAAGGTCCTACCTTGTAGCATTTTAATCATGGCCAGTAGCATTTACTAACACAGCTGAAAGCACTGGGGATGCTTGAACAAGGAAGGATGGCAGAATTGTGCCCTCCGTTTTTCATCCAGTTATAAGGAGATATCTTACAACTCATATTGACTTTTCCAAAGATCAGAAAGCTCTTTGTGAGGAAGGGAGGGGAAAGCACAGAGGGTGAATTCAGCCACAACAAGGTTAATGTACTTGAACAAAATTATACATGAAGCCATGAGAGTGCCAGGAATAGTAGCACCCACAAATCCTACTGAGGAGGTTGATCTTGTGAAGTGATGCCCTTCTCGCAAGGTGCCGATCCTCTGGAAGTTGTTAAGTTAGAGGGCACTTTAGCCCGCAGCAGGATCAGTCTCTTGTTTCCTGCTGTATCTCTCTAAGTTTGATCTTATTCAGTTTTACACTTATAAAGTTGTCTTAGTGCCCTTCTAGGAGCCAACCTCACGATTTCCTGGGGATTTTGCCTGACCCAATGAGTCTTTTTTAACAGTTGCCAGTTCCAGACAGCAAACATCTGTGGGGTTTGTCTGGGAGGCCAGTAGAACCCCGTGCACCACGCCTGCTCAGGGCAGTGCCAATCTGACCCTAAAAGAGAACAGCTCAGTCAGCTCAGTGACACCAGGGCAGCATTTTTCAGTGATTCAGCTGATGCCTTTTGTCAGCTGCAAAGTACTGTCAGGTGAAAAAAAAATTGTTTCTTTTTTTTTTTTTTTTTTAATACAAGGACTGTTTGGAATTTTTAAGTGTGGTATTAGCATCTGCATGATCTGTTAAAATTCAAAGGGAGGTATTACCCTGCTCTTCTTTCCATTTCTATCTCAAAATACTCCTTTTTCTGTAGATGAATATGGCTCAACTTCTTGGGAAAGTTTCTCCATAAAGATCAGAAAAGGTAAGGGACATGGAATAAAGTATCTATTTACTTTTTTTCATAGGTACAGGAAGCTAAATTTTCAACCTTCTGTTCAGAAATATTTTTTAAATATCCAGATCAGGAGGGTTTGATCTAGTCTGCATTTGGAAAATCCTGATATAAGCAACGCTGTAGTCTGTTACTGAAGTGCTTAGCCTCAAATTGTTCCAGCTGTTCCATGATGACAGCAGACTTTTGATGGATCATACAATATGAAGATCATGGTTAATTTTATCTTCATGTGGTTTGTTGCAGTTGGACTGTAGGGCTGTATAAGGCTGATGACAGGGTTCAGTCTGCATGGAAAAAGGTGGTGGACATGCTGTACTTCCACTTGTTGAAAGCAGCTTTTTAGATCTGTGGAGCTGCTGTTAGTAAAGCTTGCAGTAGAGCACATATCTAGAATGTATTTTCTTAAAAAAGTCTCAAAATATGTAGACAAATGGGAACATTTACAGTGGAACAGTCTCCTGCCTTCTCTGCGATGGTAGATTTTAACCAGCACTGGTCAAGGCCAGCAGCTTTGTAATTCTCTGCTCTTTCTTCCTTGCAGCTGCAAAACAGCTCTGCAGTTTTGATGTGCCCTCTGTGATTCTTCTCAAATCAATCTGTATTGAAAGACATCAGTTTTCCATCTTACTGTGTTTTCTTTTCTTCCTGAGCAATACTCTGCACTATCCAGTTCCATGGATGTATTAAATGTTGTACTGACACTTTTTGCTCTCACTTTCTGTGTCAGAGAATGCCTGAAATCCTGATCCATATGTCTGTGCAGCCATATGGCCTCTCTATTATGACCTGTTTCTGCCAGAAACATCAGAAAATGACTGGGAAACTGGTTTCTTTGCATTACTGGTTCTGGGAGTAGGAGGAGGTGAAGCGGCAAGACGACTGCCCTCCGTTCCGCCCTTTTCTGTGTGGAAAGCAGCCTTGAAACTCTGTCTCCATTAGGAGCAGGCTGCTGATGCAGCTATACCCACACACTGCAACAGCAAAGCAGTCCTGGGTGAACTGCTGGAAATAGCTTGTCCGGGCAAAACTGTGCTTTTTGACAAGATAGCTTATTACAGCAGTGCCCGCCTGTCCCCGCAGAAGAAGCAGCAGCAGCAAAAGCCCAGCTCTGGCAGGATGGCTCCTCTGTGCCGCTCCCTCACCTGGTCAGGGATCATTCGCCTCGTAGACACAGCGTGAGACCCTGTGTGCCTCAGGGGAGAACCTTGTTCCCACTTCATCCTCAGCACCTTGGGCCCTTCAATAGCAGCAAAGGCATGGTCAGAGCATAGTTTGAGTTATAGACTCATCTCTTTTCATATACATTGCCTCTTCATTTCTTGACTTTTCCCTCTTTCTCTTCCAGCATACAGTGTTCTGTCCCCTTTCCAAAGGAATGAGCACTCGCTGGCAGAACCACCATCCTACTGCAGCAGGGGTAACCCCGTGGACCTCACCACAGAGGTGTCAGTGCAGCAGCAGGCAAGGGCTTGGCCCTGGTCCTTCCTGGATGCTCTCCTCCCTCTTTTCAGCAGTACTGGTGCCTTTGCCTAGGCAGGGTTTACTTCACTTCCTCAGTTCATCTTCTATTTTAATATGGCTCTACTTTTTCATTGGCTGCTGTTTTATCTGAACGATTGCAGTATAAGAACTCTCAGGCAAACAATTACATTTTGAAAATCAGGTTGTGGGTTGGAATATGTGACTGCAAGATATTCCTGTGAGTGTCGTGTTTCTGTTAGAAGACCCAATGGGAGATTCCCTGGGGAGGTTTGTGTACTACATAAGAGCACAAGAAATGCTCTACAAGGTCAGATACGTGGGCTGCCTAGCCCAATAGACTGCCTCTGACAGTGGCTAAAGGAGATGCCACAAGAATTTGGGTAAGGGCCTGGCCAAACATTCCTCTCCTTTCTTTCTACCCCAGCTCTCAGGCATTCTTTGGATGAGTATTAGAGCAGAGCTAGAAGCGTGCCTGCAAAACACACAGGCCGCAGGATTCATTAGCAGATAAATGAAGGGCAGTTTGTGTACTTGTGGGAAAAAGTTTTCTAACTGCTATCTAAAATGTAAAATTTTCTGACCTGCCTTGCCTCCTTGGGGCTGCGAGAGGAGAAGAATTGCTTCAGATCAGTGGGTATGCAAACAGCTGTACGATACATTGCTGCAACAGCACATGGAGGCCAAACACAAGGGCAGGTTAAAACAGTATTTACAGGATTTTTTTTCCTCCCCACCCATAATAACTCCTCATTTTTCTGCAGTAGTGGAAAAGAATTTTTTTTTTAAACGTTGTTCTTTTTCCATGGATGGCAGTTCCGTGGGACTTTTCCCTTTATATGTTTGCTTGTCACAGAGCAGGCATCCAACTTTCTTTCTTTTTCCAGATTTTGAGATTCAAAGATAATGTTTGTCAGTCCAGTGGGATAAAAGTAGAATACCTTTATCATTGTCATTATCACCAGTTATAGGAATCACTAAGGCATCTGTCACTGTGGTAGAGAAGTACTACAATATGCCTGTAAAGCATCTGGTTTCTTCAAGAGAAGGAACTAGTTCTAATTCCCTCTGCTTCAGTTATACATCTTTTGCTTATGGGTACTTGAATTCATGTAGTTTAATTCAGGATTACACTCCTGGGGCCATTCCACTGTTCAGCACTTAGTAACGTAGAAGATCCACTGCCAGCTTTGAATTGCAATCTGATAGTTTTAGTATTTGTGCTCAACCTCATGTCCTCACTGAGAATGAATTCCAAAGGGGGAGACCATTGGAAATGAGGGTGTCTGGCCCAGTGAGTTCAGCTGTGGTTTCCATAGTGTTTTTATGGCCTCATTGTGTGTAGCTGCTCCTTCTGTGGCACAGAGAAATGGGTGGAGCCATGCAGTGTTTCAGCTCGGTCTCGGGAGTTCATCGTGTATCCATTCTTGTCCCCATCTTTCAGATGCACACATGCTGCATGCTGCTTGCCTCACTGGATATCGTAAATACTGGAAGTTATAATAAAATTAGGAGCACAGATGTTCCTCTTACAACCAGTGCACCCTGTATACAATAATAATAATGAAATATATCCATTGCTGTTCTCTGTGGTGCTAAATTTTCTCTTGTGAGGCATCTTGCTTTAATAATAAAACCACATTTTCTTAAGCAAGGGAGTATCAGATTTACATTGGCAGTAAGTCACTATTTTCAAACAGCATGGAGGGAGATATCCAAGATAACTGCAAGATTTTCTAGGACAGCTGACTGTGCATGGAAACTGCAACCAGGTGGAGGGGTCCACCATTAGTCTTCATTTCTTTCCTTCATGATAGCAATTAATGGGAGAGGATTGTCAACCTAAAGACTTTCTCTTTGCTGCCGAAGAGGAACAGCCTTTGCTGGAAGGCTAGTCAAGGTTTCAAACAATCTATTGCAAACTGATGAAGTTTTTATTTTTCAGCCACGATTGTAGCCAACAGTTCTGGGCAGGGACCTTTCCTCTACTAACCAGTTATGGAAAGTAGATTACTCTGAAGAGGTTATAGCCCAAGCCCTGATGCTGCGTGTGAGTAAAGATAAGTATGGGTTTAGGAGATTGTCATTGGGCATAACTTTGCATACATTTTGTTTTCATGTTTTTCCTCAGGGAATATGGAAATAATACGAATGTGGTGCTATAAAGCTCTACATGTATCTGCTGGCTTTACCCTGGCTTACCCTCTCTTGCTACATAAAAGTAGTCCCTTTGACTCCTTTGGGCTACTTCACAGACTTGGCCCCCTGCTGCCCTGCACTCTTAATTATCCAGAAGGAGAAAAATGCTTGTGGTGACCAGGGCATGGCTGCAGTAAATGTTATCCTTCCAGGTGGAAGAGGGGTCAGGGCATGGTGAAAGAGGAAGAAAAATACAGGAAAAGGATAGCAAAAGCTGTAGGGGAAAAATGAAATGAAAAATACAGGGGCAGAAACTTCACCACTAATAATTCTCACCAATTCAACTTTTCCCTAGTAAAGTCCCATTCATTTACACTGTCTGCATTAAATTTATCATCTCCGGGATAGCTGGAAAATGGAGGTCAAATTTCATTTTGGCCTGCAACTTGATAAAAATGACCTGCAAAAGGTAGATGACAGACTGCTATTTTATGCACTGGAAAATAGCAAAGATCAGATCCTATCTCCTGTGTGTCCTCTTTTCTGTGCGTGTCTGATCCTAGCTCCTATCTCTAGTGTATCACTGGCAAGTGCCCTGATTTGTTGAATGGCTGGTCAAGGTTTAGAAGAAGAAGGATCTATTTGGAACTGGCATTCTCAGTCAGCTTGGGTTGATGAGGCACCTTTTGCCATCTGAAATCTCCACTGAGTCACTAACAAGTCATAAAAATACCAGGTGCATTGATGTGACAGTCAAACAAACTACTTGTTATAGTTCGTTTCATCTCCAGAGATGTCTATTAATAGTAATTAATGATTCCTCAGCAGTTGCATTCACTGTGTCTCAACAACTTTCAGGAGGCAGGAAAAATCCTGTTAAAAAGGCAGTGTGCCAACGGAGCTTGTGGATAGCAGGAGGGTGTAAAAGTTAAACTCTGTACTAGGGGAAAAAACCACCCAAACAAGCGTTTCTGTACCACTTGGAGTATTTCGGGATCTACACCGAATAGAGACTGTAAAGGATTAGTCTGGGATTAAGAATCCTTTAAATTTATGAAGTGCTTAACCTTCACTGTGTCTGCGTCTTATGCTGTTTGCAATATTGCGCTGCCACTTTTGCAGGGGAACTCGTAGCAGAGCACTAGTGCTGCAATGCAGCCTTCTCCACGTTGGGTCTTTTATGATTCAGTACTACTTTTGGTTTGCTTTGTAAAGATCATTGCAAGGGCTTATCTTGTGTAATTGTTTTACTGCCATCTGCATTACAGTATAATTACCTTTCAAAAATGGTAGATCTCTTTGCTAATGTTTAAAGGCAAATAATAGGCAACTAAATTGCAAGGTCTTGGGATGTAGCAGCACATAGGCGGTAATAAAATGTATGCTATATTTACAGCGTGTACTTCGATCTCTCGTTTGTGATGCTTTTTTTTTTCCTTTGGGTTTTTTTCCTCCCCTCCCCTTCCCCTAGGAATGGTAGTTGGTGATTATGGCTTTCTCTTCCTCATATTTTTTCCCCTTGCCTGTCCTCTTTTTACATAGAGTTAATCATAACTCGTGAGGGTTTTTTTTAGAATTTGTTCTGATCCTTATCTGATAGCTGTCCTACAGTTCAGGAAGGATGGATATTCTGGTATTTTCCTCAACTATAATGACAAACAGAAGTATAGCAAATAAATCTAACACAGATTGAACTAAATAAAAGAATTTTTTTCAAAGAGATACACCAATTCCCTATAAATAATCACTACCAGCTTTTTAAAGTTTAAAGATGTAGAAATACAATTGTAAATCTCTCTGTTTTCTGCTCGTAGTCTATAAATGCCCTTAGGTTCCAATGATAAACTACTTGTCCGATAATATCTTTAGGTTTTCTGTTTCCTGCAATTATGTATCAGGAATTAAAGGAGGTGCCTTTACATACATGTGAATGCCTGTTCTCTGTCTGCTGCTGTAAATCCTGTATTACCTGAAAGGTTAAAAGATGGAGGTGAGGACATTAAAAACACGTCCAGAAAATGTAGATGACAGGAAAAAAAGAAAATACAGCGGCAGAGGGGAAATACCATAGATAAAATGATAAGGCAGAGAAATAAAGCATGACAAGACCATGATAGTTTGCATAAGTAATGAGAATTGAATTCGTGGTTTTTAAATTGCTGTTTAAATTCCTATTTGCATGTTTATCGGAAATCTCCTTTGCTTAAGTAAAACTGGCCTATATACATTTTTAAAATCCATTTTTAGCTCTGATTTTGATAAGAGTCTGATCCAGTTAGACAGATGCATGTGTGTGATACTATTTTAATAGTGGCACTGTGCATAGGTCAGTGGCAACTGTTTCAGATGGGTTTCTTGAAGGGCTGGTCCCTCTTTTCCTCAAAGTCAATGGGGAAACATGTCATCTTCATTAAGAGCAGCACTGAGTCCTGTGACTTGCAGAGAACCCCAGGAATAAGCCCAAATGGCCTTGAGCCTTCTGGATAACTGCAGTACTCTGAGCACCTTTTGCCCGAGTTTGGTGGCTTCAACTCCCAAGTCAAATGTGCTTAGAGGACTCAGTCCTGTTCTTGTGTCTTTGCTGCCGCTGATCCTCCCTGTTTATCTGTGATTAGTTGTGCTGGCCACTGGATGCCCCTGATTCCTCAAATAAGTGCAAGACCATAATTTTTAGTATTTAAACCCCCACACTTTTAATGGTAGAATGTTGGACTCCTTCATCTTTGCAGTTGATACATGCATGAATTTGGCTGCCCTTGTTTATGTTTTCCCTGTATGCTTTTGACTGCAAGGGAACCCATGTGCTTGGGTAGTTGCAACTTCCACACGTGTCCCAGCCATCTCCTGCTGACGCCCAGCCTGCTCTCCTAACACTTGCCATCTGGGAATGGACCATGGCAGCTTTGCTGGGAGGTGACCCAGGCACGGTGGAGTTCAGCATTGTTCCAAAAGACATTGAATGCCTCAGAGGGTCCTGATCACCTGGTAGTCACGATCAGCACTTTCAGGAGATGGAGAAACTCTGTAGTGAACAGGAGAGAACTCAATAGGCTCTCCAGCAGGTAGGCAAGGACAGCCCTTTCTTCCTCTTCTGGAGTGGTCCTGGGAATTGTCTCCTGATGGTCTGTACAGTCCTTTGAAGGCTACAGTGGTTTGTGGGGAATGGAGCCACTGCAGATCCAAGTCATGTGGCTGCTCCTTATATGCATTCTTATGGCATCTCTGAAACAGATGCAAATTGAATTTCAAACAAAAGATATCACCACAGCTGCTATAGTGGTGAATGACCCAGTCTTTGAAAACTGACACTGCCATGCGCGTTTGCAGGTGTACACCCTGCACTGATAGGCTTTGGGTACAATGTAGCATTCCTACCAGGAAAATAATAATTGAAGAGCTGCTGTTAAAACGTAAAAATCTTTTTTTCCCTCTTTCTCAACGTGCATATATTCGGTTTTTTTCCTCTATATGTATTTTTTGTTATAGAATCAAATGAAATATACTTGCCTTTTTCATATGTGTGACCTCTTTAATTAATCTCTCTCTCCTGAAATTCTGTTTTCTAATATACTGGTACTATGGAAAAGTCTTATGTCTAATTTACATGTCCAAATTAGTTTCAACTTAGTTATATTGAATGATAATAGATTTCTTTTTCATATAATTAATGTTGTCTGCAAACGTAACGTGGATTAAATTTATCATTGTAAAGATCTTAAGATTTTAATATTTTTGCAGAGGCATAAATACAGTGTAGCTATAATTATTTCATTATGTATGTATAAAAATAGGATACGGGGGAAAGTGCATGCTTTCCTTCACTGATTACTCTTAATGTCTCCCAAATTTCCTGATTTACAATATTCTCCAAGGATGTAGATTTTTCTAATTGAAGTACAGTAATTTGCATATTTTTAGACCTTGTGACACAGTTAATTGATATGTCATTACTTATACGGCACTGAATATATTTTATACATTCACTGCAGAGCAGGCTTAACTTGAGATGCAGTGGCACTTTGCAAGGAACTCGAAACTATTGCATTCGATTTAATCTTTTCCTTTCCTTCCTCACCCCTTCTTTATAAAGGCTAAGCAAAAATGGATGATGTAGTAATTGGTGTAGTTCCTGTTCAAATGTACTCGTTAAAATAATGTTACTGTGTAAATGACAGGATGAGAAAAGTAAGATCAAGTAAACAAAGAAAGGAAGAATAATGGGAGAGACAAGGACAAAGAAGATAAGGTTAAGGCTGGGGGGGAGCTAAATGTCAATAGTATCAGTGCCGGGTGTTTGAAAACCAAATTGTTCTGTTTTCTTTTACGCTATTCAGTATAAACTTGTTAAATGGTCACTGTGTCTAGGAATATTTTAAATGAGTCTTTTAAATTTAGGAGCACTGCATTTATCATGGATGCCAGCAATGAGCCAAATAGGGCTCTGGTATTCAATATGGGCAGAGTTTCTCTAGTGGCAACATATTTATTTCTCCTGCTGCATACCCCTGCAGAACTGAATGCTTTTAATCTTTATTTGCTAACCAGGAAGGTGGCTCAGTCATGTAAAAAGGACTGAAGGGATTATGAGTTTATTTTTTCAGATTCTGTTTGGGAGGTACGGCTCACTGGCAGTGGCAGTCTCATCTCTGATGGATGCATTATTACACGGCGGTAAGGGGGAATGGGGGCCCTTACTGCAGGGTAGGAATATAGGATCCTCCTCTTTTCCCCATAAAGAAGATGGGCTGTGTTATGGCAGGTGAACAGCAATGGAGGTATGGGAAGCACTGGGCTGGAACGGGTCGGATCACAGGTGCAAATCAGAAGTGCTGCTGACCTTTCTCTCGACCATCTCCAGAGAGCAAGGCTTATGTACCGTGTCTTTAGAGAGTGTCTGGAGGTGCAGCAGGGAGCAGGGTGTGCAAGTTCATGTAGTGGGTGTGGTGTATTAGGCGCTCTTGACACTCCCTCAAGTGAATTGCTTTTCTTCCTGGCCCCTTAATGTCTGTGAGGCTCAAAATGTATGACCTATGTTTATGCTACCTGGATTTTGACCTGTGGGACTTACACTGTGAGTTGCTTTTGATCTTTTTTATCTCAGGAATGTCTTGCATGCTCTTTTTTTTTTTGTTTTGTTTTGGGAGGATAAGGTTGGGTGTGAGCGCAGAAGACATCACTGGAGTGAGAGTTTCTCAGAGAAGCTATTGCATTTTCTTAAGAAGTGTCCTATCTTGGCAGGAGTTTCTTCTGAGGCAGCAGTAAAAAAATATATATGAAACTACTGAGCACATCTTTTAAAATGCTTGTACACTGGAGGCTTCTCGCTTCAAGATACTTCTTCTTGAATCAAGCTCCAGAGACAAATATGAATTCTGAATCCTGGCTACAGAAGTAGAATTCATTCTCGTATCAACTTGCCTTTTTTTTTTTTTCCTTCCCAGCAGAAGGGGTGAGGAAAGGGATAGAATGCCAAAAGTAATTCCTGTCTCTTCCTCTGAATTTGAGGTTCATACTTTCATCTCAAACCAGAACACTCAAGCAGCTGCAGAGGATGAAAACGGTGGTAGAACAGCAGCTCGAAACATATATGGGAGCTCTGCCCAAGTTAGCATTTCATTTGGATCTGATTTTGCTGCAGCCCCAAACCTGCCTGAACTCTCTCTCCCCAGATAGGCAGTGGATCATTTCTTGCAAAAGGGCACATTTTACTGCTCTGTGAGAAAAACTACCTTTAGGGAACTGTGCAGACCAAAGTTGTTGAAATTGAGGGAATCTTCATTTGGCACATTCTGTGGTTTTTAAGGGGGGAGGGGGGGTGTTTGTTTGTTTCTTTTGTTTTAATTTAAACAAGCTGTGGTGGCCTTCTCCAGATAATAAACAATCAATAGTAAAAAGCCTTTATTCTTGCAGAATCATAGCTTGGGAAGAGAGTTTAGATGTTTTTGGGAAAGTATTAACTTCATGCCTTTAACCATCTATGAGACAGCTGTTTATGATAACAGAACTGTTTAGGCTCTGTGTCATTGGGGAAGGAGAAGGAGTCTTCAGGACATACTTGTCACTAGTCTTTGATGCCAAACTGAGGCTGTGACAAGTGATATACGTGAGAAAATCACCAGAAGCATTCAGGAAATTTTGCTGTGCTGCAAGAACAGTTTTCTCTGCAGATGCAGTTTCAGAATGGTCTGAACACATGATAGTTAAGTGACTTCTTTTTTTTCGTTAAAGATAAGTTTAACACCAGGATAAATGCATATAAAAATATGTCCCATTAATTTTTTTTTTTTCTGGAACTTTTTAGTGGTGGTCCAGCAAAGAGGTGTAGCAATTATGAATATTAACATATTAAAACCTTAAATAAATATTAAAATAAAATCTGTACTGTATTAGTAGTAATAATTAATAAAGAAATTCCTTGATTGTGTTAAATGAGGTGATTGATTTTGCACTGGGAGAGCATCTTTCTTTACAGGATGCTTTTTAACTACTCTGAGAAAATATATTTAAAACAAAAATGTACAGCACTTAAAGAAATATTTTATCAGTTCAAAACATCACTAAGCACCAATAAATTTATACTATAAACACTAATTCTTAAAAAGCAATGTGAAGCCTTTGCTTGTTTTTACATTGCTGCATCTCTCACTTAGCTCATCATACAACTCTCAGGTTTTACTGCCCTTGAAAAAGAACTGCACTTACTCATCAATTGTGTACATACACAGCGCTGTAATTTCATAGACGAGTACATAAGGTGCTGCCGAATTACAGCAGAGCAACGCGTGTATGAGTGCTGCTAATCTCCTGCTCTTTGTGAAGATTTCTGAAGGTTACTGTGCAAATACTAAGAACCTGTAGACGTCTGCTTTTTTAATGGGAAGTATTAACACTTGTCTTTCCAGGAAAAGAACTTATATTTTGCTTGTCCGTATTTCGTTGTAATGTTCACAGATCTCGTGTTAACCTCATTGCAGTTTCCTTTTCAAGAGCATCACTGCAGTTTCCATTGTCTCTGAGCTGACGCTTCTTCCCTCTGATACCAGAGTGCCTCATAATCTCTCTGGGGAGAGGTAGTTTGTGCATCCCTAAGGTGCTGTGGCTTCTGGAATAGTCCCTCATAGTTTCCCATCTTCGCAGGTCCAGGAACGGACATGAAGGTTAACTTCTCCAAGTGAAACTTCAAAGGAATTTTAAGAGGGCAGAACATAATTACCTGATCTGAAAATTTGCCAAGACACAGGTTAAAATACCTACTCTTGAGAGTTTCCTATTAAAACTACTAGCCCAGATAAATCCTGGCCCTTCAGAAGTCAGTGGTAGTTGTCCCCTGGATTTTGCCCTGCAAATCACCTTTAGCCTCTTCTCAGTCACATCTGGATTTGAAATCCTTGACTGTGCAAAGCTGCTGGTCTCTTCAGGGTGAGCTGTGTATAAATTTGAGGTATGTGCATGTAATTGATTTCCAAGTAAGGATGAGGAATAGCTTGCATACAGCTGGAAAAAGAATGGTGAAGCATGCACGGGAAAGTAATGCCAGCTAGAAATCAGAGGTAGGAACTTTATGGTCTGGATGGAAAAGCACAATGAAGTTCAGTGGCTGGAATTTGAATTTGACAAACTTGGTCTTGAATACTACACATTTATTGTGAGTGATGAGAGCAGTTAAATGCTGTGTTTGCTATGAGGTGCAGGACTTGCCATGGCTTGTGCTTTTTGAGACAAAGTCCTTTTGGGAGAAGTTACTGTCACCTGTGGGAGAGTACCTGTGATCATTTGGAGCCACAGTGAGCTATGGATGTGTGTTCTCCTTCAGGTTTGTGCTCAGAGCACCTCTTACTCTTTTTCTTTTGGATGCTGTGGGCAGAACTGGGTCACCTTCACTGATTTCAGCACATCCATCACTCTGGAAATCCCACCTCAGGAAAGTGGTTATAATGAAGTCCCTTGTGTTAGGACTCCAGCCAACCACCTGCAAGGAGAAGGACCTTTTTTCCTCCTCACAATTAATTGGCTCTATTAACTTTTTAATAACTGTTTACCTCTAAAGCTTGATGTATTGGAAGTGGGGCTCTGAAACAGGGAGTAACAATGCTCACTCTGGAACTGCATTATTTGTGTTTGACTGACATAGATTTAGTCTTGTTTATCATAGAATCACAGAATCAGCTGGGTTGGAAAGGACCTCTGAGATCATCAAGTCCAACCCTTGATCCAACACCCCCGCGGTTACTAGATGATGGCACTGAGTGCCACATCCAGTCTCATCTTAAAAACCTCCAGGGACAGAGAATCCACCACCTCCCTGGGCAGCCCATTCCAATGACCGATTACCCTCTCTGTAAAGAATTTCTTCCCAATATCCAACCTAAACCTCCCCTGGCAGAGGAGGCCATGCCCTCGTGTCTTACTGATAGTTGCCTGGGAGAAAAGACCAACCCTCACCTGGGTACAATCTCCTTTCAGGTGGTTGTAGAGAGTGGTGAGGTCTCCCCTGAGCCTTCTCTTCTCCAGGATGGAGATGGGAAGAAGTCTGTAGGATAGATGTGAATGTGTGGTCACCTTTCCTGAGTTGATTTTCCGCTGCCAGGTTCTAACCTGATTTCCTCCTATCTGCAGGATCTTTGGTATTTGATTGAGCTTTAGTTTCTATTTATTGAATGTTTAACTCTGGTCATCTGAGAGCAGAATTGTTATAATTTATCCGAAATTTTGGATTCCGTGTAGAGCATCTGTGTGAAATGTAATAGCCTATGGGGTAACAGAGATCATGTGGCATAATCTCATGGTCAGTTCTGTCTAGAAACTGTGAAAACTCTCTCCCTTGACTTTTATCGTCCAACTATTTTGATGAGTAGATTTCAGTCTAATCTCTTACAGAGAATTAGAATAAAAGTTAAATCTTCATACTCTTTGAGTTATTATTAACTGGTCTATAAGCATAAATCTCTTAAAGTACTTACAGAGAGGCCATGACCCAAAAAAGCTTCATCATGTGTATCACACATAGACACACACATGCACATGAGCACAGCGCTTTGGCATAATCTTGTTAACAGAGGAGTAGGAGGAAAGATCAGGAGAGCTTCTCAAGTGAGCGCAGGAGGTTACAGGGGAAGAAAGTGGCAGTACCTCCTGGTACTGCGCTATATTTACAAATGTGGATGATTGGTGGAAACTGGGAAAGCACATTGCCTTGGTTTGTGTCTTCTGAACGTGTTTTTAATGTTGTCTTTCAAAGGTTGAGGTAAAGATCAAACCTTAAATACTAACAGGAAACTGTTTGCTACGAGGGTAGGTCCATCACTAGGTGCTTATCTGTCTTCTGAGTTCCTAACAGATCTGTCTGTCCTACTGGATGAAATAATGAAGTCTTTGTTTATTCTTATAAAGATCCTAATATAAATTAGTTATCCTGAAAATCCCCATTCCTGCTGCTTATTTCCATTCTATTAGAGTTGCAGAAAATCTGAAAGTAATATATGTCAATTCATATAAAATGTACAAATAGGTCTTTATTGAAACCCATATTTTTCTAATATCTTGGAAAATATCTTGGTTTTAAAAGCATTTGTTTTTATTAAGTAACAAAGTTGCTTTGTTGGGCAGTTCATTAGCTGTAAAAGATTTTATTATTTGCACCAAAAGTCTCTAATAAAATTCTAGCTGCATTGTTTAGAGCTGATCTTTTTCATAAAGCATTATGCATCAGGTAAATAGGCTGAATGTAAATGTCTACTTTAGGCAGGGTTCATTAATGGGTAGGAAAGGTGCAATTTTGATTAGGAATGAAAAATAAAACAATGAACTATTTCATGACATAAAAACAATTTACTATTTCAGACTGGCTTGTGCCAAAATCTTAAGACTGTTAAATTTGAGATGTAGCCACTCTTATTTGTACCCTACAGTGGACCAGCATAATCCAGAGCATAGTTTACAATATTCAGTATTACACAAGCATATAGTGCTGAGCAGTAGCTCTTACTCAGCCATAAAACTAAAATGCTTGCTGATTTTAAGATCTGTGCTGTGAAATGGCAGCAGATCAGGGCTCTTTCTCTAGTGAATATAAGCTGTGACTCAGTTAATTCACTGTGTAGATTGGCTCATAAGTTTTCACCGTAAAGATCAGGTGTTGACAAGACCAGGACAAGACAATTGATCCATTTCTCCCCAGTGCTTGAATAATTGTTATTAGTAGTAATTATATCTTACATTTACATGTAACTATATATTAATAAGTTTCTTTTATTATGTAGCAAGCAAAAGAAATAATCTTGTCCTTACTACTCTCGCAGTAGATCCTTTGACTCAGAGGGTATCTCATGTTTGTGACATGGATGCAATAGACTTTCATGCCAGTGTTTTTTTTTTTACAAGAAGCTGATCAGCCTTTATTTTAAACTTAGAGAAATCTTTGTTTCAGTATGAAATGCCTCTGTACCGTCTAATATCATGGCAAATGCAGCCAAAGGCTAAAGATAACATTTATATGAGATTTCCAGCACAGACTGCCAGAGTAAAATAGCTGGGGTAAGTGTAAATTGACTAAAGGATTTTTCTTCCATTTTCTGCTGCATAGGAGTAGGTTGATATCCCAGAAGGTATAATAATTTGTTCTGTGTTCTTAGTTTCCTTTATGCAATTAAAGCTTAATCTCCTATGTCATATGTGACAGGCAGTTATCCTTGAATACTTTTGCAGAAGGCAACCTGAGATGGCTTTCTGAAAGCCATCAAGTGCTATCCTAGGATAGCACTTGATAAGACATGAATCCTAGGACAAGCAGAGACCAGAGATGAATCTAGGAGTTCTGTCCCTTAAGCCTCTGCTCACCTCTGGTCCTTCTTGCTCCGTGATCTAAGATGGTTGTAGTGAGGTGAGAGTTGGTCTCTTTTCTCAGGTAACAAGTGATAGGATGAGAGGAAACGGCCTCAAGTTGTGCCGGGGGAGATTTAGATTGGATATTATGAAAAAATTTTTCAATGAGAAGGTTATCGAGCATTGGAACAGGGTGTCCAGGAAAGTGGTTCAGTCATCCTTGCTGGACGTAATTCAAAAGACATATAAGACGTGGCATTTAGGAAGAGGGTTTAGTGGTGGACTTGGCCATGCTGGGTTAATGGTTGGACCTGATGATTCTCAAGGTCTTTTCCAACCTGATGATTCTGTGACTAGGTGTGTCCCTCTCTCTAAAATCAGAAATGCCCCAGTAAAGGATTGAAAGCCTTACTGATACCTCCACGCAAAACACTGTTGAGACCAAGGACTTCAAAAGCTTCTTGCAAAATTTGCTTTGTGCTGCAAGCTGAGCATATGTTCAGTTTGCCTGTTGGGAAAGAACTTTATCCAGAAACTCAGAAACTTTGTTTGCTTACTCTCTGAGTTGAAGACGTGTCAAAGATAGAGAGAGGTGGACCAGATTTAGGATCTATTTTCCATCCTGCAGTTCTAGCCTTCTCCTACACCCATGTGGGTTTAAACCCCCTTTCTCAGCATGACACTGCTTCAGGTGAACCTGGCCTGCTGGCTACAATGTATAACGAGGGGAACCGAGGTAAATAACCTTTACAGCCTACACTGTACAAATCCAGCAACTTTTATCACCAAGTCTGCTAACCTTTTTGTTAGGGGATGGACCACTGTGGCTGCCAAGTAGATATTCTGTTTCCTGGGTGAAAGAATACATTTTCCTTCTCCCCTCTTCTTGTCATTACTTCACAGAGCAAAACAGATCATTGGGGTCTGCTCCAGTCTGTTGGGTACAGGGTATGTTTCCTAATTTTGTTGCAACTCAGTAGTGAAGTTTGTGAAATAGTAGTATATATACTGAAGGCTCTGTGGGGGACTGCAGTGAAGCAGTAGTTACTGCTCATAAAGTTTTTTAATAGGACGTGAGCTCCAGGATTCAAGGGAGAGAACATTAATGTCCTTTGCAGAATGTTGTGGAAAATAAATACTGCGCAGCACCAATCTCTTGGCACTTTCAAAGGATGCCTAAAGAGGATCATTATGAGACCATTTATGATGTAACATGACTCCATTGCAAGTCTTTGGAGTCTCTGCTGGGATGTTGTTCCTACTACTTGAGATTAGGAGAGGAAAGCAATTCCAATAGAAGTCTGTGGAGACCGTGTGGCAATTACATTGCTGACAATATCAGTATGATTTTAGTGTGAGTCTCTGGAGACCTTAAGTTCTCAGTGAAGTGAAATGCATCATGCCCATACAAATTATATTATTGTTTGAAATAAACAAGAAAAAGTTAAAGCTAGACGAGTGCTGGAATAATAGGAGTATTCAAATTCGTAAGACTTGCGGCAAGAAATGCTGCCTGCAGCCTTGCCACGACCCCCTGCCACAGTCCTTCACCCCCTGCATGATTTGTGGGTGATGATTTCTCTGGAAATCCCAGGCAGAAAGACTGGCTTATTTAGGCATCTGTACCGCTGGGTGGCCAGTTTAGAGAGGGAATTGTACAACTGGCTCGTTTTACTGAGCGCCTGCTCTGCCAGTAATGATTTGTGGGGTCTGGAAATTGCAGAAGGTGAAGCTGTCAGAGGCAGCAGTCTGTCAGAAAAAGACTGAGGAAGGAGCTGGGGTTAAAAATGTGGTGATGAATGAGTACAACTTTTAGCCTCATGGCAGTGGTGAAACAATGACTAGTTTAAACCGTGTGGCCTGGATAGTGGTTAAAGTATGCCGAGCTCAGAGAAGCAGTTTCCAGGTTTTGCTTTTCTAAAAGAGTGCCATTGCTCTTGCTGGTGTTTGGCAAAGCTGCTCCCTGGGAGGCTACTGCAGCATGTGGCTGGTTCCTGAAGCAGCAGAGTACCAGCAAAAAAGATACTCGTGTGCCCATTGATGCTGGCTGGGAGCTGAGCAAGCCCCCCTGCTTTTCTTGCCCATTGGCTACCCGCGACCTTTCTTTCCTCCTCCGTTAAACTGCCTTATCTAGGCTGTGACGGGAGAGCTGCAGCATTTCCAGGGCTGGAGGAAGGCAGTCTGAAGCAGCCCGGGTAAAGTGCAGCATTTGCATTTTATTGATTCTTACCTATTGATTCCAATGGGATGAAGTGTCTGTGAAAGAGAAGTGAGACTTGCAGACAGACGGGAGCTCTGGCATCACAGGCAGGCTGGCCTTGCCTGACAAGAACAAAATTATATAAACAAACACCCCAGATATTTCCTAGTCAAATCTAAGAAGAATCAAAGAAAAGGAGTTCCATTCCTAGGGAGGGATGAAATTTTCCAGAAGAAGTTTAGTTTGCGTTTGATCACTTCTGCAGATAAAAAGGAGCAAGGAAATTACGTGACCGTTTCAGGACAGATTGCCTTGTGCCTGCTACATTTATGGAACCATTTCCCTTAAGCTGGAGGGTGACAAAATGTAAATGTACATTTCCTCATACGGGAGGCGATTCTCATTGCGTGACTTAGGTGTGGGAATGAAGAGATACGCTGTAGCCTGACCTTCCAGGTAGGAGAAGCATGTCTGAAGGGGTACTGAATATCCAAAATAATATATTGAGTGCACAGTCTTACTCAATGTCCTTTATATGAATCATTTTATTGGAAAGGCTAAGCACATACCGAGGAAAATATGCTCAATAAGAGTATTGATCTTATTAAGGGTTTCTCTGCAGATAAATATATGTATGTATTATGTATGTACACACAAACTCTAACAAGCTGCTCTTCTGATTGTGGCCATTTTATTACTGGCTCATTAAAAAACATTCCTTCGGTGCTCTATTCCTGTACATGATTTGGAGAGGAACGTGTCACTGAGTCATCTCCTGGGTTCTCTGGGTCCTGGGAGTCAAAAACATGCTAATACAACTCACTTTCCTGAGGTGCTTAAATCCTGGCAACCATCCCTGTGCAGCATCTTCTGCAACCAGGCTGGTGGCTAGTGGTGGGCCCCTTCCTCTCTGGGCGGAGACTGAGGACACAGTTCTTCCCAAGTCAGAAGGGAAGGGAAGAGACGGGAAGGGCATGGCTCTGATGAGGAGCCCAAGTCCGGTGATGGCAGCTTTAAGAAAACCATGTGAAAGAAGCAATGCTGGGAAGCCTGTTAGCACCAGTTTCTTTTCTGTGGTGACCAGTGACAGGACCGGAGGGAATGGCCTGAAGTTGTTTCAAGGGAGGTTTAGGTTGCATATTAGAAAAAGGTTCTTTACCCAGAGGGTAGTTGGGCACTGGAACAGGCTCCCCAGGGAAATGGTCAAAGCACCAAGCCTGACAGAGTTCAAGAACCATTTGGACAATATTCTTTGGCATGTGGTGAGACTCTTGGGGATGGTCCTGTGCAGGGCTAAGGGTTGGACTCAGTGATCCCTGTGGGTCCCTTCCAACTCACTGGATTCTGTGATTCTGTGTCCAGTGCCTGTGCTGCACCTAACAAACAGAAACCTTGAAAAATTGTCTTCTTGCTTCAGTTTGTACCTTATAATTAATTGCTGAGATCCCATATGAAAGCAGTTAAACGTCAGGACAGTGGCTCTCTGTAAAACCCTACAGAAAACATGGCCCCACAGTCAGTTTGTGCTAGGCACTGGCTCTCTCCATTGCTTCTTCCCCTGCCCACCAGTGCCCGCAGTGCCTTTGTTTCTCCTTTTGCTTCTCATCTCCCTGCAGAGATTTGCCCACAACTCTTTTTCTGACTGCCAAATACATAATTTTATGGACATTCTTCAGAAGCAGCAACAGAACTGTCTACTCCCTGCTTCTGCTCTCTTCTTAAACAGCCCAGTGTTTCAGACACGGTGGGATTTTGACCATGGAAGTGGATTTGATCGTAAATAAAAGGGTAACTGACTTCCTTGCTACAAGGAAGAAGGAAATACAAAATACTGTAAAATGAGAGAGGAAGAAAAGGGAAGATGGGATTTTCTTTGTATGATTGACATGATGTTAAGCAAAGAGCTGTGAGTATGAATGATTTGAATGGTATGTTCCTTCCATCCTGCAAAGTCTTCTGTGCTTAAATTTAAGGATATATTAAATTTTATTAGTTACTACCACAAACTCTATGTGTGGAAACATGTTTCGACACTGTTTTGAAATTTCTTAAGCTATTTCTTAAAACTCTTAAATTCCCCTTTAATTCTGGATTATGGATTTCCCATGCTTCCTGGTATTTAAGTCAACTGAAGGAAAAAATAACGTACAATTTGCAAACCATGACTTTGCTTCTGATCATATCATAGAAGCTGAAAGCAAAAAGAAGTGAAATAATTTTATCCCTCCTCTTTCCTCTCTCCTTTCCATGAGCAGATATTAAAGGAGACAGTAGTGAGACAGAACGGTGGAGTGGTGAGTTTCTTGTCCAGGAGAGGACTGTTCTGCTGCCTGTTACTGGGGTTGCTGATCTGATTTGCTCGGGTGTCACCTGGTAGGACAAAGGGTGTGACTAACAGCAGTGGTGGGCTGCCACAAGTGCCAGCCTTGTTGCTGCGTGCTCTGGGGGTCCCTAACAGACTGGGCAGACTCGGGGGGTCAGCCTGCCTCCTTCTGCTTTGATTGTCCCAGGGTACAGAGGGGTTAGGAAGGGGCAGCTCTACCTCCTGCCTCTCTGTTCCGGGGCACCCCATGGGTGTCTGCTTGTGTCCTAGAAATGCCAGTTAGCATCCAGTCTGACCTTGCCTCCATCCTGAGTCCTGGTGTCACTGAATGATGGCATCCCATGTTTCTAGCTATGGTATGAGTTGTGACTTTCATGCTGTAATGAAAGAAGTGTGCTTAGCATGCTTCTTGGCTTCAGCCAGCAGCGTGCTTCCCACAGTCACTGATCTGCTCCATTTTCAGCTGTAAACCTAAGTGATCCTGCTCTTTCTAGTAGCATAGGTGACCCAGCATCCAAAGGTAAGATCCTGTCTACACACTAAGGTGCTATAGTTAAAGGATATGCAATTTGAAAGTGCTTTTGCCTCTAATTATGTCTGTCTTGTTACCCTGCATTCACTTTGAATGCTTTTAAATCATTGTGGCTTTTTGCTTAACCTGTTGAAAGAAAACAATAGGTCCATCGTTAAATTTAAATGCAAGATACAATTAAAAGCTCAGATCTCTGATGTGGCCCTTTAAAAATCCCTCTGTAAATGGAAGAAGGTTTCTTTTCCACTGGGAACTTTGCATTATTTAGTAGATTTGCCTTGCAGGACAGATCGTTTCAAGCCTTTACGATTATATAGAGGATCAAACATTTCTGTGGCCGGAATTAAAGCAAAATAAGAACCAGCTCTATGAAAGTTTGTGATTTCCTGAACAGGATTTTTTCTTTCCTTACCTTCTTGTCCCAGAGCAGATTCTTTTTCCTAAATCCTCTTACTTGACACATTTTTTTCTTCCTGGAGTACATCTTCAGTCTGGTTCCCTAATGAAGGAGCTCAGCCAACTCACAGACCATGAGAGTTTCAGTTGGCTGCTCCACTGCCTACTCTTGTGAGCACCCAGGAGTCTGTGCCCCAAACTCTGGTTCCCAGAAACCAGAGAACCTCTTTCTTTTATTCAAATAAGAAAAGCAGTAATTTCACCCTGTCCTATTCGTATTCTTCAGCTGCTCATTAATGTCTGTCCTTTAGAACAAACTCTGTAAATGTAGAACTTTTTCAGCTTTGTAGTTTATTCTTTCGTTGGTGGCCTCTGTCTCCAACTGAGCAGCATGTTTCTAATACTTCTTCAGTCGTCTTGAAAGGATACTGTACTCTTTAGTGCTTATATTGCTCCCCAGGGTGAAGAGGTATAGCTCAAACATATTCAAAATAGAAGTTGTTTCTTGGGGATCAAAGCATTATGCATTTTACATCTTCTACACAGAGCGTTTTGGCATGCATTGGATTGTTTGGTTTGAAAGAGAATATTCATACAAACTGAAATGTTTTATTTCTGCAGTGACTGAGTCTTTCCAAAAGCAGTAGATCCTTATAAAGTACTTCTCCCCACAGTTTTTTTCAGTGAAATTCTGAATCCTGGCTGCCAACTGTGGTTTCTGGTGCTGGGATGCTGTCTGAGCCACGATGGGCTTGGTGGCAGCCTTACATCCACAAGCTGTAAATGATGTATGAAATGCAAGATCCTCACTTGCCCCGTGCGTGGGGAGGAGGGAGATGATGCTTTGCTGCTGCTGGTTCTCTGTTCTCTTAGCTGAAACTCCACAGAGGAGGATCATTAAAAAATAAATACAACAATAAAGAAAATGAGAAGACAGCTGGAAGACATTGCAAAACTGCAGAACAAACAACCAGGAGAGCCAGTTAAGGCCACCTACCACTGCTCATGGCTGACTATACGAAATGACTGCCAGGCATACTCCCTTCTTCCCCAGCTTGATTCTTTTTATTTTCCTGAGGTACTGTGCTTCGTATCAGCCATAGCACCTGGTTGAATCCATCTACTTATCTTTTCTTTTAATTAAGAAATAATGTCAATGGGATGAAAATAAAACTTGACAGGAGGAAGATCTCCTACTCTATTATAAAAACAATGTGAAGGTGAAACTGAGATATTTATTTTTGAAAGCAAGAAATCATCTTCTAGTGGCAAGATCCTATTACTGGGAGCTTGTTGTTATATTAATGAATGAGAAATGTGTATGATGAAGTGAACAACGGGAGATCTGACCAGACAACCAGAAACTAAGCTCCTCACACAGGCAATGGTGCAACTGAGGTTAATGGTTGACAGCTATTTTTGGACACCTGTCCTGGCTGATTCCAAGAGTATTTTGTTCTGCATTAACTGGCCTGAAGAATTGCCAGAGACCCTTGGGTAAGTGATGGGAGTGTCAGGTCCTTGTTGCTCTTAGCTCCCATTGACTGCAGTGGAGCTGATGATGGTGGACACTCTAAGGCCCAGGAACTGAACCCAGAGATGTCTGTCAGGCATGAAGGCTTCCTTGGTGTTGCCTGAGGAAGACTAATTGCTCTACAATGGGAACCAAAACCTGCCAGCCTCCAGAGAAGAAACACATCTGCATACTCAACTGCTTACTGCAATAGGAGATGCAGAAGAGAATAATTTTTTCCTTAATTTTGCATTCCAGACTATTTACTGATAATTGAAGGAAAAGGTCTTGATCCACTCAAGAGAGCCCTTTGCACTCTCCTCAACGCCTCCTCAGTATCCTTGGACAAATTGACCTGGCCTGGTTTTTTTCCTTACAGAAAACAGCTGAAAAAAACCCACCGCTACTTCTTCAGTGTAGCTGACTGATCAGAAGGTTTGACCGTGGTGAAATGTTCACGGGTTTGGGTTGTTCTTTTTTTCTTGGGTTTTCTACCAGCACGCCCACCCTCAGGAGTGGCTGCAGTGGTGGGCTGCAGGTTGGCTTTAGGGGGCAGGTGGGGAGGGGAGCAGGAGTTCTTCAATGCCTTTCTCACCCCTTCTAAGCTGAAGTGCTGCCCAGAACTTTGCCAGAGCTGGGCAGCCAGCCAGGAGGGCGTAAAGACAGGCAGTGATTAGAGCAACTGGGTAGGGAACCGTGTGTTCTTGCTCTCAGGAATATGTCTGTATTTCTAATTTAAATCACTCTCGGATACAATGAAGAATAAAGCATTTTGATCAGATTTAGCGATGACCTATTTAACATTTAAACTGGTTGGCACTTATTTAAGCTCGTTTATGAGTCCCTAATGAGTTTAATGAGTTCTCTTGGATATCAGCATTTACTACTAGTATAGGTTTATGGTCCTGGATTCAGGAGATGTGAGTGGCTGTTTTTGTGACCTTGGGCAATACCCTGAATGTAGTGGTGCCTCAGTTTCCCATAAAGAGGATGATTGCAGGATACCTTTCATGGCTGCTTGCACTGCAAACTATATGGGACAACCATTTTATTACATTGTGCTTGTGCAATGCCCAGTATAATGGGCTCCTGGCTTTCTGTAGGGCCTCTTAAACGATGCTATTTTAAAAATGAAAAATGATGGTTAAGAAATGCAGCATAGCATGACAGGGACACACATATATATGTAAGGTCTTGTCTTAAAGAAGACAGAAAAATAGCAGTGTCTGTTAGTCGAGATGATGCAGTCCCAGGACAGCACAGCAATTATTTTGTTTGTATTACTCTCTGCCCATGTGAGAACCCATACCCACTTTCCAGATTTTCAAACAGATAAGCAATTTTTTAATTGATGCTTAGCCTGAATATGTCTAATGTCAGCCAACTGTTGTTAACAGGAGCTATTATAACATAAAAGTGCTGATATTTTAAACGCAGTTGGTCAATCCCAGCAGGAGTATACATTCAGGCCTCTTCCACAAGGTTGTATTAGTCATTTGACACTGGTGCTGAATTTATGTTTTCAGATCCATGCCAGCTATTGAAACTTGACAACTAATTCTGGATAAAACTGATTGGAATTGATAAACCCTCTTTTATTTTGGGGCGAAAATTGGAAGTGGCTGCTAGTCCAAATAGAATCTCTTATCTAGTATGGCACGATGGCATTTAATGAAAAACATTCAAACAAATCTACTCTTGGATTGCCCTGAAGATAGAGAGTTGCAGAGTTGGATGCAATTCAAATCAGTAGTTCTTTATTTTGCATAACTTTGGGGCATGCTGAGACGTTTCATCAGTACCTGATGTCATTAACTCTGGCGGCCACCACCTAAATGTGTTATTCCTCACGTGTATGAAACATTATATTATTGGAGGAATGCTTCAAAAGATAAGAAAATACGTTTGTTTGTTTCGTATTCTTTGCATATACTAATAATGACACCTTAAGTTATTAGGACTCAAACGTGTTTTAAATTTCAATGTCATTTTCCCCTATATAAAAAGCATTACCTCGGGCTTGCAGTATTACAGGGACTTGATGTTGGCAATTTGTTTATTTTTAAACACTGACTGTAGCTCAGCTTCTTATTTTTTTCACGCAATACCCCAAAACAAGCTGAAAGGCTGCTCAGAGGTGCTGTACCCGGTCAAGCAAGCTGCTGCTGCTGCAGCTCTGCTTGTTGCCCAAGAGCTGCATTACCATCAGGTTATGACCATGCTGAGAAGCCATCATGAAAATTAGTCCAAGCCTAACACTTTGACAACATGTCTGGATGGCCATGGCACTGGGCTTGGCCTGTGCCTTGCTGCCTTGTCATACAGGCGGAGCTGGTGCCAGTGTGTCTGTCCCTCCTGTGTGGATGGTTCCTTGGGAGCATGGGAGGACTGGAGGTCAGAAGCTGACTTGAGCTCTGTTGGCAGTTTTAAAAATAGGAGGAATATCATCCAGGCTTGAAAAGTGTCATCTTCAGCCCCTTCATGACTGTGTGATACTGTGGTACGTCAGACGCTATTGTGGGCTGCACTGTGTTTTCCAGGCAGCCTTTCCATTTCGAGTACTGTCTGCCCAACTTTGCAGGGGGAATGGGCTTTTACAGGATTGTTTTTTTCTGTTTTGACTTTCCACTGTAATTTCCATCCTTCTTCAGTTCTGCAGCCTATTCTGATATATTTGAGGCATTATTTCTTCTTGTAAATACAGACAATTTAGGCATTGCCCCGTGTACTGTCATGGGGACTCAGAGGACTAACTTCCCACAAGTTGTGAATCTGCTATCCTAGCCATGCCTGTGTTGTTTTGGTAGCAGCAAACTTAAAAGTTATTTTAATTTGCACATAAAAACTAAGCTATGGAGAGAAACTTAGCTTTTATGAGGTAATAAAGCACAGAGTCAGCCTCATGCCTAGTGCTTCCAAGCAGGGTGTCTCTGAAGGCATCTCAGCAGGGATAGAGAGAACCATAGCAAGGTTCAAATGTGGAGGCAGCCAGGAGGGAACAACAGGAGTAGGAATGTAGGTGGGATTTAGGCAGGCTGAGTTTGCTTAGGATGGTGACTCAGCTTCCGGGATGGCCTTTGGAGAGGTTGATCACCTGGGGCTGAGCAGCACGTCACATATTTCAGCCTGCCTCATCCTTCCCTCTTCAAGACCTCTCTCACTCATATTGACAGTTTGGCCACTGTCCCATTTTCCCAAACCTTGGCAGTGAAGGTGCTTGTCTCAGAAACTGCGGGTAAGCTGTCATGTCCCTCCAGCGTGGCTCCCACCCTCTCTTTTGCCTACCAGAGTGCAAGGGAGAAAAGTTTGACAAATTGTTGTCCACCTAAAGGTTCCCAAGTTCTTTTACTGACTTCTATTTTTAGACTGATTCCCTTTGCTTTTTTTTTTTCCATTGTGCTGCATTTTGCCAGATTTCTGCCCAGAGGAAATTTTTATAGCTCAATTTTAAAGCCCTTGCAATTGAGGATTTATCCTGGGAATGACACAATCCAACTGGAGTAGCACAAATGGCACAGCTCTGAAATAAAAGGTTATCAAGACTGTAATTTATTTGTTTAGGCCACGCAGAGTACAAAAATGCCACTTATTTCTTCATCTCCCTGGGAGGGTTGTAGCACGGTGGCTGCTTTCAGACTGTCTTGCTTTCTCTGTCAGTCATTTTCTCTACAGCAGGATTTTTCAGGAAGTGCAATTAAAAAGCTGTTTCCCAATATGCCCTCCCCCTGCTACCATCCCTTCCCCCTCAAAATCCCAGCTCAGGCACAGGTTGTTTCCTCCTGTGTCATCCAGGTGACTTGGGGTTGAAAAAGGGTAATGAACTCCCTTCATGTCTTGTTATATGGCAAAAGACTGAAATAGTGAAGCAGCAAGCTTAATCTCCAGCAGTTAGGGTAAAAAAGAGAGGAAGGATTGAAACCCACTTAAAATATGTTTCCCTGTTCTAATATACATTTTGAATTTATAGAGAATTGACTCGTGGTATTTGTTCAAAGCCAGAAAATGCATGTGGTCGGTGCTTGAACTTATCACACTGTGCCAGGCAGTTTTCAGGAGTGATGGATACTATTTTTCCTGAGTCCTTTCTCCTGAGCTCAGTCAAGGCCAGCCACAATAAACCCTCTGCTGGTCATTAGCGGTGCCCCCTGCAAAGCTATTCAGTTAGGAGCTCTCAGGTTGAGGTTGGCGGTGTTTTTGTGACCCTTCCTTGCTGGCAACTCGATGGAGTAAGACACAGAAGAAGATAGCATGCCCCTGGGGGGTAAAGCGGGGCAAGGAGGAATTAGGCTCTATCTGTCAGACAACTGAAGGGCTGTAGGGAGTGACAAAGAGTTGTGATAGTCCCTTGCTAAGTGTAAGGATGTTGTGGTGTGCTCCAGGTAAAGCTGCACAGGAGAGGGAGATAACCCAGCTCCCAGTGCACATGGCACATGGTAGTGCCACCAGGGGCTTCTGAGGGATACCTCCTTTCCTCCTGGTAGGAAGTAGCACATATGTTTTTGCTGGGCTGCCCTTGTCAGGAGGTGGAGATGCAGGCAGAGTGCACTGGTGCCTGGATGGGGTAAGATCTGCTGTCTGCTCTGCAGGAGGAAGAGGAATTGTGTGTTCAGGATGGCTGGAGCAGTCTGGATGTGGAGGTGGAGAGGAAGAGTGGGTTTCTGTGAATGCATGCTTCAGCAGAAAATTTTTATTTCCTCTTTCGTCTGTCTGCAGCAAATGAAAGTTTGGTAGCACCACCAGTGCTTTCCCTACTTCCCAACTTAATCACTGGGAGATGCTCTAGGAGTGGGTATTGGAACGGACTTTGGAGGACAAGAAATGCAGTGTTTGCCTTGAACAAGGAGCGTGGTAATTAATAAGCCACTTTTTGACAAATGTGAGTCAGGGATCTTACACCTCTGCCAGTGTGGGCTGTTGGCAGCTGGGCGACCACTCAAAGGAAAATCTTCATCTTCTGCTTACAGCTGTCAGCCCATCCTACAGCTGGCTGAAGGCAGAAGCTCTAGATCCCCAGTGTTTCTCTTTTTACCTAAAAATATTGATTTTGGATGACGCGTGGCGCTTTGGACTTCTGTTTTGATCTTCTTGAATCAGGCTGGAAGAGTTGAGGGGGACTGTGATGGACCAGGGAGCTTGGTTTGAGACCTGCAGTCCAGGCTCTTGTGTTGAGCACCGTATGCAGATGTGGTGGACATATCTTTCTCCTGTAAACATCCACGGAAATTCTTTCCTACTTTCATCCACTCCTGAAATAGACCTGTTTTGTGTGATGTCTAGTATTTTTTCAATCCTTCTACAAAGTCTCCTGGCATTTTTCATTCCCCTAATATAAATTTATAGCCAAGAACTTAGTCCGGGGAACGCATCAAGTATAGAAATGGACAAACTTTCCTTTCTGTTTGTCTGTGTTCTGTAACATGTTAATGAATAGACCAAATCAGAACCTTCCACTGAAAAATGCTTTATCTCACAGGTAGTACCCTCACCCCCCTGCCCTCTGCATGGCTCGCTGGGAGGGAGAGTATCAAGACTGTTTCACCATGGCTGTAGGCAACCACCACCACTCTTGCACAGGCTGCTTGTTTGCTCTGTGCCAGGCGAAGCAATGCTCCTTGCAGGCTTGCGCCACTGTCAGGCTCTTCCCACATGAACAAGTGCTGCCACTGCCATCTGGGTAGATCCTAACTGTGCAGGCTGAGTGCATGGAGGAGCCAGTATATCAGAAGGAGATATGCTCTGGGGGTTCCAGTAGGAATTTCCCGCTCTCTCAGCACCTCACAAACCAGAGTTCATAGCCACTGTGCTTATACAGGGAGGCCCAGTAGCCACCTATAGAAGAGGCTTGGGAAACACTGCATTTATCAATCTAAAGTTTGGCCCTTATGGCCACTAATCTTATTCCCTTAGCAAGAGGTGGAACATGAGAGGAGACACAGCAAATACAAAAAGGGCTCTTTAGCTACCCTGCATTTTTAAAAAGCAATAGTGACTGAAGTCTGTGAGAATATGATAAGTATCAAACACTTATTTTTCCAACAGAATGACAAATGTGTCTGGTTAAAAAAGGGTAACTGGGTAACATGGAGTACAATAATATCGCAGCAGTCTCCCATTTCTTTTTAAAGAAAAGTACAAACCATAATACATGCAAGCTGGCATACAGTGGGGAAATGACTTTCTCAAAACATATGCTGGCTCCTAAGTAGTGTCTGTAGAAATATTTGAGCAACTAGAAAGCAAATGTAAAATCCTGATTTGGTTGTTTTGATAAGCACATCAATCATTTTACATTGCTCCAAATTGTAAAGAGTTTGAGATTTTTCACTACTTTTAGGATGCTGAGCAGATTACAGAACTGTAGCCCATATGTACTGATTGTAGAATACCACATTGGAAGGGCCCTCAAAGATCCTCTGGTCCTACCTGTCTTGACAAAAGCACAGTCGAGACAAGATAATAATGTAATTTGAAAATAAGTACTAAAGGTAAAAATCCTGTCATTTTTTCTGCCACTGGAATAGCTGATCTGTATCCATCCCAATGCTGGAAGATGCCTACTGGCTGAGTAGGAGGGTTTCTAAGTCTCAGAATGTGTGTATTGCATACTCTAGAAGGGCAACTGAAATGTTTCAGCAGAAGGCAGCAGAAATTCCCACATATAGTAAAGCAATGCTCTTTGCTGTCACAGGGGAGGGCTATAAACTTGGTGTCCTGTATCTGCTTGCTAAGGGTTTCTATATTGTCTCTTCTGGTCTGCAAACTACACATGCATTTCTGTCTCTTCCCCTCAAACTTGCATTTTTTATATGGATATCACACAACAAAAGTTTTGAATTTTGCTGCTATGGATCCAGCTACAAATAGATTTTGCTTTTTGTGTATTTTTTTTTCCTATGAATTAAGGGAGCTGAGTTTGCCCTAGTTTTGTGTATCATTTCTTGGATAAAGTTACGGGCACAGGGGCTATACAGGTGGCCTGCACATGCTCTGAAACCATTTGCTTGGGACTTCCTGACATCCACGTCTGTGGCTGTAGAGATTTGTACATCCAGGGCATCTAGCCAAAGTCCTCTTTCTTCACCTGGAAATAAACCTTTAGGTGGAAAAAGAGGTCATGCCTGGGGAAGCTGGGACGTATGACGGCTCTAGATGAAGGTTAAATTGCAGATTTGAAAAAAAAAAAAAATCCTAATAACTGCAGAAGTGCTACTGTCCCTACTGCACAAAAATCTGTCCATGTGCTTTTTGGATGTAGGGGGGTGTATATGTGTGTAGGCATGAAAACTGACATTTCACACTCATCCTGCACTTTGTTTGCTATGAGATTTCCCACAGGCCAAACACAGATGGTTATCCAGGCAAACAATACACACACTTGTCTGTTCAGTCATTGTTCCTGTGTGAGTCTGAGGCCTTACACAGCCCTTTTTTAACATTGAGATGGGAGAGATACTGGTAAATATAGTGTACAGTGTGAACCAGGCAGTCCAGACTTGCTTTCCATCTTGCTACCACCCTAACTTGCTTTCTCGGACTCTCTGTTCCCGTGTTCCAACACAAGTAATGAATACAGAATGAAAAACTCAGGCTCGCTGCAGGCTTCTAGGGGCTTCGTGTGGGCAAAAGTAGCACCTTTGAGATCCTTCTGCAAAGAATACCATGTAGAGCTGTGATTTGTAAATATTAGAGACAAAAATAATCTATATGATTTCTCTACAGTCACTCACCCTGTATACCAATGCATATAGACAAAAAAAAGGGTTTCTATTTTCTGTAAAATGCTTTTGGATACTGAAAAAATGAGGCCTGCACAGTTACCCGAGTACTGCTGGATGTTAAGGCTCACATCCTCTTGCTTTGTAAGTGGGAGATTTTTCCTTCTTCTGTGCAATGCCTAAAATCTTTACTACACCACTGCATTTGCTTTCTATCACATGAATCCAGCCCATTTTTGCTGTTATTGTGGTTTTAAAAATATTTTCCCAAGGTACTTTAAATGCAAAAGAGCATATTGATTTTTAAAGCATTATATTGTCATTTTTCTGTTTTATTAAAAAACAAAACCAGCACCAGCTTAACATATTTCACAACTTGCGTCCTGGGCTTGAAAGCTCTGCAGATACAAATACAATCACAAAGGAGAAAAAAAAAAAGTATTGAAATGTAGAGGATCTGTATTACTAGATGAGTAGAAAATTAGCACAGTAACTATTTCAGTGCTACCTTGCCCAGTATATCTTTTACTTTCTGATTGAAGATGAAATAAAGTTCTCTCATCTTGTTTGTGTTGCTGATTTGTTGGATATTTATCGATTTACAGATCATAACACACATTTTTTTTCCCATCTACAGTAAGAATATTCTGTATCTGTCATGCTCTCTGTGAGTAACTGATTTTCCATGATCTGTAAAACTGGGTTGTACCAATAGGCTGTAGACATCAGCATTTCCAAAGGCTTTCTCAAAAGATATTCATTCTGCAGGGAATCAATGAATTACAACTGAACACTAATATTTTACCAACAGATTTTCTGTAAAACATGCAGGAGTAGATTTAGATGCAGGTAGGTTTCTATTGAATACATAAATATATTTTGTATCTATTGTATAACCTTAATATACATCCTGGAAAAATCAAAATACCAGCTCTTATGGCAAAAAAATGAGGTATTCATCATCCTGTTTAGCTCATGTGCTGTTGAGAGCAGTAACACCACTGGGGTCATTTCGACCCTCTGTTAGGACCTTGAACAGTTCTTACGGTCCTACTCTATTCAAGAAGGCTAGGATCAAACCAGTATCTGGCAACATAATCTGTCCAGACAACAGAGTTTTGACACAGCAGAGCTTTAGGATGTGACTTCAGCTTCTCTACTTGGTTTGTCCATCCCTTTGTATGCAAAGAAGAAGCAGCAACAAATACTCCCCTAAGTTGTTTCTGATTTTCTTTCCATTGGGGTAGTTCTTCTGTTTGGCCAGAGACTAAGATCTTCAGACTGTCTGAATTTTGCTTGAGCCCTGACCTTAGGAGCTGTTGGTAGGAGTTGCACAGAGTAGAGCATCATTCTTATTTCATGTATTTAATATGCTGGGGAACAGAGGTACTTGCAACTATTTATTACGTGAGAAATCTTGGTACGCGGGAAACATCCCTGAGGTTGAGGTCTGCTGTCTTTAAGCCTCTTTATGCTACAAGAGCAATAGGAAAGGCCTTAGGGCACCAGAGAAAATTTGATCCACTCTGCTGAGAAGAGTCTCTGTATGGCATCTTAGTAGCCATAGATAAAGTCTCTGCCGAAGTCTACTAATACTCTTTTGTCAATGATGCTGTTGAGAGCTCAATTAAGTATTGCACCGATCTGTTTCAGTTTATCTTCAAACAATGCTTAATCTGTGGAAAAGATGCTGACACTTACTGTAGTGTAATTTGTAACTAAAATTTTGATGATTTTTATGACCTGACAAGGCTATGGTTTTTAATTTAGCTGAAGAAGACACCTATGGCTATGAGTGCGGGGTGTTCATCCTAAATGACTTTCCTGTAATAGGTTTTCTAATAGTGAGTGCAGAAATACAGCTTTCTTGTAGATGCTTACAAGATGCAGTAAACCAGCAAACTGAAATTAATGCCAGGTTCCAGCCTCTGCATCCATATGACTGCAGTTCTACATGTCTCTAAAACTCTTCTAATAATGGCCAATTTTTTCTCTAAACAAGTGAGTAAGAAGCATTATTAACAAATGCTTTCTTGTAACAGTATTCTGTTGGACTTTTTCATTCTGTACAATGGTCATTTCAGGAAAGTACTAAATTGAACCATTTGTTTCTTCTTTGGAGTGTTTCAGATCTGGCTGGAGCATTTGCTTTTTTGTTTGTTGTTTCGAAAGATATTGTACTGATGAATTAATAGTGAAACATACTGATTCTTAAACCCCTCACAGCTCAAAACTCCCTTTTCCCATCCCTGAGCACATGATGAGTTTCAGTTAAAGGAGCTAATCCTGTCAGGTGCTGAGCTTGATACACCAGAGCAGGAGGTTGTCCCCTATCTTGCAAGATGTTAGCTGATTAAATAATGATTTGGTCTAAAGGTGGTTCAGGTTTTTTTCTGTATTTTTGTCTTATTCTGCCGGGATATGAAAAAGCTTCCTACTGTGTTTTGTTGAAGGACTTTGGGGAGGAGCGTGGCACAAAAGACGGAGGGGGTGCTGCTCACAAAGGAGGGAAAGAAGGTGCAATGGGGAGACATGAAGGGACATTGACAGAGAATGCAGTCCAAGGCAGTGGGAAGATGTACCAGCAGTCAGGACATCAGCATGCAGGCAGGGTCAAAACTGCACAGCTTCTGAAGCAAAGATGAATTGCCTGAACTTAATGTGGAGAGGAGATCTCAGTGAGAGAGGAGTGTCAGGGATATTAGAAATGGTTTTTGTTTTGTTTCCCTAGGTAACTTTACTTCTTATCCCTTTTTCATTATTTCAGGTAATTGGCTATCAAATGATCTCGATTTTGGGATAGTCTAATTTGTTGTGACAGCTGTGAGGTCTGTGTGATTCGCCTCCTCCATTTTACGGCTGTGGAATTGTTCACATAATTTGGTTTTGTATTTGCTCATAACTGACTTTGTTTCACGTCTATCAGTCCATCTGCTCCTCTTTCATAGCTGTCTACCCATCAGTTCTTTCCTTGGAGCTCCCTGGATGGCATCCATGCAACTTATCACTCTACAGAAGACTTGTATTCATTTTAAATATTTTGAAAGGGAACAGTCACCTTTCAGAGACTGCCTTGCTGGTGTAATGTTGATGTAGTAGCACACAAGAACAAGGGATGTATTTTCTGTCAAATTCCTCTGGTCCTCTAATGCCTTTTCTCTCTTGAACTGTCTAAGAGTTTCCTGGTTCAACATCTTCTAGTGCCTGTAGTGGCACATCCAGAGAAAAACCAACAGCCTGTCTTGCCCTGGACAGGCTGTACAAAGGAGTGTTAAGTCGCAGCAGCTTGCTTTCTTTCCAGAAGATTACATCAGTCATCAGATGATGCTTTCTTTTCACAGGGTTTTCCAAGAATCAGTGCATCAATAACTAGGGATGTGCAAATTCCATGCGTCACATTTTCATTCTCAATTGCATAATGTAAAATGGGTAACATACACCATTGATCAGCCAGCTTTTATAGACTGACCTGGCTTCTGATGCAGCTGTCTTGCTAGAGCCTGTTGCTGACAACTTCTTTCGGAGTTCCAAGGTCCTTTTTTTTTGATTTTTAAGCTTCTCTGTGTATATCTTCGTAATAGATCTCTGTCTCCAATTTTTTTTAAATTAAATAATATGGCTCATAAAAGTAAAATCTCGAGAGTATGTTCAGGTGCGAGACATGGGAGGGAAGGAATTGAACTGTCTCTGTTGAATTGTATGTGGATCCTCTTTGTCTGGGTTTCATAAGCAAGTTCATGTTTCTCATCTGTTTTTAACCAAGAGAATGCTGTATTCTGCTTATGGATGGCTGTTGAGATGACACCAAGTATTGTCTCAGTAGATCTGAAGTAATCCTTTAGAACAGAAAATGGTCTAAATAATTTAATAGCTTCTCTTTTGCATTAATAAGGCTGAAAGATATCAGTGCCTACGAGGTTAAAATGGCATATGGGTTACCTTCCAGTTGTGCTGGGTTTTTTTTCATCAGATTTTTTCTGACTTTTTCTCTGATAATCAGACTGTTTAAAAAACAACCTGGAGTACCTACCAGCTACAGAAGCCATTTTGATTCCTTTCATCATACAGATAATTAGGATGCAAGAGTTAAAGCTCCCCACTCCTGTGCATTTACTAGGTTATATTATCATTCATACAGTGTGTCTTTGAGTATTTTACATAACTAATTGGTAATAAAACAATATTGGAATATAGAAATTGTCACAGAGTTCATTAGACAGTAAGAGAGAGCAATAAAAATAGAGCCTTGTAACCTATTGTAAAAAATGTACTCTTAGCCTGCATTAATTTTTTTTACTGTTACCTCCTGCTTTTCCAGGAGGACAGAATTCCTCTGAGGAAAAGCTGTTGCTTCCTAACACTTGGCAGTGGAACTTAGAACAAGTGGGCAGATTTCCCTCAGCAGATTCAAGTATATATCTAAGAACATAAAGTTAAGAGACACTGAACAGAGGCCATGTAGTACCTTGTAGGTTAAAGGAGCAATTTTAAAATCAATACTTTTTTTTAACTGGCAACTAAGGTAGTAGTTTCAGACTGGGTGAAATATGTGAAGAGCAAACCCTTTTCACAAGGGATGTTTTCAGGTTATCAGCACTGGAGTGCTCTGCAAGGTTGTGTTGGACATGCATGACGCATGGGAATTGCAAATAAACTCGTCTTGATGTGACAAAATCATGCATAATTATTTTGAAACCCGAGGGAGTTGAAATGGCCCCAACTCAGTGATGTCCCATCAGTGATAGACAGGCAGCTGCAGAATTTATAATGGCTCATTTTCCTCGAAGATGAGAAGGAAACTTAAAATAACCTCTTCTGCTGCAGCTCTCATACATTTGCACTTCTAATTAAATGGGACAGAGAAATGGCAAGCCCCTCGAAGTAGTGGGTAGGCACAAACTCTGGCCTGTGCATACCCAGGGTTTGCTCTTCCTTGGGTTGTATGTACCAGCCTCCTGTATGGTGGAATCACTGTGAGCCTCTGTGCAAGTGTAGGAGTTACCTGGAGGTAAGGGGAAGCCTGCCAAGAGGCTTGCAAGCCTTCATTGTCTTATTATTATTCCTGTTATTAAAATTAGCAGAAGAAATCACAGATCCATTGTGTACGTTTGTCTGCAACTGCCGTCAAACAAACAGTTGACAACCAGCTCTGAAATAGTGGGATTGACTGAGGAGGATTGTTTCCCAACATAGCTCCCTACTCTCTGAGAAAGCTTCTTTCCTTCTCTCAGTAGTTTTCAGAATTTTTACCATCTGAAAATGGAATCCAGTTACACCCTGATAATGATATTACAACACTGCAAAAAAATGAATCAATGTATCGATCTCCTTAGCGTGCACCAAATTCAAAGTGATCTGTCAAAAAACACAGAAGATAAATCAGCCATCTCAGCTGCAATATTTTGGCCTTAGACAGAACAAAACTTTTCTTTTTATTGCATGAAGCAACAAGTAGGAAAACTCTTCATAACAATTCTTGTGTAAGAAAATGAGAAGTCAAAAAAGGTGACACATGAAGTCAGGAAGCAGAAAATATAAATTCAAAGCAGAGTTTCTTGGTTTTAATCATATTTACCAGGAAAGATTAAACACCAAGTAAGGAGAAAAAAAAAAAAAATCCTTAATTGTTATCTGAACCTAAACACAAAGCAAGAGGTTGCCGATCTTTCTCTTCCACCAAGGCAACCTCTGCTTCCTGGTGTATATCATGAATTTGGTTATTGACTGGCATGAACTGAGTTACTCAGAGAAGAAGACCAAGGTTTTCACAACTGAGGCTCTGTCTGATCCATTCGGCCCCTGAGGCTCTGGTAATGCTGCGTTTGCCCCTTGTGCCTGGATGGTGTTCGCCTTAGTATGTGATTTACGTGTTCTGTTGCATTGCCTAAAATCAGTTCATGCTAGCAGGTGGGGGAAGAAAATGTATTTTTTCTTGTTTGAAGGGGAAAAATTGTTGAGGAAGAGGGGGAGATGGGAAGGTAGATGGTTCCTGGAAATCATAAAGATGTTCCTATTTAAAGAAAATTAGAGAAATAATAGCAAGGTTTTTAAAAGCAGTCACAGTTGCGGTGCTTGGCAGTATAAGACAAAAAGCTCAATTTTTTGAAAATTACCTTGGCTCAGCTTCCCAGGCCCCCAAAATCAGAACTCCTCCAACCACTCACTGCTTTTGAAAACCTGACCCTTTTTATTGAGGTGGCATTAAAAGAAGTGAAATAGAAGGACATAAAAAGTATGGTAACACGCAGAAAAACATAAGACGAAAAAAAGCTGAACAAAAAAGTCTCAATGTATTTGCTTGACATACTAAAATAGTTCTGTTTTCTTGAAAATGTTTATTGGAAAATGCATTACAAAACCTTGTAACAGCTGGAATATGGTGATCTAATTGCTGTTTCAATAGCGCTGTGAACATGCAAACATATTTCCTATGCAAAATGTCAAAAAGGCAGCAATCAAAGTGAGGCTCTAAGCTTCAAAACAAAGACACAATGAGCTGATTTGTAAACATTTATTTCTAAGGTTACATTTAAAACCAAAATAGAACAGCATAGGTTTGGAGACAGTGCAACAAATCTTTTTACAAAGCACAAGATCTGAAGAGAGAGAGTGGTTTGCTGAAAGATACTTGGGCTGCATCAAGATTTCATTCCCAGTGGCACTGCAGCTCCCTGAAACCATGTATTTCTTCCCATTCAGATGAGGAGCAAATCTTTGAGTAAATGAGTGGGATTTTTGCCACGAGAAGGATGCAAAGAGAGTGGGAGATTCTTCCTGTGCAGAACAGGAGTCGCTGTTTACCTTCATTTGCACTACTACGCCCCTTCTGTAGACATTGTTGGCTTGCCATGGGACTTGGGTCAGTGGCAGTGTTGTCTTTCACTACAGTTGTTGAGTGAGGCAAGTGTGGAGTCAACACTAAAGAAGGTCGCGGAGTTTGGGGTGACCTTGCAGTCCTGTACCCTTCCTGGGACAAACTGTTTCAGTGACTGGTTCTTGCTCACTGTGGTTGTCTTCTGGCTGGACAGATGGCAGCTTACAGGTACACTGTGAGTTGGTTGTAGTTGTAGCATCCAAGTGCACGTGGTGTAACAAAAATGCTGAAGTCCAAGGATAGCCATATGTAAGGGTCTTTCTTGCCAAAAGAGCACTGTCTTACGCTGGTGTGGTTAGTGTAACTCCACGGGCACTGTGGTTAGTGTAACTCCATGGGCACTGCTTGACTTACACAAGTGTGAAATCAGAACCAGTTAAAATGAACACACCACTTTGCACCAAACTATGTCAGCAGCATACAATGAAAATCCTCCTAAATATGTACTTGACAAAGAAGTAAATGAGTTTGAGGAGTACATTTGCTTTTCACCAAGGCCATCCATTTGCAAGATTCTTACTGTATTGTGCTTGCAAATAACATTTATTTCTATAGTGTAAATATGCAAGAGCTCATTTTAATAAAAAGTAAGCCCTAAAATAAGATAAACCCCAGGACTAGACTTTCATTGAAGATTTAAAGTGCATTCATCTGCTGTTTTTCTGTATAAATATTCATTGGTTTAATGCTCTCAGGTGTTGGAACTTTTAATCTACATTCAGATGGAGGTACTTTAATCAGAGAGTTCATAAAAGTCTCTAACTTTTTTCATAAAAAATAGAGTAGTAGATATAACAGAGGCTTGAAAAAGCTTACCCCCCCCTAAACTGCAGCTCTAGAAGGGAAAAAAACGTAAACACCAAATGGCATTTTGTGCCATAATATCAATATTCTATTAAAAATAAATCTCTCACTGTTAGACCGAAGAGTCTCAAACAACCTGTCACTTTACTGCAGTCTTCAGAGATGACTGATAATGGGTAAAAAATCCCATAGCATCTGTTTACCATGTACTCACACAAACTGTTAGGAATGTTTTTAAATGTCAGCAGTAATGTATGCATGTATTAGCTATCACAGAGCAGCAGCTCAACAAAGCCAGCGTCACTGCCACACTGGGGGCTCGCGCTCTAAATTAGGGAGGTCAAGTGGTGGAGATGGAAGCCAAGTGTGTCTGAAACCCTATTGTTTGCCTTCTGAAAACTGGAAGAAATTGTGCAGTCAGCTGCAGTAACAGTGCCGACGTACAGAATTTGTACACTTTGAAAATAGCTAAGTGGGATTATGGTAAATCTTTCAATTGCAAGAAGGTTAATCGTGAAAGGCACCGAATTTAAGGTCAGTAGGATGCATGTGGGGGGTAATGTGGTTTAGGCTGTCTTACATTAGCAAGGTATCACATTTCATTTGGGAACCTAAGCATTCACGAAGTGTGGAGTGTCATACAGGTGCAGCTGCTGACTAAACAGCGTCTGTGTGACAGCATTGTTAGCAGCGCTGTATTACTTGACAATTCTGCGTTATTTAACTATGGAGATATGCTACAGGGTATTTTGTCCTGGCAAAGTCATCCTGCTACAAGCCATTTTTCATGCTGAAATTAATAAATCAGTTTCCCCCCCACCTCCCAGTACTCCGTAATTGAAATCGCTCTTTTCTTTTTGATGTGTGCAGGTTTTTTCTTGTTTGTCACCAAGAATGTGCGTTGTTGGACATTGGTTCTGCAGTCAAAATGTGTGAAGAGAGTTTTGCTAAATCATGAAGTAAATATGTTTTTATGCCATAAGCTTGCATCCCTCTGAAATGCTGGAAGCTGGGCCTGTCTTGAAAGTTGTTAGGGGGCTGGGTATTAAGCAAAGTGACAGTCAAAGCAGATTGCAGAGATAAATTAATCCGTACCACTGCCTTTTTCAGTCCTTCCCCGACAAGTAGCTGTTTCAGCAGACACTGGTGTTGACACTGCTGAATTCTGTGAGGATCCGTGGAGACTGTGGTGGGTCTGATTGCATGGCCAGGCCCCCGCGTGTTGGTGTGGAAAGCCCATTAGAGGGTGTAGTGTGGACACAGTCATCCTCATGCTTAAGGTTAACCAGGGCAGTAGGGCAGAGTGATGGGCTATTTGAATGCAGAGTGTCCTTGCTACTTGGCTAATCCCCCCATCCCATAGTGGGCATTTTGGAGCTGCCCGTAAACATATGCCCTATACAGTATATGGCCTTTTCTGACTGAAGGGAACTCTACTGAGCATTTGTTAGAGAGCCTTCTGCTCTGACATTTGTTTTATGTAGGTATAGTCCATGATGGTTGATAGGCAGTTTCCATAGAGTCCTAGTGGCCTTTAAATCTGGCAGTTCAAGGAAAAAAAAAAAAAAAGCAGAGATAGATCAAGGACATGATGTTCTTGATGAAACAGACTTGAAATCCCTAAACAACAAAGAGAGAGTTTTTTTCTTCTTTAATTATCTAGATCATTTGGCCAGCTGTGAGCCATGAACCCAGCTGGTCAGCTGTGGGTGTGAAAGGGAGCTCTGCCGGTTGCTTTGTTAGTGTAACTCTTTAGTCCACGTTAAAAGCTAACATAAATATTTCCTTCCTTGCGAAAAAGATTCTTTGGACTCAGAGGTGTCTGGGATGGTCAGGCAAAAAGGTCCTTTAAGAGATAGTTTCACCACAAGGATCAGCAAGGTCCGGATTCACCTTAGTGAGGGAAGCAGCTCTGGGGGCTGGCCAGCTGCTCACTCGGGTGGTTTAGTTGGATCTTAGCAGAGCTGTGATCCAATTCTCTTAACTTCCGCAGTGGGTAATTGCAGTTGAATTAAAGCCTTGAGAAAGTAATTATGAGAGGCATTGTGGAACACCCTGCTAACCCAGCAGTAAATTAAACCACAGACTGGGAACAACTGGAGATTGTGAGATTAGAGCTTACTTTTGGAATTTTTTTTCACTTGTGGTAAGTGTATGTCAGTCTTCTTTCTACTTCTAAGGCTGAATGTTGTAGGCTGGAGCCGCTCCAGTGATCAGCTGTGAGGAGACACTTCATGGTTGGAAAAAGGTTCTGAAACCAGAGAGGGGAAAATATGTTGATCATGGAGCTGGAGACAAGTCCTGTAAAGCAGATAGGGGAGACCAAAGTTGAAGATGCAGGGAAAGACATGGTTTGAAAAACTGCAGGTTTCCTTGCCTGCTTTATTTTATACATATTACATACAATATATATGTAATATAATACAGATATTTAAAGTTAGACTATTGAAAGACAGAAGAACCTGATTTTAGAAAAACTGCTTTAAATTACTTGTGCACAAGAAAACCTTGAAGGATGACTGTGAAACAGTTAATAGTGGGAGTAAACAGCAATTTCAGAGGGCCAATTTCTGTAGCTTTTGTTCATGTAACTGGATCAGAAAGTATTGACAGGCTTTTTCATATTTTACTGTTAAATGTTTAATTCCCAACCAGCTTGAAGGTAGTCTTTTTAGGCATCAAAGAAGATATCACTGCAAGATTATGGTTGAGTTATTTCCCCAAGTTATTCATCATTTTTGAATATTGTGCAAAATATATTCTAAGGAGCAGAGAGCTGTCTTTTGACCTTTTAGAAAACTATAATTTTTGTATGCCTTTCTTTATTAATGCCCTAATGTAATACAGAATATACTCTTATTTTTATATGACTTTTAACCCATTCTGTGCTTGGAACTTACTCTGGTGCACTGATTTTCCCCAGCTGAGGATCAGATCCAGTTCAGACTCAGCTTTTTTAGGCAATTGTATCAATTGTGCAATCATTCTTAAATTAAATTATCAGCTGTAATTTTGGCAGGTAAAACCCCCTAGATAAAGCCCAAATAGGAACACGGTGCATGAGTGAGCAAAGCACAAAATGGGGCTCCTGCCTTGCTTCTTGGGATTAGAATAGCATCCCTGAAACAGCAGAAGTCTGTTGGGATATCGGAGCAATTTACATGTCCTTTCAGCTTTACTACAGGCTCTTCATGGCTGGCCAGTCCTTCATTGCGAGCCCCTTGAGTTTGGAAAGTCCCTCAGACCAAATCAGAAATAACTGCTGCTAATATAGATGTTCCTATATTTGGGTTTTCAGCACAGCTCTCTTCTCAGGGCATGTCTGCAAAGCAGTGGTAAATCGTAGACAGCCTCCTTTCCCACATCACACTCTTCTTTCTTGCTTGCATTAATGTATTTGCAGCTGAACAGAAGTCTGGAATGTGTAAGTAGTGATAACTCTTTATGTTTCTTAGAACATTTTCCGTGGCCTCAGGACTGGATATTTGAGATGGTCATAACTCTAATTCCAGAAAGAGATGAGAGTAGCCAAATACTCAGAGGCTGAATGTATTTTGTGCTGGTTTCCCTAGTGCTTCCTTGGTCTGTGAGAGTCTGTGTGAGAGGCAGCAGGGGAAGGGTTGTATGTCCCCTGCAAATTTTTCTCAGCTCGTTTTTTACTTACATAAACTGAGCACAGGGCTGTATATGTAATTCATATGCAGGCACACATTTCTATGCATACGTACCACAGGAGTTTATGAAGTGGGAAGAATCTGCGGCACAGTCTGGGATTGCAGATATTGTCATTGAGCTGGAATTTGGGACATATGTAAATCCCCACAGTGAGTGCTCAGTTTTGCCTCCCGATGTTTCGTAACAACTCTAGATATGTGTTTGACATGGCTGTTGTCCCTTAACAGTAGTTTCCAAGCAGTGAAACGAATGCATAAGCAGCTCTGTTTCCTCACTTACCTCTTGCTTTATGAGGGTTCCGTGTAGTTCACCAACGTCCTACATCCAAGGTCCTTTCCAGGTAGGAATGAATTAAACATGTTGGTGGCCATATAGTGGTATCCTGCTTGTTCAGGAGTAGGAAGACTAGGGCAGAGGAAGCTGTCATGCAGGTGATTGCAAAAGCTTTTCTCCAAAGCCCAAAGGTAAACAAAACACCTGCTGAAAACTGGATCTGTTTTGGAAACTGGAGATACCTTCCTCAGGTGTTCCTGAAAAGCTTGCCTTGAATGAGTTTTCCACACTCACTATAAATCCTGATCATCTTTTTCTGTGGAAAGTATAGCACCTAGCACTGTGTTATCTAACTGCTGGTAACACACTCAGAGCCTCTGTTTCATCATTCTTGGTAGCATGTTTCAACCAGGAGGCTGATTTCCTTATTCCTCTTCTACAAAAGCAGACACTTTGGAAGTGGCTTGAATTTTATATCCTGTTTGAATGGTTCCAGGAGGAACCTTAAATCCCCCGCAGTGTTCGGCCAAAGCTTTGTACAGCATGATATGATTTTACAAGAGCTTCCTGTAAGTGGTATTTCTTAACATAAATTTTTAAAAGGAAGTGAAAGTAGCTTTGGAAAGCAGACATCACAGAGGCACATAAAAAGAGTAACAATGAAAATAATTGCAATCCTCTAGATTTAGGCATGGTAAGAGGCCTTCTCTGAATATGTGAGACATCATTGTCATGAAAATAAATGTCTCAGAGTTAGTGATCTGTGTTTAACTTTTGAATTACAGGCAGGTTGTGTAGCCCTATAGAGTGTGCCAATTTACAGCTCTATACCACTATTTCCTGATCAGATATTGTTCCCTACATCTGCCTTAGTACATCACAGAGATGATGCAAAATTTTGGTCTCAATTAAGCTGAAGTAAATCCACAGTACTTTGCCTGACCTCTTGGGAGTTTGTCTGGATTTTCCATTTGTTTTTTTTGTATAATTCTGATTTTGCTTAGAGAAGACTATAGGAAGCAGTCTGTTTTGGCTTAGACCTTGCTTTCTTTTCCTATCCTTTTAGTTCGAATGTAAGACATGAACTTTGGTTCAGTGACAGCGCCATACTCAACTTTCTGGAGGCACATTTCTTCATCTTCAATCTATCAACGTTTCTGTCTGTTGCCATGTGACATATGGTGCTGATTCTTACTAAATAACAGTGATTGACAGTTGTAAATGTCTAACTTAATTCTGCATTGTTTAGAAATCAATACTAATTTGAATTAATTATATTTTTAAACCCTTAGATTTTTAAACATTTTTTTTTTTAAGAAAAGGGCTGACTCTGGCTCTGGTAAGTGATGATCACCTTTTTACACTAAAAATCCTTGGAAGTCTTCCTCTGGTTGTCCACATACAACAATACCTCATTCTAAAATGCTCATGTTTCCTCATTATTAGAATAAAATTTGCAGTTTTGATATTGCTGGCGGTGATTTGACTGATGCAATGCTAATGACTCCAATGGATACACTTCTGATTTGCATTGAGATTGCAGAAAAGCAGGACTGGTCCCTAGATGGAGGAAAATTAAAAGTCCGGAGCTCAGTTCTTGCCTGCTCTGCATAATATATGGTCGCTTGCAGGATGGGTGCAAAACTTAAGATTCAAGTGAGTGGGCAGTCAGATTTTTCTGTTTTTTATAAGTGAGGTGGTGGGTGGGTGAGGAGTAGCTACTCGAGCTTCATCCCCAGCTTTGCCTGTGGCGTCCTTGGAGACTATAGCATTTTCATTTCCAGCCTGCAAATTAGGGTGAATAATACAACATGCTTAAATCAAAGTGTTGTTGAAAAGATTAATTATTTCTGAGTACGCTGAAGCTAAATGCAAGTACTAATAACTGGAATTTGTAAAATGTTAGTTTTAGAGCCCTGTGGATGTGTAGCTGATTGATTGGCACCGAACAGATGACTACTCAGAGATCTGGAAGTTCTTCCCTGTTAAGATACCAACTGTTGTTGTCATGAAGGACTAAAGAATTTTGGTGTCATCAAGTACAAAGGAAAATTTAATGGTTCAGTAAAACCAGAGGATGTATTTCTTACTTTCAGGGGAGGAACATAAAGAATTTGCATCGAGTAATTGCAGGAAGAAAGTTTTAATAAGTTTTCCATTCTCAGTGCTTTTTTGTCATTGTGTCTAGCAGAAGGTCTCTTGGGTGTATCCTAGCCTGTGGTTGCTAGTCCCCTTCCTAAGCAAAAGAGCTCTTGTAATCTGGGTGCTCTGCCTGTTTCAGCTGCGGAGCAGTGGTCCCCTTCAAGGACAACGTGAGCAAAAAGGAAAGGAAAACACATTTAGCCAAGTAATTTCTTATCAGCGCATTCAAGTGGTACAGGATCCTAAAAAGACACGAGTCAAACCCTGCATTGGACCCATGACTTCCTTTTCTTTCCTTCGAGGGTTAATGGCCTCTGGTTAGAAGTCTTTCTTGTCCCCACAGCCTGATTTCTCTTCTACAATTTTTCCATCTTCTTTTGCCTTTGATAAGAAAAATCCCAAGCATTAGCCCTGCCTCTTGGTTTCTGTGTGGAGAACCATTTAGAGGCAATGGAAGCTACTTGCCAGAGCACAGGAAAAAACAGAATTCCTGATTTCTCTCTTGTTATCTGTAGCAAGCAGAAATGTGCTCTTACAAAATGGGGGTTCAACTTCACAGAGCAGGCTCTGATCCAACATGATAAAATACGTGTTGTCTACTGGATAACAGGCATTTCACTTTCAGATAAGGGCATGTTTGCAATGTGTCGCAAGCACACCTAACAGAAATACTGGAGATGCACTGATTTAAATTTTCTTAAAGATGAGAATACCAGATGTGGCTCAAAAACGGGGCCGATTCCTGAAAATCCTACTGTCAGTTTGATGGGTTATATATTTATTATGCTTATATGAAACTACCAGGACCTTTCTGTACTTTTTTTGCAAAGTTCCAAAACACCTGGTTTTGTTCCCTTTTTACCCACATATCTTTATTTGTCAGGATTTCTATTGTTGCCTTGGATTGCCGAGTACCTTGAAAGAGACTTACTTGTGATATTTCCAAGAAAAACAGAAGCAAATTAATGTAAGCAATATCACAAGAACATTCTCACGAGATTTCTCTTAAGTTTGTATGGATTCAAACAGTTTCCTTTGCTCAGATGGTGTTTGCATTCTGTGGTGACCGATGACCAAGCCCAAGCTCAGAGCAGCTCCAGAGTGCAGAACTTCTCAGCATTTAGTTCTCTCAATATGGTGATTTCTCTTCTCAATATGGTTGTTTCTCCTTCAGCTTCCTAAAGCATTTTGTTTTCAGTAATTTTAAATCTGCATGTTTGTCTGAAATAACAGACGGTTGAGTGCAAAAGCAGAAGAATAAAGCCGTTGTTAAAATTCCGGAAGCGCAGCACTGTCTGTTCTTTCTTCAGTGAATCCACAGGACTCCTCCTAAATTTACCCACAGTCTGGCACAAGAAGCATAGTATGTTATCACATTTGTCTATACATTAAGTTCAGTGTCACAGATAACGTCTTATTTGTATTGGAGATATTACAGTGATGAGCTAAGGTGTGTGGTGAACTTTGCAGTTCCAAAAACATTTTGTGACAGATATTCTTCCTTCAGGAAAAAGAATATCTGGTAGTCAAAAATATAGGGATGGCATGTTCACAAATACTGCCACAGAAATAAATCTACCATAATCTTTACTGAAGAAAGTATTATCTAATGATCCTGTTATTAAACTAAAACCACCCTGAAAGATTTTATGACAGTTAAATTAAAATATGTACTCTATGAGTCTAAGTTAAAGCAGCATGCAATGAAATCCTTCATAAATGAATATCTGACAGACACACATTGACTGTAGAAGGTTACACTCCTGGTAGGTCATCACTGCTGCCACATGAGAGATTTCTTCTAGCAAGAGCAGAATAAGGATGACTTTCCTGTTCATCTTTGATATTTGTACACCAAATGGGTATTTTCTGTGTTAGGAGGCTGTATTCCTGGCATGTTAGGAAACAGAACAGAGCGAAAACATATTATGTTGGCAGGATTTGCATTTAATCTGCCACGTGAAAATGTGTGTTTGTGGGGGCAGAGTTCTGTTATTACCTACCTCATATTTGTCAGTGGTTGCTGAAGCAGTATCTACCTCTGAACTGAAAAAAAGATTTCTGTCAGTTTTTGCATGCGCGGGATGTCTGGGGTCAATGTGAAGGACGGGTCGAACGCCAAGGCACTTGACCTGGGAGGTGCATGTTTAAAAAGAAGCCATAGCCTAGACAGGGTGGAAAGCCCAAGGTGCTGTGGATGTTGGATTCTGTGCAGTGATCTGCTGTTTGGACTTCAGCCCATACTGCTGGAGCAGCATGGTGTTGAAGCTGGTTTAGTTTGAACTTACCCAGGCAGTCATGCGAGCACAACTGAAGAGTCAGGTAGTCTTAAAAGTGTGAAGAGCACCTTTTAACTTTGGAGCGCTTTGACTATTGTAAACATTAACCCAATGGAACACAGCACTTATTCTGGTTTTCTGTGATCTTCAGTGCCCCTTTGCTCTCAGAACCGTGTAGATTGGCACAAGATTTTTAGCTGTGTAGAGCCCCAGGCTAAGGGGGTCCCCCATGGGCATTTTATACCAGCATAGCCTTTGCATAGGAAAAGCTGTATTTGTAAAATGAAAATAAAGCTGTCTGGTTTCTGTCACTAACTTCTTGTTAAATGCCCATATCCTGTGTGGAGGGTAGTTTCTTCCAGGCTGGTGTTGTTATTAGGGTGCCCTGAGTCTGGCCATAGCTAAGCAGTAGCAACCCACTTCCAGCAAAATGAGCAGTAAGGCTCATTAATCTTTTTTCAGCAGTTACTGGGTCTTTGAAAGACAGCAGTAATGCAAAAAAAAAGAAAGCAAAAACCAAAAAAACCCCACTCACAGACAATATCTTGTGGGGAGGGAAAAAAGAGATGGATCATAAATAACCTTGGTGAAATATAAGGACCATTATCCTGAGTCAGATTCCAACTGGAAGTGAGTCAAAATATTTTGACAAAGTGCAGCTGTGTCTCAAAGCAGGAAAGTTCAGAGATGTCCTATCAGATTTGTGGCCCAGTGTATGTCTAGGCATGCCTCTCCAAGATGATACTTTGAGAATGAGGTAGAAATACCAATTGTCTCAATATGAAATGACAATATTTGACATCACTTCTGCTAATATTGCCTGCCAGAAAGGGACATGGGGGAATGATCTCTCTATCTATCTAGAGCTAGAATCAAAATCCTAATTGATCAACCTTGTTCCCTTTGTCATTTCTGTTAGCTGCCCTTAGAGTTTGCTTCTCCCTCATACTTGATTTTCGTTGATTGCTATTTGATCTTACATGTTAAATTTATCATTTTACTATGACTTTATGATCACAAAATCCCCTTTTACTATTCTGAAGCACCCACAGGCATCAGGCTATGGAACCTTGAAAAAATGTGGTTGATATAATTTGTATAGCTTTGTCTCCTGAAGGTCTAATATTTGGGGGATGTGTGTGGAGTTATTTTGTGAAAAACGTGGCTTTATTTTGACCAATGTTTTGCAGTTTTTTCTAATAGGCTGACTCTTGCCTGTATCTGTAGAATTGAAATGTGATGTTGAGCAAGCATTCACAAGGATCTGGTTTTGTCAGGAGTCATTGTCATTCTTCAGAAAAACACATGTGGCTTAGATACTTATCTGGCAAGAGTGGTGGTTTATAACTGTGTAATCTGAGCCCGGGCACTAGCAGAAGTTGAGAAAGAAATATAGCACAAAGCCGTCAGGGCTTGAGGTCGCCACATTGTGTTGTGATTTCATAAAACTTCCTGAATTTTGAGGAGACATGCAAAAAGCAAGAGATTGTGGTGGTGGGTTTTTTATGCATACCTATCAAAATAGGCCACTTAGGTGTGTCATTAACAGTTGGCTTTTTGTTGTTTAACTTTCAGTAAACTGGGAAAAGCCAAAAAATGAGGCAATATTTGTGTGGAGGATCAATATTCTTTTATTGGTTCAACAGATTTAGCTAGAAAAAAAACAGATTTAGGTAGAAAAGAAGCAGAAAAACTCGGGTATAAAGAAGAGTCAGCACACATTGAGCGTGTCTCAGTCTAACTTAGGAAAATTCTATTACTTTGAGAAAAATGCACAGTTTGTACAAAGAGGATATAGGTGATAGACTAGTCATTTGTCCACATGGAAACAGAAACATAGAGATGAATGTTACATTCAGTACACTGCTATTTCTAATCCTGTCTTCATATAATTTCTTCCATAGTTCTTCCATAATGCTGCTCAAAATGTGTATTAAAAGCATTTACATTTTTGACCTGTGTAGTTTTAGTTGGAAATCCATTCTAAAAGGCTGTATTCTGAAGCTAACAAGCTTTCTTGTTTACAGATTAAGTAATACTTGACTAGTTTCTGCTACAGTTATTTTCTATATATTAACCTTCTAACTTTCCTTTTCTGTATCCACTGAGGTTTATTCCCCTCTCAGGAACCAGCAGTTGGAGCTGTGCTCAGGCTTCCAGAAAAAGTCTCACCAGAACCATGTATGAATCTTCTTGCCCTTCCCTTTGATCAGCCTTTTGCTTCCCTTACAGTTACTCTCTTAAACTTACCTTCTCCATTTTAACTAAGGGTTTCCCATGCAGATAATAGATAGTTCGCTGGAATCCAGAGAGATAAGGTCGCTGTGTTCTCTTAGAAGTTAATCATACCAAAGGAAGCTATTAGTTTGGTTTAGTCTGCTCTTGATGAATCTGCGTTGATTTTCATGCCATTTGCCATTTGTTTACACCTCTTTTAGGTATTCCCTCATGGAAGAGTTGTTCTAAAGCCTCCCATGTTTTAAGATGAGATAAATAGGCTCAGATTTGCATGAATCACTTTCCCCTTTCTGAAGTGTGTAAGTCATTTTATCAGCTAATCTTTAGCCATATAGTTCCATCCTGGTTTAATCATTTGTTCAGATGCCCAGCCTATAATTTGGTGTGCCAGTTCTTTCAGAAGTTGTAAGCTGTGATCATCTTGTTCTTCTGACTTGAAGGAACTACGGAAATGGAGTTTTGCTTCCACTTAGGATTTGATTATTTCCATTTTTATACTCATAACTGCTTTTGCCTGTATCACCATCAGCAACAACATCTTTACTGTAATTTAGTTCCCGTGGCAGAGTTTGCTACTCTTTCATCTGTCACTGCATTGTTGCCCAGCCTAGTCTAAGATATTTACTGAATTTAACCGTTAAAGGTGGAATCCTAAAAAAGAGTTACTAGTTGACCCATTTTCATGAAAATCAATGATAAAACCCTCGCCATGCTCCCCCTGAAATTTTGCCTGTCTTACATTGCTTTCTGAGGGAAAACAGGTGGCAGAGGTGACAGGCATAACATATCAATTTATCTTTGAAAATAGAATAGGCTTCAAATTTATACTGCCCCAGATAAAAATTTAATTTTTCTGCAGAAATATGTTTTGTCTTGTGTTTTTTTGTTTTGTTTTTGTTTTCTTTTTTATGGGGAAAAAGGCTCAGCTCGTATTTTTAGGGGAAAAACATCCACCCAGATAATGTTGCCCTGCTTGTAGAATGATGGGAGCTGCAGATGGCATAAATATATACTGTTTGTCAACGTAAGAGATTGTTTCACTGTAAACCTCTGCTTAGCCGGCTACATTTTGCAGATGATATTTAAAGTATCTGCTTTCTGAGGCTGGAAATAGTCACTTGCACTATTAACTCTGTAAAAGTAGAGTCAAATCTTACATCACTTACCTGGGACTGCTTGCATGAGACTTGTAGGACTGGTCCCTCAGCTTACAAAGGTAAATGCTTTGAACTCTCTCTTCATTAGCAAACACAGAATTTACCTGGCAATAAAAAGTATCTTTGTATCACATACAGTCACAATAATGTTTATTTAAATATTATCTGATTCCCTCAGCACTTTTATTATTTACCAATAGAAAAAATTGCACCATTACTTTTCTTCTGAATTTTTAAAAATGACAATAGTGCAATTAAATTACTGAATTCATTTATATTTAATTGTACTTTTGGTTTTAATGTGCTATTGGAGGACATTTCTGTGACTGTTAGTTTTCCATGCAACATAAGAAAATCTAAAGCTATATTAAGGAAATATATTACATTGGCAAGACAAAGTCTCATTAGTGTTATTTATGGCATGCGGAAACCTCATTAGGAGACGGTATGTTGGATTCAAAAGTGCATTACTGAGAATGGTTTTTTGGGGGGGTAGGAGAGAAATTGCTTTTATTGTGTTTCTTTATCACATACAGTGTGGTTAGTGGACATGTTGGTTTCCTAAAGCATAAAATAAATTAAGATAGAAGAAAAAGAGTAATTAATCTAAGTAGTAAGTATAACCTCATTATAGATTAGGAATGGCTTGCACATGGTCATAAGGAGTTTCTGTTTACTGTTCACCTCAGTTTCAACTAACCATTAATTTTTAACTTCTTTCACTGAAGGTAAAAAGTGATATTTTTCTGCATAGTAGTTTGCATCTTAAGCAGTAATAATGTGCTTTTAGTGCACTTCAAACCAGGGATGAGTGAAACTCGAGGTGCCGAGTCACAAATAGCCCTATTTAGGTAGTAGCATTTGCTCTAATGAGAGCTATATATCCAGTCCTGCGTAAATATTGTTTGGTAGGCGTACAAGGAAACCATTATTTGCAAGTAAATGAGAACAAAAGGAGAGTCCCTGAATTGTCAATCTTGGGAGAAAGTCATTCTGTGTGGGCAGTATCCTTCCCCAGGCTGGCGCTGCTGCCGTTTCGTCCCAGAGATTTGAGCAACCCCAGAATGAAATGGCTCTGTTCCTGCAGCCCTCCTGCCAGCCCTCTGCCGCCAGCACAAACCAGATGCCAGCAGTTAGTTCTCCTTCTCCTCTGCTCCCTCCTGCTGCTGGTCACTGTCACCGCTGCTGCACAGCTGACAAATTTCCTTACAGTGCTCCACCGGGCTGCCTCCTGACAGCCGCGGTACCTGCTCGCCGCGCACATTGTTTTGACTTCTTACGCCAAATCCACTTACTGCTAACGCTGCACACAGCTGCACTGATGGCTGTGGGTATTCAGGCTCCCTGTGCTCAGCCTGTTGTTATAATGTGAGTACCTGCAGGGCTCTTCAATAATAAAACATCTATTTTTCTACTAATAGTCCTTCGTACAGCCACTCCATGTGCGGTATCCGTGTTGGCATCCATAGCGTTTATGAATGTGGCTTGTGGTAGAAGTTGGGAATACACACCAGCTTACCACCAAGTCTGGATCAGTTCAGTGAACCCCAAAATACTGCACACCTGCTCTCCTTGTAGGTTTTTGGTTTTTTTCCCCCCAATATGCCACCTTAGCATTCCTTAGAGCCCCTTAGATGCTGTAAAGGGATAACTTTTTGATAGAATCACATAATTATAATAAACATAGTTATTTATCAGCTGACAGATGACTAATGCCAGGGCTTTTCCGTGGGCCAAATCCTTACTTTCAAAGGATTTATCAAGACCTAGTAGTTGAACTAGATGTGCTATCACTTTTTTCTTCCTTTCTCCACCCGGTCACTGTAGTTGTGCCTTTTTATCTTCTCCGTATGGTTGCAGTGGACGTAGTATCATGTTACTGCAGCACCTACAAACTACATCTGAAATGATGACCCTATTGAATTATTCCCTGCAGTGATAGGAAGTCATAAGTAGTCTCTGCTAAAAACAGTTTTATTTAAACAGAAAAGGCAGATTGGGAGGGGGTGGCAGGAAAGCATGCAGGCAAAATAAATAAAGTGATGACTTTTAGAAAGTAGATCAAAACTACCTTATTTTTCTCTTAGTTTCCTTCTTTTAAAAGGTTTTGGGGAGAAGATGAGGGAGGGAGGATATCTTGCTATGGGGATAAAGAGAGATGAGGAGGCTGGAAGGAACTCAGGAAGAAGTAAAAGAAACTGTGAAGATGGACTTGGGGGAGTGGTTCATCAGGTTAGTGGTCAGTAGCAGAGGAAGTTTGCATTAGGGCACAGGAAGTGGCTGGTTATGTCTGATACTGTCTTTGTGCCAAGGACCCAGGTACAGCTGATGTGGCCTTCCTGGAGCACCATCAGAAAGTGCTGCTCATCAAAATGAGGCCACTGCTGTCAGCAGGCACGTGTGTGTGATCCCAGCTTGCTCTGTGTTCTTGCTGTAAGTCCGATGCCTTTGCAGGAAAAAGTACAAAAAAACCCAGAGGACAGGCCTAGAAGGTAAGGACAAGTGGAATTCACTCCAACAAAACAAAAGGAATATTTTAAATGAAGAAAGAAATGAGTATATAAAATTGAGGAGTTGATGAGTATCCCCTGGCTTTTTTCAGGAATGTCTTTCTGCTCAGATTCACATGGATGAAGAAGAACAAGGCAGATGATGCTTTACTGACACCTTAGGTAATTAAAGCTGTGGGTTTGAGGAACATGTGGCACTGTGGAACATGTGGAATAAACAATCTCAGTCCTTTTTCTTCCGTCTGAAATGCGGCTGTCTCGACTGTGTGAAGAGGAGGCTATGACAAGGTCTCCTCCTCCCTCCTCCATCCGTACCACGTACACGTTCTCCATGTTGCAGTGGTGATGACAAATACTTAATCTTTTCACCTTTGCCAGCCTTCTGTGTGCTCTCGCTTACTACGTAGATTAACTAGTACTGCCTCTTCTGTGACAAAACAAAATGAAGAAGCCTTACTAAAGACACTGCTACCACGCATTTGAGATGTGCTTACATTCACACCATTGTTCTGATGGATTCCCAGCACTCCTGAAGCCACACAGGGTGGTGACCATGTCCAGAAGATGCAAAAACAAGTTAGAAAGAGCTGGCATTATTGCTGTATAACAAATCCAGTCACAGTCCTGAAAACATTTTCAGCATAAGGGGTTCCTATCTGTAAGAACGTTTGTAGAGGAAAGCTCTGTGTGAGGCCAGGGGTCTGAGCCACCCCTGATGCCTAAGGTAGAACAGTTATTGTTAGTGACATCCACTTGCAAGGTGAAAGAGGAGATCTGAGGGCTGTGGAGGAGGACAGGGGGACAAACACCTCAGTGTTACCTCTAGCTGTAAGTAAGCAGCACATCTGATTAAGGCAAATTAAGAAATAGAGTAATCTTACTCAAGTCCTTGTGGGTATTGTAGTTTTGACTTCAGAATTTTTATCCTCTGCCACTTGGGATGATACTGGTAACTTCCTTGACATGGGGAATGTTCTGTCATTAAAATCATTGTTTTAAAACTTGCCTTTAATAATGGTTCTTAACAGCACTACAATATAAGGGTAGAGCATGCTTAAAGCTAGAAAACTCCAGACACATTTGTGATGAGTGTAGGAAAGCGTTATGTGATTAAGAAGAACACTTCTGTTATGGCTACTTGTTTTTACATGTATTACTGTGAAAGTGGGAAGCAAAAAAACCACACAGGCCAGTCAGAGTGCTTGCACTGCTAGCTGGATTTCCCAATGTCCCTTTGGAAGGAAAAGGGAAAAGTCAGGATTCCTTTTGCATTTGTTTTTGGAGCATTTGCATCCTCAAATAAGTAAAAAAGGAGTAATTTTCAAGTGCGGCCAAATTCCTGGCAGACTGTGACACTTCCACAATAGTCATCACATTGAGGGCTGGTGTCACATGGAGATGTGCTGGCAGTACTTGCACGGAGGCCTACTTTGGAAAGAAAAGCAGGCAAATTTCATTCCAGTTCCACTCTATAGAGGACATGAGAAGAAAATGACAATGAATTTGATTTTTGTTCTCTTCACTTTTCACAAAATGAGGGTGTCTCCTACAGCCGTACAGAAAGGCTGTAAGAACTTTCAGCTGTCACTAAGAAACCTGCCTCAAGATTTGACACAATATATTACTTGAAAGATTTATACCATTTTCCCTTCGTCTGTTCTGTATGTTGTTAGTGTTACTAATCTTCTATTATCAGGAATAGAGCAGGCTATTTGTTGCTCAAGCGTCCGTGATGATAGGTGAGAAATTAATCTGAAGACACTTAGAAGTTCTCCACCACGTCGGCATTGATCGGGTGGAGAAACTGAAGATTATTAGTTTTCAGGAATGCCTGCTTTTTATTATAATGCCTAAATAAAAGCAGCATAATAAATCACAGAGAAGAATAGAATGTGTGAAAGACAAGGCTCTGCCTTGAACACGGCACAGCAGTCATTGCCCTTTTATAAATGGGAAATGAAAAGCAGCCATTGGTAACCTTACTGAGATCCTCAAGTTTGTTAAACAGAAAGTAGTTGAGTTGGAGAAAAACACCTTCCTTAGTTACTGTAGTTTGTGTTTTGAAGAATAATTTTCAAATAATTTAAGAGCAGTCTAAGCTCAGCCAAGAGTTTGGGGAAGAAAGGAAAATAGCTGTGCTGGGACTCCCATGAAGCTCAATGCCCTCCAGAGGGATATAAGAGAAAATGGTGAACCTTCCCCAGACAATAAAGAAGGATAGGTGGATCTGATAAAAATAAAGCTGGAATACTTGGCCAGTGATGCTAAGTTTATATTTGCCCCCAGGAAAATAAAACTCTTATGGATTGAAGACCATTTTTTTGAAAACTCCCAGCCAGTTTCACCATGGATCCCATGGCAGTTCCAGGGTTATGAGGGATTGTCTTCCTTTGAAAGGGTTGGGTTTGCTTGTTGCCTTTGGAGTGACATCCCAGTGGGCTTCCACTGAGCACCAGGCACAAAAACCTATGCTGCTCTTCACCACAGTCAATAATTATTTATTGTTAAATCTACAGAGCATACTTGTTAGCTTGGCAAGAGTGAGCAGTGACTTCATAAGAGAGATTTAGAGAGTTGGGTTGGGTTTTTTTGTTGATGAATGGTTTACCATAGCATTTCTAGCTTATTTTCTCTAATTTCAGTAGCTGTATGACCTAAAATTGTATCCATGGTGGTGGCGCGGGGAGAGGGGGAAGGAAGGGTTTTCCTTTAGTCTTTTCCTTTTAGCTAAGAAGATCCTTGCGCTCAGGTCTTCTAATTTGTATGGAATCATAAAAATTAGAAATGAGAGAGACATGTTAGTCCTTCTAGTGAAAGATTATTCTTTTCTTACAGACACCGTTCTTTTTGTAGATTAGTTTTATATGACTGTGTTGGTGAGAACAATAATATTCAAGAAGATAGTTTTTGATACATAATTTTAAAGATGACCATACAGATGGTTGCAAGATCAAAGTCAGTTTCATTTGTCTTCCAAAGGTCCCAGTACCAGCACTCATTACTTAAATCCAGAAGTGGGTCTGAGTATAATGCATTTAGTTGCCTATAATGCACTTAGAAATAATTTTGTGCTGGTTTTCAAAGGGCTTGGTTGAGGTGGACATCTTGGGTCCCTCACTACATCTGCTGATGGCCCCTAAAATCTGTGGCTGCTGCAGGTCAGAGACTGCTACACAGAAGCTCCTTTTAGCACATGTTATTTAGTAATGTAATATCTTATACAAAGGCCAGTTATTCAAGCTGTAAATGGAAGAACTGAATTGCCCCATAAATTTGAGGCTTATTGATGTGAGTTGCTTCTAATATTTCTATAGGGAAAAATCCACTTATTGATCACTCGGGGCACTGTCTTACTTCTGACATTAATTTAGTTGTAGATTAGTTTGGAATGTATTACTTTCATAAAGAACCTGAGTGGTTGGAGTCATGCAGTGAAACTGAAGCACAAATACCAGCAGACTGTATGGCTCGTGACACCGCCTGAAATAGCAAGCAGCACCAGTGAGCTGGCATGCTTTCAGTTCGGCTTCCACTGAGAAGGCTTATTACAATAACAAACAACAGGTAGGGCTTTAGCAAAATAGGTCTCTGATTTGAGCTGCTAAGGGATCATCCACAAAAGTCTCCCTCTAGGTGCTTTAGGATGAGTAAGGAGGCTTCAGCAAAGGATTTGGTCTAGTTTATGTCCAGCGCTGGAATAAGCATCACAAGGGATTAACAGAGCAAGTGTGTGAAGCCAGCTATAATCTTGGTGGATTGGCTAGATGCCAAGTGCCTGCCAAGCTCCTCTATCACCCCCTCATCAGCTAGACTGGGGTGAGAAAATATAACCCTCCTTTCCTCAGTGGCACAGGGGAATGGGGAACGGAGAGACTGTGGTCAGTTCATCACACTTTGCCAATTCTTCCTCTTTGCCTCTTTCCCTGCTCCAGCATGGGGTCCCTTCCATGGGAGACAGTCCTCCATTAACTTCTTCAAGTTCTGGGCAGCAGTTCTTCTCAAACTACTCTACTGTGGGTCCCTTACACAGGGTGCAGTCCTTCAGGAGCAGGTTACTCCAGCGTGGGTCCCCCATGGGGTCTGCAGTCCTGCCAGCAAACCTGGTCCAGTGTGAGCTGTGCTCTCCACTGTTCACAGGTCCTGCCAGCAGCCTGCTTCAATGTGGGCTTTCCACAGGGTCACAGACTCCTCTGGGTGCATCCTCCTGTTTGGCTTGGGGTCCTCCATGGGCTGCAGGTAGATCTCTGCAACCCTGTGGACTTCTGTGGGCTGCAGGGGCGTAGCTGCTTCACGACGTTCTTCAGCACGGGCTGCAGGGGAATCTGTGCTCCAATGCCTGGAGCACCTCCTCCCCCTCCTTCTTCACTGACCTTGGTGTTTGCAGGGCTGTTCCTCTCGCAGGTTCTCTCTCTCTGGCTGCTGCTACACAGCAGTTTTTACCCATTCTTAACTGTGTTAACCCAAAGGTGCTACTACTATCGTTCATGGTCCCAGCTTTGGCCAGTGGTGGGGCCATCCTGGAGCTGGCTGGCACTGGCTTTGTTGGATATGGGGGAAGCTTCTGGCAGCTTTTCAGAGCAGCCACCCCTAGAGCCTCCCCATTATCAAAACCTTGGCATGCAAATCCCATACAATGGGAAGTATTAACATTGTCCAGAAATGTTATCAGTGGCAGAACAGATCTCCTTAGAGAGGTCGGGAAAGGGCAAAGTGAAATTAAGGCCATTTTGCTGCATTAGCTGGAATCCATGACTGTGCTAGGATGGCAGGCGTGGGGAGTAGAGTGCTCCTGCGTTTGGTCAGCCTCTCCTAAATCTTGATGACAAATCTGCTTTGGTAAAGTCCTATGAGAAATGCTGATAAGCGTTCTCAGTGTAGCAGTAGGTGCCAGCATCCTCTTTTGTATTCCCTGTACTAGTTCTGGTTTACTGAGAAATGAGGCAGCATCTTCGTTTTGATCCATCCTGCCCACGCAGAGGAAGGGCAAATCTCCCACAGTCCACTGCAGTGTGATATATGGCACATGCTCCTGTTCCTCTCTGATGATGAAAGGTTCCTCTCTTCACAAATTGAAAATGTTACCTTCTGCTCTCTGGAGTAGGTGAGTTGATTCCATTAGCTCTGATGTTCCTTATGGGGGTCCTTCAAGTCCTGCCAGAGGAGGATCATGAACTTGAAGGCAATTGCATGGACTCGTGTTCAGCTTCTTTTGGCTATACCTGAGATTTTGGGATCTGTCTTGCTTGAACATTGGAAAAATTTAACTGGCAGATAATAAATGGATGTTTAGGTGAGAAAGGTACAAACAGAGGAATGGGATTAATTTCTGATGTTTACCTCTCAGTCTCTATGTACTGAGGATTATAAATGCAATAAAGCTTTAACTGTTGTCAACCCTGAGAATGCCCTGACCCTGAACAGACATCTCCAGTATAGCCTACATCAAGAACAATAGCTGCCTACCCAGGTAAAGCAATAGGATCCAGTGCTGATCTGTAAGACCGTGGGAATTGCTACACCTCTTTAGCTGCCTAGTGCATCTAGAGTGGAGGGAGCTTGGTCCCTCAAAGTGCCTGGTACCAGTTGTTTTCAGCCAGGGGTGGAGAAGTGTTGGGTGAGCATCAGGACAGTCAGACATGTCAGTCCTGCACTGTGTCTGAAGTGAACCTTCAGCTTCCCAGGCTGGCTCATACTGGGAAGGACATACCTTGGTCAGTGGTGTCTGCATTGAGTTTGGATTGCTTACTATTGCAGTTTCACTAACACTTGTAGAAAGTTGATACATTCTTCACCTCAGGCACTTTTTTCAGCCCTGAGTTCCACTCTAATTACATATTTTGCAAAAAAACATTTGATTTTGTTGGTTTGAATCTGCCACCTTTGGCTTTTGTTGTATGTCCTTGCCTTCTTTTGAGAATCAGAAAGAATGGACCCACTGCCTTTTTACCATTCTCTTCTCTAGAAACTTGTATTTCCTGTGTTAATAATTTTTCTTCTTTAAATTAAATAGAAAAAATGAACCCTTTCTTTTCACATTTCATAGGAGGGATTTTCTGTGTTTTATTTTCATTGCCCTTCTTTGACCTACTTCTGTAAAGTGGAATTAGGAGTACTGTATAGTCTTCAACAGGCAGTTGGAAGACATATGTAAGTGTATTTCCCTTAAATGTGATCTCAGATTCCTTCTGCATGCATCCTAGCATTTATGGACTATTTTCATTATTAAAAGAAAAAGATAATATACATCATGATTTATGTGTGACTGCGTGTGACACTGGGTTTTTGTAAACTGGGGCCCGTTAAAAGCAGAAATATGTACCTTGATGAAATAATATGCTGCATTAAAGGCAGACCCACAGTTGTGACAAAACTTTGAATGGGAACCCAAGTCTTCTGTCTTCTCTTCTGCTCTTGTGACTATACAGCAGTGTTTCCATTGGGTGTCTGGCCTAGCACGCTACAGAAGCTGGGATCCAGAACGTGCTGCAGAAGTTGGGATCCAGAACCACAAAGGCAAAATATCTACAAACTCATTAAATTGTGCAGGACACCGCCGCAACAAGGGTCCTAACAAGGAGGTGGAAAGACTGCTGGAATGCACAGAATGCATCCTCAGTTGGTGATAAGGGATTTAGTGTACTTTTAACCATTCCTTATTTTAGTATTTGTGTTATATTACTATAATATTGTATCGATATTGGAAATAGGGTATTGAGATATAGAGTCGGAGCACAGTGCAAGCACATTACAGTAAGATGGCCACTGTCTTTTTGACTCAAGTCTGGAAAAATGAACAGAATTCATGATGAAGAGGAACACTTGGGTTAGTATTTCATTCACAACTTGTGTGAAAGCAGTTTAGTTGTTCTCTTCCTGCTACTCCTTTCTGTCCTCGTCTTCCTCAGTGGTGCTGTTTAAGGACAGAGTTTCCAGCCTTAACCCTGACTGCCTTCCTTTGGGATTTCAAGTAAGAGGCTGGATATCATTTTAATGTAGTGGGTTTTGTAGTTTAATTTATTTTTGTTGGTAAAGAATATTCATCACTCATTTAATTCAGAAGGTATCTATTGATTTCTTTCTCCTCGTTTGGTATTTTCTGACATTTTATAGCCCTTGCTATTGATTTATACAAAATCCGTAGTCCAAATGTCCCAAGGAGTGCTTTATTCACTTGTCATTTGCTGTTTTTCTTAACTAATAAATTTAACAGCCATGTACATCCAGTCTGTTAAGATCTCATGGCGCTGCTTTCAAAGAGATGACAGTCTGGCACGAACAAATGAGTAATTCTTTCAGGCAGGAGCTTAAAAGTTGCAAGATAGGCAAGACAGAGAAACAAGCTCCTCCTTGAGTGGTCAGCAGACAAAGCAAGCTCCTCCACTCAAAGGACATTTAGGTTAAGGTAGGGAAAATACAGCTCTGCTTCAGCCTGTGGAATGTCACACATTGTGGTGCTCTAATGGCACCTTTATTTTTAGCTTGTCAACAGGTAATCAATTTAGACGGCACATGCAGCAGTACATGTGAGAGCAGGTACATCTGAACTCACAGAATCACAGAATATGCTGAGTTGGAAGGGACCCACAAGGATCATTGAGTCCAGCCCTTAGCCCTGCCCAGCACCATCCCCAAGAGTCACACCATGTGCATGAGAGTATCATCCAAACACTTCTTGAACTCTGTCAGGCTTGGTGCTGTGACCGCTACCCTTGGGAGACTGTTCCAGTGCCCAACCACCCTCTGGGTGAAGAACCTTTTTCTAATATCCAATATCTAATACCCCCCCCGACACAACTTCAGGCCATTCCCTCAGATCTCCTCACTGGTCACCACAGAGAAGAGATCAGTGCCTGCCCCTCCTCTTCCCCTCATGAGGAAGTTGTAACTGCAGTGAGGTCACCCCTCAGTCTCCTCTTCTCCAGGCTGAACACACCAAGTGCCCTCAGCTGCTCCTCATGCAGCTTCCCCTCAAGGCCCTTCACCACCTTTGTTGCCCTCCTTTGGATGCTCTCTAATGGCTGTGCTGATCTGCCACACCATCACTTTGCCGGGTGCTGTAGTTCTGCAGGGCTGCAGCAGCATGCAGGGACCCCACTGGCATCCAAAACCTCCACTGGGGGATAGTCTAATCTGTAGTCCCAGAAGTGAACAGGGGATTTCATCAGCCCAAGTCTCACTGAAGGTCAATGACAGTAGGTCTCCTTTCTCACTGGTAGCTTCTAATCTAAGTTTGGGAATGAGATATGAGCTTTGTGTGATCTCAAATATATGGGAGAAGATGCTGGAGTCCTTTGGAACAAGGGCAAGGCGGAAAGCAGGATCTGGAGAGCTCTGAGTGCTTAGAAGGTACCCAAACACATTCTTGCACTGTGGGTGGTTTGGTTTTGGCCATGTGCACTGCACAGGATATGGGAATGGTGTTTGGAGAGACAAAGTGACTGTAAACTGAGTCCAAAAATATACTGACTTTGCATGGACCCAGGGGAAGGGAGTTCCTCTGTACCAACTGGGCCACTTGGACATTAGGTGTGTAAGTCTTGGAGTCACCCTCTGTTCCTCCCACTGTCAGCAAAGGCATGTCCATGGGGTGGTGGTTTGTGTCAGCCTGAGGTAAATACCTGGGCTAAATTCAGATGACCTGCTCTCTATAGGTGCCTTCCTTCTCTCTCCTTTTCTTAGGTATGGACAGGTGGCATTTAGCTTTAACAGTGCAGGTGAGATGAATGTCACCACCAGAAACTGTCCTTGCCTCATTATGTTTGGGACATATCCTGAGTACAGCAAGTTTGACAACAGTTTCCCTGGATTGCTCTTTCCTGTCTCTGGGCTGTTATGCAGGTTCCTAAAAGGGAACCTGGCTGATGAATAAGAACACTGTGTAAATAGCTTTAATATAGGCTGTGTAGGAAATTATGTAGCTGTGGCTTGGATTTAGTTCAGGGACAACTTAAATTTTACCCTCAGTAACCACTGTATAGTTAAAAGTAAGAGGTACTTCAGAATTTTTCCCTTTCATGTATTATCATGCAATGCTTCTTGTTCTCCATTGTACTTAAAGACATTTATAAGTTCTTCCTCTTAAATCTCTTAGAAATTTAAAGACTCCTCTACTGGAGGGATAGTTTTGGTATAAATTTTGTGCCTTCATGAGTTAAGGTGCCAGCTGTGGATCTATCACTGAAAACACACTGTGTGCTAAAGGCTTGTGATCTAAGAGGCAGAAATACATCAAGATGTTCTGCACTGAGAGATCTCAAGGATCTCTTAGTAAGATTATTAGTTCACACCATCATCCTCGGATGAGAAAACTCAAAAATAAAGGTTATTGCGACGCTATGATGGGTATGCGTGTCAGGAAAACAAAACTGTAGGAAGAATTTGATGCGTACCAGGTGCTGGACTGCAGGGGTTAATTCGTGTGGAACTAGTAACAGAGATCAGACTACAGTGAAGAGTACAGAAGGAAATGAAAGGTGGGCATATCTAGGACTGTTAGGAGAACTCAACGCTTTGAAAGAAATATGTTGAAATGTGATGGGCCTATGTTGTGCAGTGTCTGAGCTGACCTTGCCACAGCTTTTGAAGCAGATGGTGAAAATTGCTTATGTTACCCTTACATTCCTCCAGTAACAGTATCAGTTAGTCTGCTGGTATCCAGCATGGTGCTGAGTCTTCTCAGAGTAGAGTTCAGTGCTTCACTAAAGACTTTGTAGTACTGAGGTCACCAGGACACACCCAAACCCTTTCCTGCTTCATTGTCATTCCTGATTGTGCCACTGGAGAACAGATGGCTGATGAGGAGCTCCAGGCCACTCTGCCATGATGGAGGTATATCCTACTGACCATATCCAACATAGCACTGCTGTGCTTGGGTGGCTAGGCATGGAAGAGCTGTGTAAGCGTGAGAAGCCAGTCCTTGCCCAGAAGCAGCACCCATTTCACAGTTCAAGTGTTTTGAAAAATTGGGATATGTCTGGGTAGCAGTTCAGTATTCAAAAATCCCCCATGTTTTTCTCACTTTGTTTCTTCACACTGCTGGCAGCTATACAGTGGTATCACAGTAATAAATTGTGGATATATTAAAAAAAATTAGACCATTGTTAGAGTCAAATCCAGTCGTTGGAATGGACTTCTGTAGAATCCCTGTTACCTTGTGCTGATAAATCTGTTCTCACACTATTTCTCACTACTGGAGATGGAATTGCAGCAAAAGCCTTTTAGACTAAAAGCTGTAATATCAAGAGATGTTTTGTTTAGAGTAGTGTAAAATCAAGTATGTTGTATGAACTTCAAGCAAGGTACATTTGAGCTGAGTACTGGATTACAGAGAATGATGTATGGAGATTCTTTAACTATGTGGAGTTAGATTTGATTCTGAGCAAATAAGTGACAGATTCATACGTAGGGGAAAATTGAAGTTCTCATTTATATATTGTTTTTATTATGTTTTCTTTGCTTCAGGCTCTAACATATCAAAGACACTGTGGGTGAAAAAAGAAGTTTGATTTTCATCAATAAATGTCTTCATATTTTTGCAGCTCATGTACGATTTTGGCTATTTCATGGTGGCAAAAAAGACAAGGGAAAGTCACGAAATAATTCATTGCAATCAAGAGCAGTTTAGATTGGAAGCATTGCTAATATTTACAATTATCACCAAGCCCTTTCCGTGCGCTATCCATCTTAGATTTAGAGTAATGCTCCTGGCCCAGTATGACTATGTCGGTATGTTGGTTTGCATCTGTCTGTGCCATATGCAGAGTAAGACAAGAATTCCTCCTGCTTTGTCTTTGAATTTTTTTATTGTACCACTCCAAAATCAGACCAGCTGTTGCCTAGATGGTGCCTTTCGCAAATCCCAACACTCCTAAAAAGTGAGCTTATTTCATCTCAAGGATTTATCATCCATGTTGTTATATTTGGTGGTCATCTAGGAGGAAGGTTTTGGCATTGGCAATACCATGGGCCCTTTGTTACCCTGCTGGTGTGAATCAGGCACTACTTCGCTGGTGGACAGTGGGTGGGTAGTGTTAGGCACGGGGTGTTAGCCACTGAGGCCAAGTCAGTGGCTTTGGATTATCTTTGCTGGGTGCCTCTCTTTAAATAAGTAAAAATTAATGTTTTTCACTTAGACAGCAGAATTGGAATAGCTTATGAACGGAAAGTCCCTTTGCATCTCTTTTGTTGCCAGTCTGATGCTCCCTCTGCGTCTGTGCAAGCATCTGGCTCCTTTCTGGCATTTGTACTGCTTTACCTTGTGCTCCTGGGTCTAAAAATAAAATATCCATACATGTAAGAGGAACCGGTGCTCACGCGCGCTCCCGGTATGTAACACAAGTCCGAAAGTCACACTGAATGCCACAGAGACTCACACTGCCTGAGCGCTGATGGTTTAACTAAAGGGAGAAAGCAGAGAAAAAAAAAACAACGGAGGAGAAATTCGGAGCTGCAGGAGGGAGACTCACGATGTTGTCACAATGTGGAGCAATGTACGCTGAGTACCGCTTGGCACACTTAGTCTTATGGTGAGGACATTTTCAAGCTGTGGAAGACCCAAAATTTGTGACAATAGGTCTATGTGACACCTGAGGAAAGTGGAAATGTTTTCCAGCAACCTAGAAAAAAGGTGCAAAGGAGGGGGCTTTCGTTTGTGTTTCAGCAGCCCTGTGCAGAGGTCTGGCTCAGGCCAGGGAGGATGGCTGAGGGTCTGCAAATGAAAATGCTCAGGAGCAAAAATGAACCTAAAAATTAATCCTTTTTTCTTTTTTTTTTTTTTTTTTTTTGTGTCTGCTTAGTAAATATACAGTGTGAATGGTGGATAGTCAGCACTTGAAAAAAATCTCATCCTAATAGTCATAAAATTCATGAATTCTAAAGGTATGACAGTATGGGGTTTTTTTCACAGGAAAGAGTCGTTTCAGCTAAAAGAGTGCTTAAAAATTAATACTTTTATTTTGTCCTGAAGCAGTACTACCAAACAAGAGTTTGTTCGTGCTAATGACAGAAACTTTGATTTCCAAATGCAGTGAGCTCAGTGTTCTCGGCTAATCTGTGAAAAATGCTATAATGAAGTAGAAGGGAAAACTCTGCTTTTTTTGTTTGTTTGTTTGGTAAAAAAGCTAGACAATGCTTTAAGGAGTTGATGGAGAGGCTAAGCCATCTCTTGATGAGATGAAAGATGGTGGTGCTCAGTGAAGTAGGGATAAAAAACATGAAGAGAGCCTAGCCATGCTCAGGGGATGTGGCAGGCATCTCTCAGTGCAGTGCATGGAGAGCAAGCTCAAGCAATTTTTTTAAATGTCTTACATTGGGACTAATTTTTTCTGGTTTGGGGTTGAAATACTTGTGTCCTGCTGAACCCATTTCTGCATTGCTGAACCTGCGCTCTGGAAGAGCTCAGCAGCCAGTATGGTAATGAGCCCATTTCTATCAAAATGGCCTGTATTATTATTCATGTTTATTGGCTGCAGAGCGGTTCAGGAAGCACTTTTCAAACAGATACGCTGAAATATTTTCTTTTACACAGACCCAGCAGCTATTTGTATTTCCTTTGCTTGAATCCACACCCCCAATGCAGTCTTAATTATAGTGACACCAAATGAGACAATTATTGCAATATGTGAAAAAAACACTTTTGGGAAAGGCTTTGGATAGTATTAGCAGTTCTGCTATACTTTACATCTAATTAGGGCTGTTCCACAATGTCACCAGCCCTCTGTCATTACCCTGCGAACTCCCTGGCTGCAGCGATGCATTTGCTGGACCAGCAGGAACGTGTCAGACCACGGTCACACTCCCCCAGATCTTTTCACGTGTGGATCCTTCATGTCGACCCTTTCCCTCTCCTCCCATCCCCTCTCCCCCTTGCCTCCCCCCACCCGTGGTGTGACATTTTCTTCATGACAGTCTGTCACCGAACTGCACTTGCTGCTGCCTCGGTAAAGGCTTACAAAGAGAGTGTAACAGCCAGTGGCCAATCGAGTTTGTGCAAGCTCCATCAGCTATGGATGAAACATCCACGAGAGAGAATAAGGACTTAGAAGAAAACTGGATAAAAGGGCTGCGACGGGAAGCTAGCTGGCAGGTTAGTGATACAAAAGACATATGCTTGAAAGTGGATTAAATCTCAGTGCTAAAAATCTCTGAACTTTTTAAGCTGAGCATAGGTGAAACATATATGTTTATTTGTTACAATGCCTGAAAGCATATTCCTATGAGAGCATTTATCATTATCTTCTTATTTTCTTGGAAGGCACAGTTCTAAAATTAGAAAGCTATCTATTCCAAATTGTAGGACAAGTAAATAGTTTTATAAATCTGCAGACATTACTAAATGCACACTTGCTTAATAAAGGTCCTTGCAATAACAAGTTGCAGGTGCATGCTGTTATATCAAAGGAAATACGTGCCTTGTGTCAGTGTTTATGCAAGTTTATTCCATTTAAAAATAATAATACACCACCTGTCACCCTGTTACTTAATTCTGTCTTAGAAACTGTTATAATGGGTTTCTCTTAGCTTCTTTTAATGAGGCAACATCTTTAAATGCACAATGCTTGTTTTCTTTATCGTGCTGGACTCACAATAGATGTGTATGCAATTCAATCCGAAGGGAGGCAGTTTTCATTAAAGTGTGCAGAGCAATAGGGTTTACATTATGCAGTACCTTTCTGGAGTTTGCAGAATTAGATACCGTTTCAGACCTGCTAAGCCCCACTGAGTGGTTGTGATTGCTCTTTACATTACATCCTAAGCATCGTCTGTGCACTTTTTTATGGTCTATTGCATTTTAATTAGTCAATCAACAATATTCAAGAGTTGTGAAACCAAACGATTTTTTTCCCCTTACTGCTTTTTATAAGGAGTTTTAAAAGATTATTATTATTATTGTTGTTATTATTAATTATTACTATATTTTGGCTATGCTATTATACCAAATTCAGATAAAGTGGCAACTTGGTTTGTTCCTGTCAGGTGAAGCTGTGCAAGAGTCCCATCTTGGTGAGAGATACTGTAGTAGTCTACAAGGGCATGCTCCCTTCCCACACAAGAGATGGTGGTTTAGTTTGGTCCCCTTCCCTTAACTTATTTCTAGAAAAGGACATATGAATGTCTTTTCTGAGGAGTGTGATACTGTGTGTAATACTGCTTGTGGCTTGCATCGTGGTCCCTTTCTGATCATCTATCTGTATCACAGGCAAAACAAAGTATAGAATCAGGATATCAGGAATATCAAAGCAAAATGATCCCTTCTCTGTATGTCACTGTGAAAGCAGGTGTGCGGAGGTGATGGTGAAGAGGTGGTCACAGTGCAGACGCAGCCTGGGATACCACCACTGCTCCAAAGAGTTGGGCTCCACAAGTAGATGAAGGAGTGGAAGAGCTGAAGGCAATGAGCGAAAAGCAGGAGTAGAGCTGGGGCTGTGGGTGCATCTGCAGCTAGCCTGTACACTCACTAGATGATCTGGAAATGTGTTCTTCTGCTTTCCTGGTTTGTGTTGTTTCTGCCAGGTCAGATGAGTGAAGAGTGAGTTGTGAAAACATGGAAGCAATTTTCCTGTAGTACCTGGCTGCAAACCAAGCATGCCGTGGCAAGAATTAATTTCCAGTCAGATGGTTCTGCCTACTTTTTGGGTCAGGGAGTGTTGCACCGCTACACAGGAGTAGTGGCGGCATAGTGAGGAAGAATTCACGTGTGCTGTAGGTGCCATACCTACAGCCCTGAGATGGGCAAAAGGTGGGACCTTATCTCTGAGAACACAATGTCCCCTGCTACCCTTGCATGGGTGTGCAAATGTCTCTCTCCTTCCCAGGCAGAAATGCTGTCTCGCTGAGCTTCCCCTCAGCTGGAGCACAGGGATGGCAGTTGTAGATATTTTGCTCTGGGGACTTCAACCCTGTTACGTCTGAGGGAGATTTTCAAAGAAGCTCCTGGGAAAGGGTTATCCAGTTCTCACTCTGATTGTAACTCATACCATATTTCTTCATGCTGCAAGGTCCCAGGGTAGGGCAGAGCATCAGTTTTAAAAGGAGCTGATTTTAGAGTGAGAGCTGCAGAGCCAGAGCTCCTCTTCAGTCCTGTCTGCTGGGGAGCTCCAAGGTGATGGCGTACATCCTTTCTTCTTAAATGGGCCAATTTTTTTTAGCACTAGGGTCTTATATCCATATTTAGTCTCCTAAATAAGTGTCCTGGTTTTCCGAAGTGCTGAGTATCCTGGGAAGCCAACAGACATTTCAGTTTTCTTGGGCTTCAACATGTGAGACCTGTGCTTTGCAGTGTGTGGTGGTGGGTGCCTGTGGGATGGTCCTGGGGTCATAGGCAGGCTGTGGTGCCACGAGGCAAACGTGGTGGAGCGGGCAGCGTGCGAGTCTCCCTCTTGTAGCGAGAGATGTGGCAATTCTGACTTAGCACTTCAAAAAATCAGGCCGCTTATTTAGCAGGCTAAATATAGGTTAAGCAGGCAAGCTTGAGCATCCTGCTTTAAAAATTCTGGCGATAGTCGTCATCTATCCTACCTTTCAGCCAGCACACTCATCATGCTGTGAGAGGTCTGTGCGGTAGCCCCATGCGCATGAATAAACATCAGCTTACTAGTAAAAGAAGGAAGAAGCTTACAGTATTTCTTTCAAAGGGATATACGGTATGGAAATGGATTGCATTCTCTCTACGAAAGGAGGCAGTTTTCTGTTAAGTAAAAAAACCCCCAAAACGTGGTGCTAAAATGATAATTCCATTTTTATCACTGAACTTCAACTTTTTATCTTCTATTGTTCTCATCATCTCAGACTTTGCTGTGTATCTATTTTTGATTTTTCATGGGGAAAGGTGGGCTTTCTTGCTCCTCTTAGCAGACCTTCAGAACAGGTTTTCAAAACCTCCTATAATCCCTTTTCCTGATGTTTCCTTGGGAACAGCTTCTGACATCCGACAGATCTATAGCTGTCACAAAGCTAGCTCAGTTTTACCACAGGCCAGGCACATATTTGGGTGACCACAACTGTGCTGATAGACTAAAGGTTAAGAAATCTATAAGGGTGTGGATGTCAATATTTAAAGACAAAAAGTCCTGCATATTTATAGAAACAAATGGATTTTCCTTCACATTTACCCATCCAGGGAAAGTTGTGCTCTCTGAGATGACAGAGTAACTCCAGTTGGTTTGAAAAGGAATTTTTCTTTTGCAAGTGAGAGCAAACAGTAATCCAAAATGTCCTGAGAAAGGAACACTGCACCAATCCCAGCAAATTGTCGGAGCCATGCATCCCTTTGCTAACATACTGAGATCTTGAAAGCCACAATTTTCTTCCTAATTGATGGCTCAATCAGAATATGGCCTCTGTCTCAAGCTTACATTAAGCTTTGTCCTTGGTGTGCTGAGTTACTGTATAGCCTGAAATACACTGCCTGTATTACAGAGGGAGGGATATAGAGCAAGAATGATTTAAGTCATTTCAGAATAATTTGGGATCTTCCATCAAGATAGGCATGCAGTTGATGGAAAACAGGCATTTTGTCAGAGCCTTCAGTAGTTTGATGATTGTTTCCTGCAGAATAATAAAAGCAGACATGTCTTGCCATTTTCATTTAATTTTTAGTTCTTATATACATTTGTGGGGAGCAGAAGTAATTTGGCTGAAATGAGAGCTTATCAGGCTTTAGCAAGGCTGGGAACACAGCAGCACACAGTATAAAATGCAAGACACACAATAACCTCTCCTCTCCTTTGCAGTGTGGCCCATTAAGTTCATATTAATTGGAGAAGAACACTGGGTAATTACTATATATCTGTGTGGATTATATGTGCAGGCATGTATCTGTGGGGGCGTGTGTATGTAGTGTGTTCACATCTTCAGGTTGTGGTAGTGCTGAAGAGTGAACGTTTTGGAAAGGAAGATTTAGAAATCCCTGCCTGAAGTAGTATGTAAAATTTGCATGTTATTTCCAGTTCTGTCTAGAGTAGTCATTTTTAAACCTTTTAAAATTTCCAGTTCCCTATTCAATAATCTTAAAAGTATTTAGCTCTCTCAAATCTACTAAAACAATGCAAAATGTTAAGCAATCAAAATTTTGGGATATTGTTTCTTCCTTGTTTCACGAGACATAAATTCCATTCTGTGATGATCGAAACACAAGGAAAAGAACCTGTGGATTAATTTGTTTTTAAAATTTTTGTTTCTGCTGATCACAGTGCTGGTGGCACTGTTGTTCTGTGTTGGTGGAAGCCAAAACAGCTATAGTAAACACCTGGTGATCCAGCATGCAATATGATCTACCAGTTGTTGTACTATTCCATAGGTCTTCCTGTGTTCCTTCATGATACGGGATGTGAAAGAACTGGAAAATCTTATATTGCAAGATTCAGGTGCAGTCTATCCAATAGCACCATTGTACTGTGTTTGCTATGAACACTGAATTCTTTCCAATAGTGAAGTTGATGAAATTTTTTGGTTTGGGTTTTTGGTTAGGTTTGGTTTCGTTTCGTTTCGTTTTTTTGCACAAGTGAGGAATGGACACAATTCAGTTATCTTAGACTGATAACTTCTGAAACCGTTTTTTTTTTATTGTTCTACTGCGTAGTGAATTTTCAAGACAGTCATCATAAAAGTATCTACCACTGGGTTAATTGTTAACTTTACAAATGTATTTTGTTGCCAGTTTTGATACTTAAGGTCCATGGCTGCAGGCTTTATGGCCATGCAGCCAGTTCCCCAGGGGTGGGTGGCCTGGCTGTACCTCCATCCCCTCCATCCACAGGGGTTACCATGACAAAAGATATCGTGGAGGCTTCACAAACATGGGTAACTGAGCCAAGGCTCAGTTCATATCAAACTGGAAATTCTTTATCAGCTTTGCCTAGAGTTGCTGTTTTGCTGTTGTTTTTTTGATTCCATATGTGTAATACATATACATCATACTTCAAAGTGTGAGGCTGACATAGGGAACTGTTTTCTAGGAGTATTTGGGAGAAAATGGGGCTTATTTCTAAGGTAGAGGCTGTTAATGAATGGCAGTGCAGTTATGACTTGGGGTTTTTAGACTCCAGTGCTGGTATTTGACCACCTGTGATGTTACTTGGGCAACCTCTGACCCTCCATGTCACACATTATGGCACATAATGTCATTAGGCACTGGCCTTTGGGAGGGGTGGATGTGCTGATCCCTTTTCAGAGTGCTGACAGTGATTAGTCCATCCTCGGGTTTGAGGGTTAGGCCCTGTGCTGTGAGGACAAAATGATTTGCCTTATTTTCATCATGCCCGAGGAAGTGTTCTCTCCTTGATGCTCCTCATCAAGTGTAGCAGAAGGGGAATATTCCCTCGTGAGACAAGACTGTGTCAGTCCTTCTAAAAGCTGGGATCAGGCATGTAGCCGTAAGAAAAGAGACATAGATGCACCAGCATAGCATGAGGTGTCTTTTTGATAATAAAATACCTAATTAGTGTAAAGAGAGATGGTACCGATGTGTGATATTGTATGGACTGTAGTTTTAGAAATCAAACGCCTTAAAACTGAACCAAGGGAGAGGTTCTACCAACCTCGACTATTTAATACCCTGTGAAATGCGCTGTGCATGCTGTGCTTAGCTTGCTGCGGCTCAGTACTTTAAGCCTGTTCATAACCATTCACACAGCCCTTAAGATCTAAAGATACACTCATCCTTTGATAGGACAAGGTCAATTATTCTCAATTTATTGCCAGTACCAAAGTGTTTATGTGGTTTTGTTTGTAAGCTAGGTTTACGTTTTTCTAACATTAAAGACATGGATAGTAAAAAAGAACATTTCATTTAAAGATTACTTGTTCTGTGACATATTTATATTAAAAATGTGCATGCATATATTTGTATGAAGGATATATACTCTATCTTTTGGTTTTGGCAGGACACCACTTACCTTCTTTTTAATCTGCTAATAGAATTTTGTGCTGTCCTGAGGTATGGATGTGAAGTGTGCTGATGTGCACACATCTGTTCTCAGAATAACATTGTTTAACTAGCCACCTTTTTTCACCGGGTAATTGGGTTTGGTCTTACAATCATTCAAGCTTTGTGTTTCTCCCCTGCACTACTACGATGAGCACCCAGAGCCACCTTTAATACTTTCATCCTTTAATGTCAGTGCTGTTCCAGAACAATCTATAGATGGGCAGCTCTGTTTCTGCAAAGTCTAGGCAGGCAGGAGTAAATCCATTCCTGTGTAATGAACCACTTAAGCCTGTGCCTAAGAGAGGCCTTTGCCTAAGAGAAGCCTTTGTTAACTGTCTGGCCTGATAAAAATAGGATAGGATGGAAGAGGAGGGGAGGGAGAAAGAAGGGAAGAGAAAAGAAGAAGAGAAGAAGAGGAGGAGAGAAGAAGAGGAGAAGAGGAGAAGAGGAGAGGAGAGGAGTCAGTTGGAATGGACCTACAACCATCATCTAGTCCAGCTGCCTGACCAGTTCAGGTTAGTTAAAGTTAAAGCATGTTGTTAAGAGCATTTTCCGAATGCCTCTTAAACATTGACAGACCAGGGGCATTGACCACCTCTGTAGGAAGACTGTTCCAGGGTTTGACCACCCTCTTGGTAAAAAAATGCTTCCTAATGTCCAATCACAATGTCCCCTGGAACAACTTGGTGCCAATCCCTCATGTTCTATCACTGGATCCCAGGGAGCACAGATCAGCTCTGTTCTTTCCACTTCCCCTCTTCAGGAAGCTGTACAGAGCAATGAGCTGCTGGTTTACTGATAGAAACCTGGGGGCTTCCTGCCTTACACTCCGCTGGAGGTTTTGTTCTTTACCTACTCAGATATTATAAAAATTCTTATTTTTGGCAAAGGGCTTATTTGACAACTGACAAAAATAAGCAACATTTTTGACTGTGCTGTATGAATCACTTCTCTATTTATTACTTTCTCAAAATCTCTAAGGAAACATCTGGATTAAGAAAGTATTTCTCAGACATAAATATTTTACATATAAACCATATTTACTAATTCATATGAAAGCAGTGGTTGCCTTCATGTACCCACCTCTCTGGTGTTATCACAGTTTAAATGTTCCCTGAAGGCTTTGCACTATGACTGGTCTGCTTTGTGTCAGACTCAGGGCAATTATATTCCAGCTCTGGAGGCAGATAGTTGGCACCTTAGAAGAAACATTCACCTCCCTCTTCCCAGGTTATCCCAGGCAGAGTTTAACCTGTTTACGTCTCTTTGCTAATTTACTCCCTTACTTGCATAAAAAATTACTGCCAGGCATGCTTGAAAGAGGTGAACAAATTATCTTCAAATGAAAAAAAAAATGTTTAGTTGTGTGACTGGTCTTTAAAATATGTTCCAGTGTATTTTAGATGGGGATGTTTGGCCAACACGCAGCTCAAAGTTCATGAAACTTCTGGAACTCATGCATGTTCTTACAAAAAAAATACTGTTGGCTTTGTTTTTTCAAATACTTTTGACTGATGAATCATATGTCTCTCTCAGTCCTGTCTCCCATGACTGTATGGCACAGAATTCAGCACTTGTCTTGCTGTGGCTGTTGGCTCGTCCTTTCTGTTCTGCTGGGGGATTTTCACAAACCCTGAATGTCACTCGTAGCTGGGAAGGAGGGCAGATGGTCAGCAAGGTACCGTTGGCACCTGCTTCTCCTTCGAGCAGATCCCAGCGTGCTGCTGTCGGCTGACTCCCCAGCCCCCATCCACGCCCAGGGCTGGGGCTCGGGAAAGCAGGGCCTTCTGCCATGACTCAGCCACCATTGAAGTGATAAGTAGTTGGGGGCTCCTCCAGGTGCCTCCACTTCATCCTTCCTTCTCCCCATAAGCTTTTTGCCAGATAGTAGAAAATAATAAATTTAGCTTTTCTGGTCCTGAGAAGAATCCTCTTGCCTAATATTACGGGACTTAGGAACAGTCACTGGTTGACATCAGAAATTATGTGACTAAACTAAGATGTCGTACTCAGCCCTTGGTCTTCAATAGGGATGCTGCACAGTTGTTCTACACAAGCTGTTGCAGACTTCCTTGATCACTTTAATTGGAGGACAGGAGGTCTTCAACATTTTAAATAGCTGACAGAAGGGTCTATTCTCAACCCCTTCCCTCTAGCTAAACCTGTGATGTGTGAACCCTGTCTCCAGGACACAGACAGTGCCGTACTTTTGAACTTTTACCGTATTATCTGCTCTGCTTTGCCCTAAGCTGGTTTTCTGGAAAATGAGATGGATTTTGCTTCTTGGCAAAAATAACTATAGAGAGCTGGAAAATCCAAATGAGCTGATACATCTTTTGTTAGAGCTATTTTATTATTGAACAACTTCTTTTTTTTTTTTTGGTGCTCATAATATGGGCACAGTTGTATATTTTATCTATTTGGTTTTATGGTAAAGTCATCAAATACTGTATCTTTTTATATCCTGATTTAGAATTAATTTCAAAATAATGTAATGAAGGAGGTGATACTTCATATTCCACATTTTGATTTTTTGTAGGAAATTAAAAACATTTGGGAAAGAGATTTTCTAACTAATAACATGAATTATAGAAGCTGATAAATGTGAGATTAATAGCTAAGAAAACAGTCATTTCAGATGGATAATTTAGATTTGTATCATTTATTAATCATAAAAAGTAAACCTGCTGTATAACTAATTTTAGTTTTATCAAGAAGACGAATTGTTCCAGCTAATGAATGTATAGATATTCTATGCCAAAGGCATTCGTAGGAATCTGTTAATCATTTAACTGTGTCATGGCATATGCTTTGTCTTCATAAACCAATTAAAACATATAACTTCCTCCACTGAAATGCATGTTGGTCTTCAGTGCCTACAGCAAATTAGCACAGCATTTGTCTTAAAATACGCTTCAGTATTGCAGACACAAAATTTAATGGGGATAGTGTCTCCAGGTAGGGAACATCGCTGGGCTGCCTGCATCACTGCCTTGGGAAGGAGGTGCCGTTTGCAGCATTTCAGGGAGCTGATCCTACAAATACTAGTCACATAAGCTAAGTGGGGGGCTCGTGAATGGTCTCATCCTAATGAGCTGGGCTACTTCCCTGCTTAGGTTGAAGTGTGGGCATAAACATATGAAAATGTGGCTTAAATACAGAACTGCCTTGATGGAGAAAGCCCTTGGCAGTGACAAAGATAGGTGGTTATTCAGAGCAGGTCAAGGAGATCAGCTTAGACCTGGGGATGGTCATGATGGATTTCAAGAGAGATATGACTCTTAATCTGGGAGGAGGAACTGTGGGAGTGATGGGAAAAAAGGCCCTTTGTTGGAAGGCCTTGGTTCTGTATGTCTGCATGCACCTAAGTGGTGCTACAGCAGGGTTGGGAAAGAGCAACGCATGCTGAAGGTCTGCTTTTCCTGAAAATGTGGGAGGCAGCTTTCAGGATTTTGTCCTATTTCATGCCTCTCCTACAGAAAGATTTGGTTTATTCTTCAAGAAAAGTCATGGCTTTTCTTCTCGTGTAGGAAACCCTGCAGTTGCTTATTTGCAGACCCTTCCTGTTCAGCAGCACAGCGGCCTCTCAAGCTTCCTACTCCTGGTGCAAGCGTGCCCTGCCACCTGCTGCTGAGTGCTGACTTCTTCCTTGCAGCCTGGGCTCCCTCGGAGAGCACATCAGCAACCTGTGTGACAGGTGGTCTCCTGTAGTGAAGGTGGCAATGCACTGCTCAGAATCCTGGAATGGTTTTGAGTTGGAGGGGACCTTTACATACTGTCCAGTCCAACTCCCTGTATCATGGGCAGGGACACCTTTCACTAGAGCAGGTTGCTCAATGCCCTATCCAACCTGGCTTTGAACACACCCAGTGATAGGGCACCCACCAGATCTCTGGGCAACCTGTTCCAGTACCTCACCACCCTCGTAAAAAATTTCTTCCTTATGTCCAATCTGACCTACCCTCTGCCAATTTAGCTGTAGTAATTATGCCAGACCTGCTTCTTTCAGCTTTGCAGAGCATCTTGCTTTCACAGGGCTGCTGCTGGCGCTTTCGAGAAGGGGGGATTGAGCTGCGACACCCAGTATGATTTCTTCATGGTCTCACCTGGAATTTCACTGTGCCTCAGGTCCTCTCATGCCAAGTGGACCTCCCCGCTTCCCACCCATTCCTTGTCTGTCTCATATATGTAGGAAAATCTCTTTTCTTTTTAAAATCTTTGAGATGGGGACTGTCTGTTGTGTTAGACTCATGTAAGAAATTACCTCAATGGGACTTACTCTTGGCAGGAGTTTAGAGATGCTGCTGTAATACAAATAACGGCGCTGATTGCTGCTGGCGATTTTCCTGAGGTGGCATATGCAGTTGAAGCGAAGCTAGAGGTTAGAGGGTAATAATTGCACTCAGGGTTATTTTTAGTTCACCCTAGAAGAGACGGAGAATTTTTTTAAATGGATTTTTATATTTAAGGAAATTACAGCTTTCTGGAAAAACTTCAGAGCTATGACAAAAACTGAGAGACGAGAGTGTTTAAATTTGTGCACTGGATTTCTATATTCTGGTCATTCAAAGCTGTTTGTTTTGTCTCCTTTATTCCTGCTGGTGAGGTGAATAAAAGAAAAGTGTGAATGTGTTTAGGTTTTATTCACAGCATTGTTGTAATGTCAAAGCAAATTCAGATAGAGACAAACAGAAAGCCAACGATGGATAAATCAAAAGACAGCAGGCACTCAAATATTGAGCTCTAGGTAATCCAGCTCTAAAACACATTTTGTTTGGCTGGTTAACGACCTGTATGTTGCTGTACCACCTATACTGTGTTATTTTATTTATATCTTTAATACATTATCGGTAGGTGACATTATGGGTGAAGCACTGTTGCTAAAAGAGAAGGAAAAATTATAGTTATTGCTATAATAAACAGCTTGAGAATATCTTTTTAAGAAGATTGCAGTAATACAAAAGGAAATAGCATGAGATTGCAACATCAATTATTTAGAACAATGTCGTTATGTTCATTTTTCTCCCCTATTTCTTTTCTCAGAGATAAAGTTCAGTCTTTACAGCATCAGGTTTCTGGAGGCATGAAATGCCTGCTTGGGTCAGAAGTCCATAGGTTTCTGATGAACCAGGTCTTGAGACTAAGTGGGAGCATGTCCTTGAATGGATGAGGCAGAGGTGGAGATGAGGGGGTGCCTGAGCACTCCCAGCATCGCTCTTGTGCAGCTTGTCCAGCTGTAGCTCTGCTGGATAGGAGAGGTGCCAGTGGCCTTAGGTTTTCTGGGACTTTGAGGAAAATAGTAATTTTAGGCCATCTTGCCCTAGTTTTAGCAGGCCTCTGGGAATAACAAAGGGAAAATGGATCTTTGTAAAGACTTAAAGAATGTTACTGAGAGGGAGGGGATGAAATCGGGTCCTTATGGAACACTGAACGTGGTTTATAAATGGAGTGAGGAAATGTAAGTCATTGTGCACTTCTAAATTTGGGACTTCTGTATGGATATTACTTAACTGAAGACAGAAACCTTATCTGAAAAAGAAAATGCAATTGTGCCAAGCAGGTAGGATTGCTCGGATTTCATTAGAAGCAAAGGCAAAGGCAATAAGCAATCAAAAGAATAAAAACATTTTCCTTTTTTCCCCCTTTCTTTTTAATTCTGTCCACGTGTAAGCATTACTTCAGAAAATAAAGTAAGGAGGTGCTACTAACCTGAGTACAACAATCATGCGGGTTGAGAAATTAACACCTCTTGCTTATATTGATGTTTGGAAACAATGCTGTGAACAACCCACTCAGCAATAGTTTTCTGTGCAAATAAAATTTTCAGTGACACAAACCTCGTAAAAATAAATTATATTTTATATAAATGCTGAGTGAATACACAGAAGCTGTGAATACAGTTAGGATAGCTGCCACTGCTTAAAGGTCAGGAAAGCATAGCATTAAATGGCACGTTCTGTGCTCCCAGACACGTAACCCATGATAAATTTTATGCAGTACATTTCTGAAATATCTACAGACACATTTTCGTCAATAATTCACAATCCTTTAAAAGCTTTTTTTTGCCTTTTGACAATCAATAGCAGGACGTAGTGTCTATAAAAGTTGCTGGTACTGGACTTCCACGGTCAGTTTAATTGGAGGACAGATGATGTTGTACTCCCATAGCAGCTGATCTGTCCTCAAGCCCTTCCTTCCATCTAAGCTGACGACATGCAAGCTCAGTCAAGAGGATCCGTGCTGGACCTTTAGTCTACTGCTTAGACCGTTTACTCCAGGGGAGGTTTTTATTACTTGTTGTCTCCCTTTGCAAGGTGATAGGTTTCTAAAGCAAGCGTAGGAGGACTCAGAATGAGTATTAGTATGAGATATTTAGTGGGAAATGTCATCCCTACGACACGACTTTTTCCTGCTTCTGTTTGCTAGTGTAAAGTCAGCAGAAGTAAATTAGCTGGCAGATTTCAATGGAGAATGTTACCTGTGTCCTCTGCCAGATAGCGTGTGGAGTGCCAAATTAGAATTGATTTCTCAATAAAATTGAGTTCAGCCTCCTCAACATAATCTAAGACAAAATGACAAAATCTCTCTCACTCACTTTTTAATATTATTATTTTTGGTCAGTTTTGTTCCTGGACATTTTTGCTGCCCTAATTGCTTTTTATTATCTTCTTCCTTGAATCTTTTCCGTTTTCCAGGAGAGCAAAACCTCATCTGCTTTTAGAAGCAATTCAGGAGTAAAGTAAAAGGGAAAGGACATTTACACATCACCTCCCTCACCCCTCCTCGCGCTCCTAAGACTCTTCTGGCAGCCGAGCCAGGAGCACAAGTTCTCTCTCCGTGCTGTGACTCAGATGCTGAGAGCACAACAAGCTGTTTACAGTCCCATCCTCATTTCTCCTTCCCACTCACAGCATGTTGCTTTGGGAACCACCAACCAACCTAATTAAAACAAATTTTTCCTATTGTGGTAGCAATTCCCCAAATGCTCTGCCTCGCCAGAATCATGCTGTGTCTGCTCAGTTTGCTACCTCCATCCAGCTCCTGAAGATGCTCATCTTACTGTAAAGGAAATCAATGCCTTCTAATGTGGCATTAATTCTTAAATTCAGTGCATTTATCACACATATTTTTAGGGAACCAGAGGTAATATATGGAAGTGAAAAAAATGTCTTCTTTTTAAAAGACTTGCGGAGTAAGTGACTTCTGAAACATTACCGGTGCCTGTTACATGACTGGGTAGGAAAGCTATTCAGAATTAAATAAAGCAGGGGTTAAAATGGAGAGGCACAGGTGGCATCCACACAAGATGGCAGCACTGTAAGGATTGCAAAAGATCTGAAAGTGTAATCACCACTTGGAATTTGCTGGCTTGATTTCTGCTGCAGAAAAGGCACTGCACCCAGTTGTTGTGCCTGGCCCAGCTTTACAGCCTTGCAAGGACAGCAAGATTTCAGGATGTCATGACAACTGACCTCTTTCTTCAGTGACTAGAACCTGTTTCTCACCCCATGTGAACTCCAGCAGGAGAGGTCAGTGAGGGTGAATGGCTGCGGCTGTTCATATCAGTCTTCCAGAGCCCTGAAATCTTCCATTCCTCAGCTCATTCTCTGGAAATCAAAGTGAAGCATGGCTTTGGAAAGCACAGGTGTTCATCTGGTTTCACTTGCATGCCTGTTGTTGTCTAGGGTTGGGTAGCATATGTTTATGCCAATCCTGTTTTAGCAAAGACAAAGTTTACGAGAAGTGCTGAGCAACAGAGTAGGTCAGTGGCGTTCCTCAAAATACTTCTCTTTTTCAGCTGTTCATCTGTTCAGCTTTTTGTCCGTGCCTTCTAGTTCCACCACTTTCTTGCTTTATTCTTCCATTCACATGCATGGATCAGACACCCTTACATCCCTTCTTTTGCCCATTTTTGGAGAGCTTCATGCACATTCTCCCTGACTTGTAGGTGTAAGAATGTGACTCCAGATTTTTTTTTTTTTCCTTTTTCCATGTAAGATTGGGAGTTCTTGAAGTACTCAATGTCCTTTCTGTTCTTTAAACGTCCAAACCAATACTGGTATACAGCTGTCTCTCATCCTAGGCTCTCCCTTCTCTCTCCCTTTTCCTCTTCACGTGCTGTGGTTCTAGGTCTCTGTTCTCACCTGTATCCTGCCTATTTCTCTCTGCATAACCACACCCAGAGCATAAATCCTGCCTTACAGATGTTTATTACTAGATCTTTGAAAGAACTGGAACTACACAACACTTTTTGCTACAGTTTTACTTATTTGTGGAATAGATTTTTCTAGTAAGAGCCAGAAATGAACTCCATTGTTTTCACATGGTGCAACATAGGTATCAAGCCACCAAGTGGCTGCCAAAAGAGAGTAAGTGCTCAGGCTATGAGCTTTCAGGCATAGGAGAACAGTGGCAAACAATGGGCCATATGCTTAATTTTAAAAGCATGCCAACAATCCAGTGGAGATGGGCAAGACTAGTAATACACTTAATATTCAGCCATTTCTAAACTATGCATAGGTTGGTAGAGCATCTGAGTTGCTTGCATTCCCAAGTCAAAAGCTGTGATGGAGTAGGAAGAGGGATAACTGAAATATTGTCTAACTAAATGAGACCTTAGGGGAGGACTGCCGTTTCCAACTGCTCCCAGATTCAGAATGTGGTAGTGAGAATTTCATTCAAGGGGGTGGTTGTCTCTCCTGAGTGTATATGCAGACTGGCTTGTGGGTCACGTGCGTGAAGGCTGTACTTTCTAGGATTGGTGCTGCTCAAGAACAAGGTGATCATCTCAGGTGAAAGGGCTGAGATGTAAGAGTTCTCATCCACCTCTGGAAGATGCTGTAGCGGAAATTTTTGTGCTCCCCAGCACCCATCAGTTACCTTTTGTCCAAGATCTCCCTTAAACACTTTAGTCAAATGATAGTAAGGACCAAGTGTTGGTTTACTGAATCCATTAGCAGGCTCAGAGGTCCCCTCATCCCAAGAGTTTTGGTCCTGCAGTCTCTCCTGAATATCGGCACAGGTTTGAGACTTGCCCTGTTTTCATTCTTTCCTTGCTGGCTGGAGAGAATAAATGGATTAACTAACACTTTTGAGAGGAGTCTTCCTGGCAGTTGTTGAGTCTCAAAATGTCGATTGTCAAGGCTGACTTCACAAGGGATTTAGTCCTATCTTTTGCCAGCAGGTTGAAATTACCCTCTGTGTTTATTGTATCCAAAAAAAAAAAAAAAAAGAGAAAGAAAAAGAACAAAAAACACATTGAGGAGAACAGAGATTTGTAAAGGTGGGTTTTGGTGACTGAGAGCTTATCCCATTGAGAGTTTATAGTGGGATGTGTAGGGTACAGCAACAGAGAAAATGAAAAGTGCTAGGTCATCCCGTCCTCTTCTCAGGCATACGCATATCCCCTTGGTAGCACAGGTTTATTTGCAGGAATGCTTTGTCCCTGAGTCACGCTGGTTGGGGAGAGGCTGTTACATATGCAAGAAGAAAAAGAAAATATTCTTGTGTGCTTTATCTTCTAGAATTTCCACCATTTCCCCAAACTAGCTATTTTTGGTGAGTAGGTTTGAACATGTCAAGCAGTATATACACCATGTGCTAAGCATTATTATTATTATTTAGTGTTTTATCTACTATTAATGTATTTTTTAGTAAATAATGGGATTTTCAACTCTTCCTGGGGGAAGCTATTGTACATTCCCATAGATTTCACTGTCAGAGTTTTTACTGATAGCTTATATTTTCCTTTCCTTAATTGCTGCCTTTTACTATTTCTTGTGTTCTCTTGTACCTAATTATAAATATTACAACGTCAATTTAGGAAAAATATCAGGGGAGGTTTCACAAGGGTCAGTGCTGATCACAATATTGTTTAATACTTTCCTAAACAATATATAGAGCAATGCAATTTGCAGATGATGCCAAATTAAGAGGGATCATAAACACAGTGGAAGGCAGAGAGAGAGAGATAACAAAAGGATATTGAGAGTTTAAAGAACTGTGCAAAAATTAACAAGATGAGATTTAATTTAGATAAAATACAAGGTCATACACTATGGGAGAAAAATACCAACTACATAATGGAAGATGCTGGTTAGAAAACAGCAATAATGGTGATATATTTTACATTTATGTAGCTTCTTTCATCTTACAGAATCCCAAAGAGCTTTACAAATTAAATAAATTAATATAGAAACTACACATAAGGATTATTTTACTCTCCACAGAGACACCTCCTGTACTGGTGCAGAATATGACAGCTATTCAGCTGAACTCTGCAGTGGTGTGCAACAGTTCAGGACAAAATATTACAGGTCCCCTTGAAATGGCAGTAAAAGTTAACGGAAGGCAGCATTTGTGCAGCAGGGCACTGTTTAAAACTGTTCCTCTGATGAAAACTGCCAGAGTTTTTTTTTCTTTTTT
>VXAY01003292.1:376706-425876 GCA_013399855.1 Oxyruncus cristatus | reverse complement strand
TTTTTTTTTTTTTAAGCTGCAGATGATCAAGATCTCAGTTTTACATCTGCCTTTACCTTTACTGCAGTAATGCAGAGATGAGCCCACTGACTCGCAATGGACTCTGGCTGCAAGAGAGATCATTGTGTGAGACAGCTGGGGAGAGCTGTGGGGTTTTTGTACTGGAACAGACAAATACATATGACCTATTTATTAAAAAGTATATAACATTATCTGTAGTTAGTTGAGGGCTGTTCATTTTCACTTGGATAGGGAGGTTTAACTGGAGGGCATATGAAATGGGTGATGGGAAAGGAAGACACTTGGTGCTGAATGATGGTTGTGGGGTCTGACTGAAAGGGAGAGATGGAGATGAAAAGCATAAGTGAAGACATAGTAGAACAAGATGGTATAGGATGAACAACACCAGAAAGGTAACAGCATAGGAAAAGCTAGGGTTAGTTTGTGTAATTGCTCTGATGTTGCTCACCATGTCCATATTCTTTAAATGGATATATTTTAAATGGTGGCATTTCGGAAATGCACATCAGAATTTGGGAGAGTAGTGGTTTCTATTTGGTCTCTCTGTCCTGCTAACCTTAGGCAATATTCTGAAGGTGGACACAGAGTTTGAATTTACTCACCTATAGATATTTAAATGTGTCTCAAAACAGAGACACATCACAGATTGTGTGTAGGGGCATCTGAGGTGGCTCCTTACAAGTTGATGCAGTGTTATTTTCTGAGGGCCCCATGCCAGCACAGAGTGGCTGGCAGCACCGTGTACCCAGTGGGATGGGTGCTCTCAAACCTTGCCAGACCCAACACGTTGTGCTAAGGTGATCCCCAGAGGGACAGATGCTGAGCGGTGTGTGACTGGAGATGGCTGGTGCATGCAGCTTGCTCTTCCTGCTCTCTGGGGAACCAGAAGTCTTTGCAGTATCCATGTCGGATACCCCTGAGGCAAACTGCAACCTCAGATCATTCCCTGGGTGACAACCAGTTGCATGTGCCTTATCAAAGGATGGCTCTCTAATTAGGAATGACTCAGAGCCATTTCAGGCATCACTGTTGTGGTTTGATGCTGGATGGATGCCAGGTGCCCACAAAAGACCCTTGATCACTGCCTTTCTTAGCTGGACAGGGGACAGAAAATACAACAAAAGGCTCCTGGGTCAAGATAGAACAGGTAGAAGTCACTTACCAGTTACTGTCATGGACAAAACAGACTCAAGTCAGGGAAATTAGCTTAATGTATTACCAATCAAATCAGAGTAGGATAAAGAGAAATAAAAGCAAATCTTAAAACCAACATTCCCACATCCCTTCCTTCTTCCTGGGGTCAACTTCACTCCCAGATTCTCTACCTTCTCCTCACGGTGGCACAGGGGGGCAGGGAGTGGAGGTTGTGGTCAGTTTATCAGATATTTTTCTCTGCTGCTTATTCCTCTTCAGGGGTGAACTCCTCACACTCTTCCCAACTCCAACATGGGATCCTTCCCGTGGGAAACAGTCCTCCATGAACTTTTTCAAGTTCTTCACAGACTGCAGTTCTTCACAAAGTGCTCTAGTGTGGATCCCTTCCACAGGGTGCAGTCCTTCAGGAACAGGATGTTCCAGTGTGGGCCCCCCATGGGATCCCCCATCCTGCCAGCTGCGCTCTCCACTGTTCACAGGTCCTGCCGGGAGCCTGCACCAGTGTGGGCTTTCCACAGCATCACAGACTCCTTTGGGCATCCACCTGCTCTGGCTTGGGGTCCTCCATGGGCTGCAGGTGGATCTCTGCCCCCCTGTGGACCTCCATGGTCTCCAGCATGGGCTATGGGGGAATCCATGCTCTAGTGCCTGAATAACTCCTCCTCGTCCTTCTTCACTGTGCCTTCAGAGGTCTGTTTCTCTCATATCTTCTGACTCCTCTCTTCCCATTGCTGTTGCACAGCAGTTTTAACCCCCTTCTTACCCACTCAAAGGTGCTACTGTTGTTGCTGACGGGCTTGGCTTTGGATAGTGCTGGGTCCATCTTTGAGGTGTCTGGCATTGGCTCTGTTGGATATGGGGTAAGCATCTGGCAGCTTTTTAGAGCAGCCTGCCCTGCAGCCCCTCTCCACTACCAAAACTTTGCCATGCAAAACCCATACAACTTTGTTCTAGCAGAAAGGCCTTTTTTATAGCAGTGGTCTGTGTGTGCGTGTGTGTGTCCCACTGAATGTAGGTTTAGCACTTTTACCTGACTGCTTCAAATTGAGAATTCATTTGTCAGATTTGCCTTTCTGCTTTGTTTCTCTCTGCAATGACACATGGCAACATGTGGCTAAAAGGCAGAGGAATGAGAAAGGACAATTTTCTGAAAAGATTTTGCAGTGCCTGTTCGAACCTGTGTGTCTTGAATCTGCTATTTTTGATTTTTATTTTCTGCTCAGCAAATAAAACAGAAATTCTCTTCATCCCCTCCCAGCCCCTCCAATATTTTCTGTGCTCATTTGGCAAGGGGAAGTTCCTACACTCTTGACTATTTTGTAGTCCAGCTAAGTGCTTAGATGTGTAACTGCCTGTTCCGTATGACCATGCAAAATGAATTTAAGTTGGCATCTCAATTTTGGAGTTTTTTTACATTTAGATTCCAGCAGTTGCTTAGTATTTTTGGCGAGCATCATTGGTAGGGCCAGCTGCTACCACAGACCTACCCAGAGGGTGGAATTCACAGGGACTGATTTTCCACCAGCCTACCCCTTGTGTCACTACTCATAGCTGTGCAAACTGCCACTATTGTTCTTCTGCAGCAGTTTCACATCTATTTTGCACAGGGATGAGTGGCCATAGAGGGTGCAAGCTGGTGGAAAATTTACCTTGTGTTCTCTGCTCTATCCTAACTGAGGCACGAACCAGCACCCTCATGGTCTGTTGACTGTAAATCTGTTACTTTTAGATGAGCCTTGTAAGAAGGAGCCTTGCCGTGGCTAAGCTAGTGTGAATCACACTAAGCTTACTTCAGCTAAAATAAACTCCCCTTTTCCTTCTAAATACAGCCCTCTTCCTGGTTGGGTGTTCGTCTGTGTGCAGCCTCTTGGCATCCCCACGCTGCCAGGCTCTGCAAGTTTTGGAAAAATTGTACTTTGGGGTTACTGCTTCCAGCCACCACAGGGATGCTGGCTTTGAGCAAAAAGAATTCGAAATAGTGAGTTTCAAATAAGTGATCTTGGGAAGGAGGATCTGGGAACTAGTGTGTTTTGCTTTTAAAGTATATTAGTTCTGTATTCCAAATCCTTGCATCTGTGCCTGTGTATGGAGTAGCTAAAGGTTTGCTCAGCTTTGGAGAGAGCAAGCATCACCTTTAAAATGTGTTTTTGAAGAGCTTTGGAGGGAGCTGTCAAACCAGCATCTCATTTGCTTTTTATTATGTCTGAGCAGTAGTTAAAACTGGAAAGGGAAGAGACCAAGCAGTTGAAGGACAGATTTTCTCTCCCCCGATGATGTAGAAGTCCCTGCTTCAGTCTGCTGCCATTTTGCTTGAGAGAGCTGGAGCACTTGAGTTATGGTGACATCTATTAGAATTCAATTAGTGGTAGTTCACTGACCCAAATTAACATTCTTTGTTAAGCTCAAGTCAGTGTATATGTATGCTATTTCCAGGCCAAACGGACCTGCATAGAAAAGAGGCTCCGAATCTCTGAGCTCGTTGGCAGTGTCATAGTGACTGAATTCAGAGCACAAGCTTATCTAATGCCAGCACTTTAGGCTGGCTAATAGAATTGCACGTGTGTGTGGTTTGTAATTAAACTGTGTGGAGCTCTGACTCGAGGTGAGTGGGGAGAAGAAGGACCATGGAGGACACGCCAGGGGCCTCCCTGCAGCCTCTCTGTTCCTTTCCTCCATTCTGGGACATGCCGGAAGTGGTGGATCTCCAGTGGGAAAGGCATCCTGGCATGTGTGGTGGGTTGGAATGCTTTTGTCTTGCTTTGCTTCTTATTTCAAGACTTTCACAGGCTCCAGACAGCATCGGATCTGGTCCTAGATTGGATGTTGTTGGCTTTGTTACTGGGCCCACATTAACCCATCTCTCTCATTCACTAAATTTTTCAGGTGCCCAGTCCATTGCTGGGTTTGTCTGAGTGACTTTGGCACTGCCTTGCACAGTCTGTCCTGAGTCTCACAGAAATAATACCACTGCAGTCAGTAATGCTGTTCAGCATCAGGAGAGTGAACTGAAAGAAATTCCCACTTTGTTGCTCTATCATGATCTACCTGTTCGGTGACTTGATATATTCCAGAGATACCTATGTGGTTGTGCTTTCCCTAGAGCTTATTTTTTTTTTGGTTTAAAAAGCCCACTGCACATTTACCTATGTTTGCAACTTGGGTTTGGGGTTTTTTTTTTATGTGCTTGTTTGGCTTTATCCCTCTAAGAATGAGTGAATAGCTGGCTATGAGCAACAGTGATTTCATTTGAAAAGAAAACATGACTTATTAGCAAACAATTGTTAATGATTGGTTTTTAAAGGGGGAAAAAGTCTTTTTAGAATATTTTTTTACAGACTCTACTTCCATGCTGACATTTACACTAAGACGTTGGGCAGAGACTTGTTAGTCTGGACCTGTTCCCATGTGTCACTTTGACTAGTTTAAACTGTCACCAAGCATCTTAGAACAGTCAGCTTCACGTGTGTTGCGAATATCAGTCATTATAGTTCACATTTTCATTTTAATGACAACTGATGTAGATGTCAAGGAGTGTTCAGGCATGTGCACATTGAACTTAAGGATATTTTCTCTTATTTAATAGGGTTTTGTCTCAAGATACAGTTAACTATTATAAAACTAAATTACTCCTTGTGCAAGTGAATGTTTCCCTTGTGTCTTGATTTGAATTTGATCCATAGAGAGCAAGTGCTTTTTGTGATGCAGTGATTTTCTTTCATTATCTGTGCCTGTTTTCTGTTTGGTTACTTAGATATACACATTTCAAATTTAAATACACCAAACCCTATGAAAAAACAGCTAAATACATGTCAGCATCCATAGAGAACATCTTTCTGATTATGACTGTGCCTGGTACAAGGTAAAACTTCAGAAAATCTGTTTCCAATATACTTGAAGGCATTTACTTATCCAGCAGCACAGATGGCACTTGAAATGCTGAATAATAATTGTTCAGAGCCAAGGTAAACGATAGTGCAAATGTAAAAGCGGACACAGGCATTATAAATGTCTGTGTGGGTTGCAGTACTTGTATAGACAGGTGATAAAATTTGCATGTGCAACCTCTGGTTTACCTTTGAAATGATCAGCTAATGCGCTTACTGTGCAGGTATTGGGAGCAGAGGGTAGGGCAGCTGGTTGCAGAGGTGAGGAATGAAGAGTCCAGGACATACCATAAATTCAAATTCCTGATGGCCCTGATTGGAAGTAGTGGAATGTGCTTTGTAACTGTGGGTGTTCCAACCTTTAAGATGCTAAAATTGAATTACATTTTCGTTCCATCAAGCCTCACCTGCATGGGATGCAAAATATCTGACCTACTCACAAGTTTGTTCAGCCTTCATAAGCCTTCTGCAGGTTCTGGTGGCACATGTTGCAGTTTGGTGGAAATGGTCACCCAGCCCAAATCAGTGTTGAATTTGGCTGACCATCCCTCAGCTTGTGGTTTTTTTGTTGGTTTTTTATTTTTTTTTAATATATGTGGATACTTGAAAAAAACCCTGCATCTGATTCCTCATAGAGCCACTCCTGAAATGTGGAAGTGCTGCAAGTTTTGCAGTGCTGTGGTGTAGTGCTCAAGCAGTTTTGCTGCAGTGGGGGCTCAGCGCTGGACAGAGGGGCTGGAAGAGGTCTGGTCTGCCCACTCATCCAGTTGCTTCGAGGTTCTCTTTGAGCTCGTGTGGAAGAGTTGGGCTGTGGTCACACCAAGGCACTGCAGGGACTGAATGCCTCTGTGTCCCTTCCTGCATGCCCACCGACCCTTTGGGCAGCCTTTGCTCCGGGTACCAAGAGACAAGAAGCGGAGAGGAGGTTATGGAAGTATGAGGAAGCTGTGAACACATGGGGAAGCATGATGGATATCAGTACCAGTTCACCAGCAGCTTAACTCTTGCCAGTTTTTTGGTAGGCATCATGGTAAAGGAGAGTTTTAAGTGATAATGTTGTTCTGGCACTCATGATAGACTGAATCTCTGTCGATGCTGTGCACTGCATCAACACAGAGAGCCTTTGCTGGAAACTTAACTGTGCAAAACCCCACAACATTAATGATGAGCAGTGTCTTTGTGTTTTGTTTTTTCTTTCTTTCTGGTATCAGGTCATATTTCTTTCCATCGTTTTAGGATTAAAATAAAAATAGGTCTTGCTGCAAAGACAGAATCATTCACAGAATGTAGCTGACCATTGCACTCAGCTGCACCACATTAGCTCTACCTGTTCACACTTCTGTTTCTTCTAAGTGTGGCCAGGCTACCTCAAAAGCTGTGAAAGCCTCCTTCTTCTGTTTCAGCTCTTACTGCTTTACTGCTGCCATCTGGTATGGGATCCCTTTCATCTGTGGATTCCCCATATCTCTCCTGATCAGTGCTAGCAGCCAAAATTCAAATCTGCAGTTGGAGATTTTGTTCGTTCTGCTGTCCTCCCTCCTTTTCTGAGGCAAGGACAGAGGACCTCTCTGCCATAGATTTCTGTTTGACCTACACATAGATCCTTGGCCAGTGGCATGACTGTGGTGATGTAACAGAGCTTGACTGTAAAATGAAGGTATTTGGAAAGTCTTGAAAATGTTCATTTTAAAAAGTTTATTTACAAATATTTTGGGGGGGTGTTGCATTATGATTTGATAAGGGATGAAGTTTGCTTTCTTTACTGTATAAATGAAACATCTCTAATATGCTTTTGTCTCCATTTCTCATACCTCTGCAAATTCCCATCAATAGAGAAGAGGGTGGAAGTTTGAATTAGTGGAATTAATGCTCTTTGCAAGACATTTCTGCTCCTAGTTTCAGTCCAGTTTGGACTGAAAATATACTATAATACTATACAATAATAAAGCAAGCACACATTCTGCGGTAGAACATGTTTTTTTTTGTTTGTTTGTTTTTTGTTTTTGTTTTTTTTGTTTGTTTGTTTGTTTGGGGGTTTTTTTTGGTTTTTTGTGTTTTGTTTTGTTTTGGGTTTTTTTTTGAATTTACATGTGATATTAAAAATCATTGTTCACAGAGTAGATGAAATAACATTTTAGTACTCTGTTGGCTACATTCTTTTCAAGGGTCGGTACAGAGTGGCATTTGCTCTGTGATGCAGAAAATAATCTGTTAAAGAAAAAAAAGATACATACATCTGTAACCTACACCCAAAAAAAGCCTTTGGAGTAGCAAAGAACAATAGTATGTGGCATTGAGACTGGAGAAGAATTAGTCAAATGTTGAGAAAGTTTTAAATGAAAATCAAAATAAGTGAGAAGCAGTCAGCTTCCTTCATCATCAGAAACTCCAGTGATAAAGGAGTAGTTCATACATTTTTCTGCTTTACTTGGGTTCAAAGTTCTCTTCAGAATTTAGTTTTTGCACCGAAGTTCAACAGTCTCAAGAGCGTTTTAAAGCCTTGTGTTGTTGTAATTAGTCTGCATTTTAAGTTTATTAGTGGTCTGACTAATGTACTCTTAAGAGGCTTTATTTGGAAAAAAGTCAATATATGAAGCCAATAGAGCTCTTGAGAGTTTGTGCCACATACACGCTCACACATAGAAAATCATGTTATCAATTTTCATTTGACTTTTAATCAATTACAGTGACAAAGAGATGATTTGAAGTCAATTTTCTGTTGGTGCTAAATTAGTGTTTGATCACAGATGTTTACTCTGGTGACTGCTTTCTTTTGCAAAAGCCTTGTAGACTAAGTTGCATAGATTGATGCCTCTCATTTTCAGGTGATTAGCAGATTTTTCTCTTATTTTGCTGCTTTTAGCAGCATGAGGGATGTGCTTCTGCTGGGATATGACTGTGTGGGAACCTCTTAAGATAAACATGGAATTTAGTAATGAAGCCTGGCATTGACTTAGAAGGGCTGCTCTTTGAATGGAGATGCTCCTTCTCAGTGATCCAGCCCTAAATCAGTTCTCAGAACAGCAGACTCCTCCATCCCATCTATTTAGATTTGTAAAATTTATACTAACAATAGCTTTTGACCAAAAGAACATTTTGCTTCCTACTTATTATTAAGGAACAGAATGCAAAGAAGGAAATAAGAAAAACTTTAAAAATAAATGTGAAAAATAAGAAGCAAGAGTTCTTTGCAAGAGAGTCAGAGAATCAATCCTGAAAGCATTTCTATTTTTTTTGTATGCCCCTTCTTTATTTATCAGCTGTTTAAAATAGATAGGCCAAGACTTTTCATTCTCTATTCATAGGAGAATGATTCCTGAGACCACATAGCAGGCATGTATGGAAAACTACTCTGTCTTCTTTTGGATTCTCTGGATGGTATTCAGAATGTTGTTTTGATGCTTAAAATCACATAAACCCAAGCTTAAGACATGATTTTGAAGTGGTCAGTGCCCTCAAATGCAGCCAGATTTTCTAACAGTGCGGTTCTTATTTAAATTCTGGTATGAGTTGCCAGAGAGCAGGTGCTAAATGCTGGGATTTTTCATTCATTTGAAGTCTGTGTGTCATACTGAGAGATGCAGGACACTGAACATCACAGAATCCAGCCATAGAAAAGTACAGCATAAAATGCAAACCATAGCACACACAACCCAAACCCATCATATAAATCAGCCTAAATCATCAAAGCAATAGATCAAACAAATGCCTCAAAATTCAGTCTCTCTCTCCTGTCATTCTCCCCAAATGCTTTGCATAATACCCTGAAGATCAGCAAACAGATTTTGCCTGGTATGCAGTATAGTGAGGATTGAATTTTACTGAGGGACCATGGAATAAAAGAACCCACCAGAAACCTTGGCTATGCTAAACTGAAGTTGTAATACTGGTGCAAAGAGAATATAGAGGGTTGTTTTCAGTTAGATTTTTGGTCACTTATTGTTAATTGTACTTACAGCTCCCTGATTTAACCACCTCTTCCACTGATAATACCTGACTCATGACTGTATAGGTTGAAAACCACAGGTCATATTTCTAATCTACAGCTGTCTGAAAATTGATAGTTCTGATAAATAAATTTTTAATGCCTCATGACAAAACTTTGTGAAAATATTTTAATGCCTCATAACAATACTTCATGAAAATATTAAAGGGTTAAGTCCCTTAAATTGCCAACTCCAAAAGAAGTATTTCAGCTTGTGCTCTTTAGGATTTGCCTTTCCTTTCCCTTCCATCACAAAAAAAAAGGTACTAAGGAAAATAGAAAAGTAGGAAACAAAGTGGGAAAATGGACAGTTAACTGTTCATTTTGTGTTGAAAATACCGAAGAATTCTACACAACTGGGAATTACTTGCTTTTTTTCAGTCATTCATAAAAAGTCACCTCAGTGAATGATGATAGCAAAGTTTGATATTTAAAAGACAGTGTGTTCAGACTGTAAGAGGTGGAAATGTGTCGCCTTAGCCATATCTGTGCCTTGATTGTCTGAGAATAGAAGCTAGGGAGCTAATCAGATCTTTGTGCAGTGCTGGTTTTATTTTACAAGCCTCCCTTTCAATGTAAGCCCAGCATGCTATACTTACATTCTTAGTACACTGTTTTCTTACAGCATTTTAGTGGGTTTTTGTATTTAATGGGACAGTCTGAGGGTCTGATTCACTTCCTACTTGACATGAATATCTCTTGATTTTTAAGCTCAATTTCTGTTTAACTAAATAAGAACTGTTTGTATCTAAGAAGGAGAAATGGAACCTGGAGTATTGGGTTCTTTTGGCTCCAGTTGTATTTTACAGGTTAATATGTCTTTTGGGAAATATCATATGTGGCAACTCTGTCTCCAATAATTGTTCAGTAGAAGACAACTCTTCCAGTACTAAACTGCAGTCTGCTTACGGGCCAGGATTTTTCTGCAAGAGCGGCTAAAAGTTGCTTGCCTTGTCTTACTTTCTTTCTTCTACTTTACTACAGGAGAGAGTGCTCCCAGAGATGTCCAGAAGGGCTCTTTTTCTCCATCCTTTCTTCTGTTTTTCATTTGTCTTGTCAGAATATGAAGAATGGGTTGGGCAGTCAGGTTGAATCTGCTCTATTGGGAAGGATCTGGTGAAGATGAGAGAATGAAGGGTTTTGTAAAACCTTCGAAAAAATGTCATTATGCATGAACCTATAAATCTCTAAGTATCAAATGAGCTTCATATATAATACTACTTAGTAGCAGAAGAAAGAGCATTTAAATGCTGTCAGAAATTAATGATGAGGAATGCCTGGAAAGCTTCACAACAGAAAGGCATCACATTCTTTGCTGCTTCATCTTTGTGCTGGAATAAATATTCTAACTAAATTTAGCTAGTGCGATTTGGAGGCAGTATGGCTTCAGGATTTTCACCAGGTTTTATCCTTTCCAGTTGGCCTTGTTGCTGGACTTGTTAGTGAGGTGATGAACCACTTGCTCCATGCAGGAAACTGATCAGGGACAGAGGGACAGAAGGACACCACAGGGAAAGGCACAGCTCTAGATGCTCATGTTTCCTCTGCATCTTGAATTAATTCTCACCTGCCTTTCCAGCAGGCAGTAAAGGACCCTTCATGGCAATCAGATCTGTAGTGAGGCTTCTGTGTGCTTGCCCCTCTTAGCAGCCTGGCACATAAGAAAGGGATATTTAACTTGAAAAATTGTTTATTTTATAGAATTTCCAAGCAGCGTAATGTTTATTAAAACAGCCATAAAATTCGCTGCATACCACATGAAATTCAGCTTGATAATGATAGTGCTGCTGTTGTGATTATGTAAACACAAAGCTGTTGATTTAAAAATAAATAAATTCAGATAACACTGTGCAAGAAATACAGGTCTTGAAAGGCTAGTGCTGGAGTTGGTGTGGGGAGCAGCAACAGGCTATACAAACTTTCAGCTTGAGGTTCCTTGACTGAATTCGAGCTGAATCAGTTACCACAACCCAATGGCTTTGTAGCAGTTTGGATAAAACGTAGGTATGGTCTTAAGTCCATTTCCTCCTGTACCCGTTGCACCAACGAGGCAGCCTTCAGTGGAAGTCTCCAGAGGGATGTTTAGCATAAAGCAGGGACAGGGCTGAATATCCCCCTTGCAGCAGGGACATTGTTCACAGGCACAGGAAGAGATGTCTGATTAATGCTGCATAGGTTCCCTAGGTACATTTGGTTGTGAGACTTAGGATTGCCATTCCCACTGGGAGCCAGAAAGCTGTGAGCCCACATGGGAAGGGTTGAAATGGCACTGGGGATGATTACCAGTGAATTTACAAAACACTGGGTGGTACACCTAGTGATTGAGATTGGAATTATTAATGCTTTAAAAATGACAATTTCACATTTTTGTAGTGCCATTTTATTGCTTTTTCATTAGAAAAATAAAAGGTCACTATCCTGGCAGGACATTGCATTGCCAGTCCTCTTTAGGGCTCCATCTCTAGCTATTTATTGCTTTTGCTTTTATCTCCTGCTGAAATTCATGTGAGAGCAAATAGACACATCCTGGGTAAAAGTTAGATGTAGCACATGTCACAGTGCATGGATGCCTTTTAATTTTGGAAATTACATCAATCACATGAATGTTATTTGGACTAGCATGTGTGTTTGGAGAAAGCAGGCCATGAATATTTAAAAGGACAGACCACAGATGAGAAGCCTTCAGGAGGCTGTCACTCTAACAGGGGTTGCAGGTACCACAACATTTCCATAGTACTGCAACTGAACCAGTAGCCACCCGTGTAAGCCAAATCAGTTGTGTTAGGTTAGTTATATGCAAATATTACACAGCCCTTGGTTCTCCACTCTGGTTTTTAATTAACCCATCTCTGTTAATCCTCACTCCTATTCTGCCTTTAAATATACTGTCTTTCTACCCTCACAGGAAGAGGTCTGCCCAGGTGCAAGCGCAGGGTAAACGCCCAGCTGAGGGTTGGGTTCCGAGCTGCCTGCTTGGCCGTGCAGAGACCAGCTGCATCCCTTGAGGACCAACAAGCCCCCAGCTCCACTGCCACCATTTTTCTGGGTGACATACAAGTTGTTTCATGGTTGACACAGTCATTTGGGGAAGGAGTCTTGCTGTGTCTTGGCACAGAAAACAATGAGGTGTGTTTCCATATGCCATGAGCAAAGGTTTGGAGCATCAAGGGACAGGAAAATAGCTGTGAGCTTGCAGCTGGAGAGCTTATGCCAGAGCTGTGCTATGAGGCTCAGACCTGATTGCCAACCACCCAAGTTGACCTTCAACATACAGGCATAGTACAAATAGCTAAATCCAGTTGAATCTTTTCTTGGACCAACAGCGTAAGCTCTCTGTGTCATCTGAAGCATCCTGATCCTGGGTCTTCCTTGCTTTCTTTCTTTTATATTTTTAAATATAAAGTGTGACTTTTTAAATGATAAATTTAAATAATAAATTTAAAGTGTGACCAGTTAGATTTGCTCTTCATTTTTGCTGAACCACTGCTTCAACCACTACTTCATCCTATACCATCTGCACTGTATTTTTCTTAGCTGCTTTGCCTGTAACTGTGCAGGAGAAAATACCCATCTGTTAAAGGCTGAGGTATTAGACTGAGGGAGAGACAGTTTTAAATAGGTATTACAGGCATGTCAAACTTTAAGTTAAATAGAGAAGATCAGACAAAAAAAAGTCCCAGGAAAATCTGGGTGACATTTTATTCTTGTCAAAACACGAAAAATTATCAGAAGAATTGAAGGAAAAAGCTGTTTAATTTAAGAATCTCCCATTCTAGTTAGATTTCTGTTGTACTCTCAAAATGCAGTGATTTAACCATGACACAAAGATGATGATGTGGAATCGATTATATCAACAGTTTCACAGATGTTTATTTGAAGTTTAATGTTAATGAAATGCAGAGATGTGCCTTGTACCTTCTTGGTTTAGTTTTGGGGGTTTTGTTTTGTTTTTTTCTCTCGTCAAGCCCCAGGTTTCACATTTAGTCTTTCTAATAATGGAATTAATTTATCTCATTTAGTACCTGAAGAGAAGTCTTCAGAAAGTGATTTAACAAATAACTGCAGTAGGAATCCTGTGTTTTGAGACAGGCCAGGACAGAACAAGCAGAGGGGTTAAAAAGGGGTGAACCTGTAGGACAAAAGATCTCTGTTGGGGTCTGTTGAAAAATCTTATGCTGCAGTTTATGGCCTGGCAGGTTTAAACTCCCTTGTCACCAGGACTGAATTTATCATTATTAAAATATTAGGTAGCATGTCATTGCCTTTGTAGCTGTGTGGGATAATTGCAGGCTCCATACTTTAAGGAAACAAACTGAGGAAAAGACTGTTTACATACACTAAGAACATGCACAGATTAGCTTCAGCTGGCCTGTTTATACCGTCAGCCTGTATTATATTGGAGATTAGATAAATGTACTTAAATATTTGGCATAACAAATATTTGGTGGTGTTTCTCTGTCCTTGCATTATGCTCCACGTAGCCCATTACAGCACTTGCCTGGGAAGGCTGGGGGCACAGGCTTTAACATGTTTAACTGCTTTAGGTCACCTGGGGTAACAGACTGCCCAAGCACAATGGCCTCTTAATAAGCCACAATTTTTGGTGGCTCATTTCCATCTGGATGTTCAGGTTGGAAACTGCTGCAACTTAAAAACTATGAATCAGGAAGAAGCATCAGGATGAATCAGGGTATGACTGAGTTATTGCTCTTGTTTTATTTGTAGTTACCAGTTTGCATTGCCGAGTTAAGACCATTTTGTTACTTGTCTGGTGCAAGTAACCAATCCATTTACACTCTCAACTGGAAATAATAAAACCTTAAACATCTTCATGGCCAGCACTGTCTATTTAAATATTTAGCATTACATTTTGTAATTTCCTTCTCTGTATTTTTGTACTTAATTGTATTGATTTTTCTTCATTTTTAATGACATCAGAAGGAAAAAAAAAAAGGACAAATACAGTCTGTTTGTCTCAGTGGCTGAATATGAGAGCTGGACAGCCTGGAGACAGCAGAGACAGATTCTTTTGTTGCTCCTTGGGAGTCAGGTGTCTCCTGCTGGGAAGATGCATCCTGAGGGCCTTAGTGCAGTAAGACACGGGTAAGGTAGAACAGGGCTTGGAGTTTGGGGCCCCTTTTCCCTTTGTGTTGTTTCTCAAGGTTTCTCCCATGTAAAATGATGATGATTGCTCATCATGAAACACACAGTTTCAAATTTGTCCTGTGTCTGTTTTTCCATCCATACATTTCAAAGGTTGCAGAAGTTCATGTATTATTAGCTCATGCAAAGCAGCACACAGGAAGCTAGATTTCATTATTTAAAAAATGGCCTGTATTTTTGGTGGTCTGATTGTAGACATCTGTTGCAACTTTTTCAGAGGCCCAAATGTGCCCCAGCTGCTGTTATTTCAACGTTCAACACTTACAATAATAACTAATATTTTATTAACCCAACACTTCATCCAGTGTCTGCCACAGCAAACAAATCCTGGGATGTCAGAGCCAGTGCTATGAAACCCTTTTGATATGTGAGGAGTTCTCTGGAGTCCAGGAGCACCAACAGGCAGAGTTGCAGGGTAATGGCCTGGAAAAGGGGAGGAAATATACCTCATGGAGAAAGAAAAGAAAGAAATTACTGAACAAAGGATATTCCAGAGAATTGAGAATATAATTTCAGGTGCTGCATTTGAACTGAGTTGTTTGAGTATTTACAAGCCAAAATGAATGAGTAAACAAATTTGTGAATTTTAGAATCTTAATAGTCTTCAGGCATCCTTAATATGACCTCTGAAATATTTCTACTGGATATATTAACCTCTGCATAGAAACATTAAGACCACAACTAGTAGTCTCAGTTTAGGTAGTAATCATTCCTAAAGTCCTTAGGAATGGAGATTAAGAGGGATCTGTGGACCACAGCTTGAAAAGCAGTGTTTCAAGCACCCCGGCTAATTACAGAGCTGGCAACTGCTGAATCTCTAGAAACATTTCTAATTGGGAAACTTTGGATTGCCTAAATAAACAATAAATACATCTGAGCTGCATAAGGATTTTCTTATGGGAGCTGTGGGACTGTCCTCGTTGCTTTACACTATGAAAAACTCAATGGTTTTTATTCATATACCTGGAAAGAGAACTGATTTCAAGCTGGAATCAGGCCTCCTCTCAGGTCCTGCAGTCTGGTTGTGGCCATCATCTAGCTGGTTTTTCTTCCTCGCCCTATTGTGTGTTACATATCCCTCATCCATCCAGTTCTTCTCTCTGCTTCCTTTTTCATCTGTCTCCTTTCCTGACTCTCACTATACCTAATAACTGTACAATGAGAAAAAAGCAATATGATGCTCCATGATGTAAATCAATGCTTTTAATAGAATTTTCCTGTTGAGGCTTCTTTTGTTTGTTTACTTGAGCTGTGTCTGTATTGAGTATTCTTTCTCTGGAGGTTGTCCAAGTAGATTTTTTTTGTTTTCATGGCTATTTAATAGAGTTTGCTGTACATTTCTATATATATTTTAATGTGCAAGACAGAAAGCATACGGAGCTTTAACTGGAATTACCTCATCAATAGTTGATTCTGAACCTTCAAATATGTGGTATTTTGTCTTGTCATGGTAGCACCTTGTTGCTATAGATAGGGAGGATGACCCATGCTGTGGTCATCCAAAAGAGATAATGGAAGGATCTTCTGAAGATGATGTCAACATCCCTGATGTTATTTACACAGGGATTTCAAAATGGACAGCGTGATGTATTTCTCTGAATACAATTACACTTATACTATCCCAGTACAAGGCAGAGAAATGCATGTCCAAGAGTATGTGTGCTCACCTACTGCTTCAAAGGTAGTAGAAGGACGAGGCAACTAGTGAGAGCGAAAAATTCAGTTACTGAGGCATGAAAGGAGAGTCTGAAGGTAACTGCTGTTAGTACACAGAACAGACTTTTGGGAATTGTGACATCACAGCCTGTTTTCACTGCATCATGAGCCCAGTGGAAGGACAGAGCTTGAAATGTGTTTGCCATATTTTTGTAGTATAGAGGGATATACTAAATCTGCTAAATGGGATTTTGGGGGACAGAGTGCAGAATATTAAAAATATCAGGCAAATAACAGCTTCTACAGGTGTTTCCATTTGTACTGAACCTGTAAAATCCAGAAGCTCCTACTGACTCTAAAATTAATAATAGGCAAAGTCAGTGCTAAATGGCCTCAAGAAAAAAAAGCACAAAAATCTTACAAAAACTCAGGATCGATAGGATACCTCTTGCAGTACAATATTGAACCCTTTTTCCCCTTCCCCCAAAATAACATTGTCAGTTATACAGAAAAGCTTTTACTTACTCCTACTAATGGAAAACTGATAACGATCTTTGAATAATAGGGGTTTAGAAATAGCAGCTCCTGGGTCCTTATACCAGCTTTACCAGTCAATACCATCGTTTTCTTTTTGAGAGGCAACAGTCTTGGAGGCAGGAAAGGAATTGGTGCCCCCCAATGTATCTCAAAGGGGTTTTTTTGGTAGTTTTGATTTTTTTTTTTTTTTTAAATCTCAGATTAATTATTAAATGCAAATTCAGCAATGCAAAGGAGGAAAAACCAGATTGGTTTCCTTTTGAGTTTGCTGATTAGTCAATTGCTTAGTTCATGGAGGATGCCACTTGTGTCAAGTTTCTGTATACTTTCATAGAACTGAAGTACGATACTTACTGTATCTCAAGTGAATGATTTTTCAATTAGCCTGCAGTTCCTTGGCTGTATTCCCTTTGCAGTCCTACATGGGTGATGTAGAGCAAAGGTTTAAGATGTTTTGGACAATTTATGATATTTGGAAAGGCTATTTGTCAAGAAACAATATCTGCAACAACTTTTATGTTCAATTTTAGTCCTGGGTCTTTTGTTTACTTTTATGGCATTCCTTTTGATGTGTTAAAGTTAACTTGAGGGTATTGTTTCAAATGGGAGTGGGAGGGAGGAGAGGAAAAAAAGCCAGTGTTGAAAGATCGAGATATCAGGGAGCACATGACTGTTTTTATGATGGAGCTGCAGATGGGAGGGAACTGTGAATTGGTTTACTCTGACAGCCAAACCGGCAAAGAAAGGAAAGATCAGAAACATTTGAAAATGAGATCATACAGCATGTGAACTATAAAGACATCTCACCCATGTTTTTTTTATGAGCAGTCTTACTGACATTTGAAAAGCAGGGACCAGTTCCCTAGTCTAAAGGTTGACTGACATTTAGGGGCAGTGTTAGGCATGATTTCCTTCCACTCTCTTTAAATGGAAGTTTTCAAAAATCGGGGTGAGGGAGAAGCCTGGTTACACCTTGCCAAGCATTCAGATCTGTGTAGAAATATGAAAAAAGTAACCTGTGACATTTTAAACACTTTACTGAATCTTGTTTTTTTCTACATCTTATAGAGGCATGGATGCTGAGCTGCACTGCCATGGGGAGGGAGAGAACCTGAAAATGGTTTAATTTCAGGTATTTATCCCAGCAGCTCAAACTCAATTGCACAGAATTATTGAAATCAGGGAAATTTGGGGTAGTCTAAAAGTAGTGCAGAAAAAGCTTCTACTCTGTAAGACCAGGGAGGGTTGTTTTATGTTTGTCCCAGATGCAAGCAGCCAGCCAGGCTCATACCAGACAGAGGTTCAGAAGCAGCTGCACTTGCTGGCATAGGTGGGCAATACCAGCACCAGCAAAGGGCATTCAGTGGGTACCACTGAGATCCAGAGAGCAAGTGCTTTCCTTCAATCACTATGCCAGTGCCATCACTTAGAAAGCATTCACCTTCCTGTGTTTTTCTTTACCGTCTTTCTCTTCTCTGAGAAGCTCAGGACACTTCCCCTTAAAGGGCAGTACCTCATGGGGTGATTTATAAAGCTACCCCTGTTTCGTAGCATCTTTGCTGAGACTGAACATCAGTCACAAAAAGCTTAAGCAGCTCCAACAGACTGGATGTAAAGTCTGCATTTACCCCTGAGCTGTGTTTCTTCCTTCCAGCAGAGTCTGAGCTGCAGTATCAGGGTACTCTTAATTATAGAAACCAAACCTGCTTCCTTGTGAGGTTTTAAAGCTGATCTCTAAGTATCTTCTTTCTTTGACCCCCAAGCCAACTTAAACTGGTCATGTAAGAACTTAACAAAGGGCTTGATCTGGACATCCTGGGCAATCAAAGGCAAGGTCCTATGGAGCTGCTGAGGCTGAAAAGTAGAAAAATGTTCTGTAGTGGTTTGAAATGAGTTTCTGGGAGAGCAGCATCACTCTGCAGCTGGCCCTGCTTTTGGGGGTGATGACAGTCAGATATTGTCAGGCACAGAAGCTGGTTTAGGGTAATAAAGAACATCAGTGGAGGACATTAATATTTAGGTGGGCTTCTGCTAAAACTATCTAAAGAGGAGTGATGTAAGTGACATAAAAATTCCCATATTGTAATTTGAGTAGCTTAGAAGGATGACTAATGAACTGCATTGCTTTTATAGCTAAGCAGACTGGGGATAAGATGGGTTCTAATACATCCCCACAACGCAATTATCGTGGGAGGAATTTATGTCACATTTTTTCCTTTCATTTTCAGTGTCATGTATTGCACGTGTGTGTGTGAATACAGGCTTTTTGCCTGCTGAGGAACAAAAGCTAAGCAGTTGAGTTTAATATCAATTGTGTATATTTATCTCATTCTAATCTAGAAATTTTTCTATGTTTATGTTTTAAAAGCAACAGTTAACAACTGAGTAAGCCTTTTTTCGCCAACACAAATGGCTTGGGTGTTTCTGTTGCTCTTACCTTTTAAAAATAAACATCAGAAATACAGGGCAGAATTCTCTGCTGCTGCAGCAGTAGCCAGCATGGAGTGGGAGGACCATCAGGGAACTATTTAAGACACCCTGCTTCTCAAGCAATTACTACTCAGGAAACCAGATAAATGATGGTAGCGTCAGGGCTTCTCTGATGCAGGAGCAGCCAGCTGCAGTCCTACTGGACACCGTCAGTTTGCAAAATCCAGGGGCACCCTTCCCCTCCCTCACTCCATGATTTCCCTCTCCTTACTGCTTCCAAATTTCATTCATCCTTCCATCATGTAGAAGTTTCCTCCTTTCCTTTGAAGCAGCTGGGGTTCATCTAGAGAGAGAGATATGTTAGCTCAGTACTGACTGTGCCCACTATACCTTTCCTTGCCAGGCATATCACTTCCTCTTGTAAAGGACTCTGTGGAGGATGCCCACAGCAGCACCAACAGTGAGCAGGACTAAGTCCTGATGCAATGGACTGAGCTGTGAGGCTGATAGTCTCAGGGTGCATTGTCTGGCAAGCTCCTGCATCTCCCAGGGTGGTGATGAAGCCAGGGAATGTGTTAGCTCAGTGGTAGATCTCTCCATCGCTGCACTGTTTTTCAAACATAGAGTAAGAGTTGGGGTTCCAGTCTGGAAGTGTTTTCCAGGTTTCTGGTGAGTATTTAATGATGTTTGACTGTGTAGGGCAGTATCAGTAAGAGTCTTGAGAAATCTTTAAAGCCTTAGGGTCTGTGTTCAAAACCTAGCGAGCAGAGAAAAATATTCTGGATAAAACACTTTTTTAGTGAGTGCTTTAAATCTAAAGCCCTTGACCTCATCTTCTGGAAGTTTTGTGACCGACCCTTCATTTCTTCAGGAAAATCCTTTTTTCTCCTCTTCCCATGCCTGGGTTATAGGACTCTAAAATAACTGCTTTGCTTTTAGAAGACTGCTTAGAAAGAGGTTTTGTCCCATGGAAATACAGCATCAGTGACTAGGAAATCTCATAAAGCTTTTACTAGACAAAAAGGCCAGTGGGTAATCCAGTAACTGTGTGAAAGAGATTTATTCTGGAACACACACATTGCAGAAGAAAGCATCCAGCTTCCTCTCTTCACCTTGTGTTGTGAAAATGTAAAACAAAGGGAGGATTGAGCCAAGAGTGTGCATTGTAGGTGCCTGAGCATTATTCTTGGGCTTGCCATGGGTCTGCAGGGCTGCCACAGCACTGTGAAAGCTGGAGCAGAACACCTGTTGTTGTGTAGAGTTGAATCCCACTTCCAGCATTCATCTGCCTCTTCCCCTGAGATAGTTGCTGAAGTTATTTTGATAGTTATGAAGTTATTTTGCAAGTTATTTTCTTGCTTTAATGTGAGCGATGGCTGAGACACAGCTCTTACCTCCAGCTTAGAGATGATGACTTCAACAATTTTGAAAGGAAAGATGGCAAACCTGGGTCCTTCTCACCATGGGGCAGTCTTTATGTCCCTGAGTAGTCAGTGGACAGAATGGGGTACTTGCACAGCTGTCTTTAGGTCTTCAGCTGGAAAGAATCACACTCTGCAGCTGGCTCTCCTTGGTTTAGTGGGAGCCCCCAGCTGCCCTCATCCTGATTCAGGTAGGTCAGCCGAGTCCTTGGGTTGAGAGGATGAAGCGAGGCCTGAGAAAGGGGAACAAGCAGAAATCAAGTGATCCAGCAAAACTGTCAGTGAAAACTGAGCCATGTTTATTTCCATTCCTTTTGCTAGCTGATCTTTGGGCTTACTTCTTCCATACCAGTGCACTGGAGGTACTGAGTTAGGATGAGAAAAGACTTGGTCCATCACCAAGCACTAATTTTGAGATAATTAATACTTGGCTCCACAGTAGCACTTTAGAACCATGACTGGAAGATCACTGACAAAAAGTCCAGGCATGGCATCATCTAATTATTGCTTCTTTTGTATGTGCCAAGGACTTAATAATTTGTTACTTTTTCTAGGGGAAGGGGGAAGTGATTACAAGTTTCTTATGGGAATCAGAGGTACCACTGGGCTACCATTAGCAGTGCCATGGGTATGAAGGGCAAATTAAGCTTGTTGATCCTGCCAGGCTTACATTCAACAAAGTCTGGCTCAGGATTTATAAATTGTTCTCTGGTGACAGACATAAAGTAGCCCTCTTAACAACAAGCCTCTGTGTATTTTCTGCCCTTCTGTTCTTGTCCTTTACATCAGTTCTGTCTCTTAATATTTTTGCCAGGACATCATGGTAGCTGTTTCTCAGTTAAGCTCAGTGAGTCTATGGTTTCCTTGACTTCAGTCTCCTCCTTGGTGTTCAACTCTATTTTATTGATCTGTTGCCAGAAAGGAAAAGACAGCTTACCAGGTGTGTTACCAATCTCTCATCTCAACTTGAAAACCTGTACTCCAGGTTTCTAATATAAAAGAGCTGTCTGGTCAGCTGGGGAAGATTGAGTGCATATGACAGCATGGCTCCATCACTGGCATTCTCTCCCCTAGGCCAGAAGGTTGCACTTCCATTGGTGTCATACCAGGACGTGGCTCATCCCCAGTGCTTCAGCTGGGTGCCAGGCTGCTTGAGAAGCAGCACTCTGGATGAAATGCTGCATTGAAGCACCTTGTCCTGGTGGCTGGGGGACAAGTGGAAGTGGATATATTCCAAAGAAAGAATTTGTTATTTTTTTTTTGTCATGAAGAAGATATATTCCTGTTGTCCTGGTAGTATTTTGTCTTTGACCAGAGCAAGTGCAAATGTCAAGCTCTGTGTGTAAAAGCCATGGGTAAGCACACAGTGGCTTCTCTAGTCAGGCAGATGGTCACTCCCCTGACAATTTAGTTGAAGGTATTCAGGGTGCCACATGTCTAAGAGGCAAATTATAAAACTAAGCTGTATTCTTGAATATGAGAAAGCATAGAAACAAAAAGCCAAGTGCTGGGTTTCATACTGGATAGCTCATTAACTTAAAACCAGAGTACGAATGTAAATTATAACCCTTGTTATTACTCATAACTACAGTTCAGACGATAACTTGGCAGTTTGCCCACGACTCTTTTATAAACCAGTAACCTCCGGAATAAATTATACATCATACATAATACATAATTGTCCTTTAAAAGGCAATAATTGTTCTAAAAGGTAGAGTTTGCAGCGTGTTTCACATGAAATGTATGCCACAGAGCCAGCCCAGTTGCTCAGGCTCTAGGTTCCTGGATAACCTCTTGGCTCTGTGGCACTGGGGTTTCAAGCTGTTGCCCCAAGCCTGCGGTGTCCCAGTACTATTTCACAAAACCAGTATGTAATTGTCTTCTGGTGTTCTCCTGAGGTAGGAGTCTCTGTGCTTCCTCCAACTTGGGCTATTGCAGATGCCCTCACCTTTCTTTGGTTTCTTCTTGATGACTCCTGATGTAGAGAGCATGTGTCAGCCTGGAAGGGCTGATATCCTGGGATAATTACTGGGTTTAAAATAGTCTCATTTCTGTGCAGTCAACCTAAATCCTTTGTTCTCCCAGGATGAGACACTTGCACTCAGTTATGCTTTGTAGGGGACATCAGGACAAAGCCAACAGCAGAAAACACACCATAAGAAACAGCCTCTTCACAGTCTCAACACCTCCTCAAGTACACAAGATTCTGCATAGGTTCCTTTTACTCTTATTATTATTATACACATCTAGGTAAAAAATCCCACACCCCAAGTCCTTTCAAAAAAACATGCTTCGTTATGGTTCTTGTTTCATGTATTTTTGGTTTGCAGTTTTATAATGTTAATGTTGGGTTGCCAGTACAAGGTTTTGTTTCTACGATCAAGCTACCGATTAATTCTCTTTGCTTGTAAGTTTTTTTTTGTAAGATAGACAGCAAGAAGGTTATGTGTACTTTGTCTTTTTATTTTTTCCCCCGTGTTTATTTGTCTGCACAAGACACATTACAGGAAACCTTTCACACGGGAGTTGCTGTGTCGCTGTAATAATTGATACTGGAAAGTTATGTGAAGGTCTTGTTGTGCTAAACAAACTAGCTTTTTCTCAGAATGAAAAGATAAATGGTGGGACCTAAAAAAGAAAACCCTTTAAAAATGACCTATGGTGTAAGATATATAAACTACAGGAAAAGTACCCACATATTTTTATCATTGTAAAGAAAGGGCGCTATTTTTCTGCCACAGTAACAGAATAATAATATGTTCAGTTAGCAAAAACTCGTACAGGCAAATGTTAAGATGCTAATAGATGTTGCAAGCCAGAACTTGAACAGAGAATTCTGCTTTCCTAATGTGGGTTTGCTACCCTTCAAATGATTAGATTCTGTCAATCAAAGACTGTTTTCACATATAAAGCTATTATAGTCTGATCTTTCTCATTTCTGAAGGGCAACCAAACTTGAATGCTCTTGGTGATAAAATACTGGTTGCTTTATGCCCTGATTTTATAGATGGGTGTTAAAACAAATTTAGTCTTAAACTTTCTGTGGAAATAATTTGAAATGCAATTTGCTATGCATGTATTCGTCTTCTCTCCTCTTGCTCTTCAGATTTTCCCATTGATATATTGATCATAGTGGATAAAAAAGGTTATCTCACACCAATTTCCACCATGGCCCATTTCACCATCCAGTCTTCCAGCTGAGCTTTACTCTAAGCTATCTAAATTAAGAGTCTGCAAGAAAACACATCTTTGCTCCTGAGCTAGAAGCCTAAATTTAGTGTATGTAAGAGAGGTCTTGGAGTTGGTTTACTCTGGTGGTGCAGGACTTGTAGGCTGTCTGCATTTATAGTATCCTGCTAGCCCAGGTCTCAAAGTGATGTGGAAGTCTGAACTCTTCGATAGTCAACACTGCCTCCCCCATTCCGGCTCAGAGAGGACTCTAAGTCAGCTGGCTTTGTGTTCATGGGAATTTGCCAGTGGCAAGGGGAGGCAGAGTGGGAGGGGACCTCAGGCACTGAATGGCATGGCAGCATGACCCCATCCATGGCTCCATGGCAGCATAATTCCATCTCCCTGCAGCTGGCTGGGCTGGGGCTCTCACTGGGCCTCATGGTGGTGCCACAACAAGAGGTGACCTCAAGGGGTAGTTGATGGAGTGAGCTGAAGAACCACAATCAAAATACACAAACCCCCATGAGATGGAATGATGTTTTTTGAAGCAAACATGAGTTAAAAATCCCGGTGTTTCCCATTATACTGTTGTGGTTTTTTTCTGTGCGAAACTCTGCATGATAATAATGTTCTTTTGTCAGCCTGTGGTATTTCCTGTTGAGACTTCTTAATGGTGTTTATTAATTTAATTAAAGAAATAGAAATTATTTAAAGGCATAAGCACAGAGACAAAAGTAAGATTGAAGAATCTATTTGACCTCTGCGTTCCCTGCCTTTTTGAGCACTTGATTTCAGCATTTGAATTACAGCACCATGAACAGTATTTTGGGGACCTGTGTGTGTTTTAGACAGATAATTACAGATACATCAGGCATTACTTTTGCTTCCTCAAGTCCAAAACTCTTGTTGGCTTTGGTGTTGAAACTCTAAGTGTCTTGTCTTTTGGAGGCAGGCCACTATTTCAGGGTAGAAATAAGAGTTACCTGATGAAGTTGTTGGAAGGTTTACATTCGTTGTGATACAAATAGGATAGACTTCTGCACTCTAGTCACTTAAAACTTGCTCTTTCTGAGCACACCTGTCAAACCTGCCTGCTAAAGTATTGCTGAAGAGGTAAAAGGTTACAGCCACAGATGGACAAAGTCCACTTCTTCCAGAAAATAATGATCACGGCTTTTAGCTATGGTACTTGGTCTAAACAGCCTGCTTTTGTCAACAGTGGGCGTCTAGGACCCCATACTGTATGATGTTGTTGACCAGGAGACTAGAGTTGTCTCCTGGCAGGCTGGATGCAGAGCCCACCCACTACCTTGCTCTGAATTTACCTGAGCGCTGGAAAATTGGGAAAAGCTTCCCTCCTGGATGCAACCTCCTCCTGTGCTGTCTAAGCCTTGGATGGCTAATAGGCTTCTGGTGGAGGCATGTTACCCCTCCCAGCCTGATACTGGTTGGTTGTGTTGCTGACTCATTTGTCTCAGTCCCATAGCCCACCTGTGATCATTGACTCCAGATAACTGCCTTTTTGATTTGCCCCACAAAGTTTTGTCTTCCGTCTTCTCTCCCTCCGTCACATCTCTTGCAGGACACTGTGTGCATTGGGGTTTTTTACATACGGTGTTTGCAGGATGCTTAGCTGCCTGCTCTGATGCCTTCCCTTCCTAGAGATACATCAGCAAGTGCCAGTTACCATGTCCTTGTCAGCCAGAAGATATCAAAAAATGAGTAGCTTTCACCCACTCAGCACAGTGCTTCCCAAACAGTGGTAATTAGAAACAACTTGGCTTTTCCTTGCTTTGCCTGCGAGGAAACACTCCTGGTTAGTCCGTGATTTTAAGCTTGGTCTGTGTTGCGGCACAGCCCGGCTTTACCGATGGTATCGCTCCCGTCAGGTTGTAACAGAGTTATGGCATCTCCTTCCCTTGCGTGGAGTGCCCATGTCTGTGCGCCGCCGGCTCGTTAAAGCTGATGCCCAGCAGGAGCAGTTTATGTTTCTGTAATGGCTTTTATGTTGTTGTCTCATGGAGTTAGGTCTGTCTGAAGACAGCCAGAGTTTAGAGCAGTTAAAGCTTCTGATGGAGATTACCATAATTACAAGTGATCAACATTCAGTGCTTTCCCCCCTCCACCCTCCCTCCCAGCACAGCTTGTCTCGGGTCAGGCTGCAGAGAGGCCACTTGGAGAAAGTGCCTTCCTGGTGACATCCGTGCTCTGACACTGTGCCCAAAGGGTGACATCACTGCCAACCTGCAAGACCATCATGTTTAAGTTATTGCTGTATTTCCAGCAAAGGCAACTGAATCAGCACTCTGTGCTTTTCAGTGCTGTTCCTGATACTCCTTACCTTCACCTGTTCGTTTGCATTTTAATCATGCCCTCATAGTTTACATAATTGTGATTCTTGTTTTGTTTCAGTGGTATTCCCCACAGGATTGCTTAAGAATACACCTATGGAAATCCTACTTAGCAATTTTTCCTCAATCACATCCCTTCCAGCACTTGCTAATATATTTTTAGGTAATAGCCAAAAGTCATGATAGCAAAAAAAGGGTTAAAAGCAAGAAATACAAGTACATCCTGGATAGATGAATCCATTTTCCCACTAATTAATAGCATGCTTCTAACAATGGAAAGCTATTAAAACATGAAGGTATGTTTTGTGAATCACATTTATCAACCACTATACATGCTGAAATTCCATTATTTATTCTGTATTTTTAACATAGCATATGGATTTTTTCATTCAAATGTGGAAAGTAGCAACAAAAACCTTTTTTTTTGCCTCCATTTAAGTATATATTCAGGCAAAAATGAAAATGTAATAAGAACAGTACATTCTTATGTCAACAGTAACCTTTAAATGGTGTTCTTTAGATAAAACTGTGAATATTGGAAAAGAAAAAAGAAAGATAAGTGGTTCCCGTATTCATCTTAGTCCAAAATCTATTCTACCCACTGCTGGTTGCTGGCATTGTTTGATGATATGACAGAGTAACAGAGAATCAGATTATCAGAAAAGGAGATTCCCAATTTAATAGTTACTTGCAGAAATCAAAGTAGTTTTTCCTTTATCTTAACATCTCAAAAATAAGTAGCTGCTAAATTTCAAATCGTGTAGCCTTCCTGATTTATCATCATATCATGGATGCACTTGGCTGTCTAACATCAGGGAATCCAATAACTCCCGTCACATAAGAAGAAAAGAAAAAATCCTATTGGATAATGGTTTGCATTCTCCCCTACAGTGATTTATTTCTGTCACAAGACTTAATTTTATCACGAGGCAGATGCTCCATCTATATCAATGCAGTACATTCCTGCATTCATTTGTTTCACACCAAAATTGTACCTGATCTATTTTCCAATGCATTTTGGCTTATTTAGTACACGGAGTGATTAGATGGTGTTTAATCACATGTGTAATTTCCAGTCTTCATAATTCTCAAGCATAATAAAGCGAGGCCCATGTAAAGAAGCATAATATTAAATTAAATTGCAGAGAGTAGCAGTTAGAGATGCAGCTGGTGTTAACGTTTCGATCTCTATCGTGTCACGGCAGAGCATGTCAAGTGGAATAAGCTGAGCTTACTCAGGTGATCAGGTGATCAGCCCAAGGAGAGTATGCCAAACTTTGCCTTGCATTAATTTCTCTTAGGCTACAATGAAAAAAATAGTCATCGCACCTTCTCCTTTGAAATCTGCAGGTCCCCCAAGTGCAGAAAGCCTATCCCATGTGTTTTAATGAGAAATGCATGTTCTATCAACACTTTCCCCCACCCCTCCGTCTGCCACTTAATACAGATTATACTCTCCCTAATAATCATCTTTATTTGGCAGGGCAGCCGAGGTCCACAGGTTGGGATCCTCTGCCAGGTGTCATTACACTGTGGGAGTGGGCTGTGGCTGCTTAGCTGGCCTTATCCGTGCCACTGCCAGCCGGGAGAGCCGAGCTGCCTCCCTGGGACACAGCGGTCCCAGGGAAGGGCTGTCAGACTGCTGAACTTCTCAATCAGCAGAGGATATATGTGATTCCTGTTCTGACATTCTGCCTGGAGGACCGTCTATTGTCAGCCGCCATTGACAAGTGACAGCAGAGCTGTGACTTCCAGGAAGTTTATCTTCTTCTCCCTCCTTTCTTTGCTTCCCTTCTCTTTTTATAAATAACCCTTGACCGGCTGCCCTTTCCTTTGGTATGGAGCGTGGACCAGTGAAGGTAGGAGCAATGGAAAGTTTCCGAATTTTACAATTTAGTGGTACCACTGTGAAGGAGTGAATAGAAGGGGAAAGAGACTGAGGTAATGACAATTCTCAAAACAGCTGTTGTACAATTCAGCTTCACTACTTCAGTTAATTAATCAGCACCTTGCTGGCAACTCTAGGGGAGATACTCGTTAGATACTGGTAGCAAACAGACAATGCTTTCATATCGAGTATGTTCAACAACATCTAATACAGAGATAACTTCCACAAAAGAGGTCAGGGAATACAGAGGCTCATAAAGGCGCTCACGAAGCAGCATTTAATATCCTGGTATATATGAATGTGCTACATATGCTGCCTACTTTGTTACAGCTCTCTGGCTTAAAACACTGTGGACTAACAACAGCAAACTTTCACATGTTCAATATTTATCTGAGATAATATTATTATAGATATGTTTATATAAGTGCTGTGTATGAGTGCCCACTATTCATTGCTGCATTCGTGTAGGATTTCAGAGACCTTACATTCTAAATAATTCTATTCCCTTTTTTGCTGCAGAATGAAAAAATAGGAAAACTTAAATGCTTCGTGCAAAGCTGTCTTGTAGAAAGTCAAAATGTGGTTAAGATAAAAAAAGTCAGTTGGGAGAATGCTGAGTCTACATGTTGTCTCTGAGAGTTCCCTCTTTCCTCTTTGGCTTAAAAGGAGATACTTTGCATCCTACCTACTAAGTTGATAAGAGCATTCATATTTTATGAGGAATAATGCACAGAAACCTTAAACCAATGCAATTACATATCTACATTTGTAGTATGTTTTTTATTTTAGTGCACTCCTAAAATTGCCATTAATGAACATTAGCTTGAAGTTCAAGACAAAACTGGCTTAAAAAAAAATGTAACAGCCCTGTTAGGACAAACATTTCCTTCTGCCATGCTGATTTACTGGTAAATTGCATTTCAATGCATTGTAGTTCCTTTTCTGAGACCTCTTCTCTTGCTTTGTTCACTTTTCTGATTTAACCCTCTTGTAGGTTAGGCAATAAATTGCAATGAAAGTGATGGGCTTAAGAGACCGAAATTTATTTGCTGTCAGATGTTCCACACATGCTCAGTTTAATTTTTCAGTTGACTTTATTGATTTATTAAGAATGATCATAGCCTGCATATCACTTCATATGCATAATTTTCAGATAAATCTTCAATGTTACTAGCACATAGTCGTGTCCATTGTGGAAGGGAGTGAATGCATTTAAATATTTAATGTTCAGCACCAGGTGGTTTTATGGGGTTTGGGGTCGTTCTGGGTCCACCCGGTGCTCTGTGGAGCTGCAGGTGGTGGCATAACCTCAGGTAGGACTCTGATGCAGTTGTAGGAGTCATCAGCTCTCTGGTACAGGGCTCAGAGTTGTATTAAGCAATTTATGTGGACAATTTATCCAGTCTGCTGCCAAGTACTGATGTAGACAATTATAGCTTCAGCTCTTTAATGAAACGTACATTATGGTAGAAAGAATATCATAGTTTCTATTATACTCAGGGGAACTATAAAGAGAAATGTCCTTTTTTAAATTAGCTTTACGGCACTGAAGCTTTTATGTATTTACATGCAAGTACACTATTAACCCAAACTACTTGTTTTGAACTCGCTCTGTAGTCAGCTCTTGAGAAGTGTCAGGAGCTGGTAGAAAAACTTCTTTTGTTCCTCCCTTTAAGCACTGTTGGCCTTTCATGTTAATGGGAGCCTGCTAAAACTTCCACTTTGCCGCAGTCATTCAGACGACAGTGAGAACAGGATGCTGTCTTAATCTTCCCTAATCTGTAGCAAAAACCTGAGATAAAAAAGGACTTTTGTCTAATCCAGCCTCTCAGGTTTGGTTTACTTTAGATTTGAGCTATAAATATCTTTCTTTACTTTGTTCTTCTGAGAAGCAAACTGTTGAAAATGAGGCATGGATTCATTCTTCAGCTGCCCATTTGAGAAAGAGAGAAAGACCCTTTATAATTTGGAAAAGAGAAAAATAAAGACAAGGCTTTTGGTGTGTGTCCTCCATTTGGTGAATGCACCCTGTGGTAGAGCTGCCTGTTGCCTGGGCAGCCGTGGACATGAGGCACCCAGTGCTGACTGCTGTCAAGCATCAGGAAGGTTCAGCCTCTGGTTTCAAGAGTTGAAGACAAGTCCATCTATACCTGAAGGAATTGTCTCCATAAACCCTGGTTTTAACATTTTAGAAATATATTTGTGCATTTGTGCTTAATCATTCTTATCTAGTAAAAATAAAAATCGCACTATGAAATGAAGAAATGGAGTGGGAGAGAGACTATGCTTGGAATGAAATAAAATTAACAGCTTTGCCTTTGACTTCTGTCAACTCAATATTTCATCTTCATTTTCTCTGTTTATATACTCCACGTCTCAGATATTCCTAAATCACAGTAGTTCTTCAGCAGCAGGCCAATCCAAACAGAAATGAACTCAACAGATTGTTTTCCTTTGTTGCCTGTAATGATGCCAGATGAAATACCTGCTCCACTACAGTCCAGTTTCTTAAGTACTGTTTCTTGTCTGAGGACAGAATTTGGAAAGGAGGAGTAGTTAAAAATTGAATGCCAGAGATATTAATTGGAATGACTTGATATGAGTGGCTATAAAATTAACTGAGTGTCAGAAGGCTTTCAATTATTCCTGGTTTCTTTTGCAAACTTGGGGGGGGGAGGGATGGGGATTAGAAATGGATGTAAGAAAATTGCTGCTCAGAATTTACATGATATCCCAAACCAGGCTTCAACAAGATTTTTCATGAATCATTATTCCCTTGTAGCAGTGTTATCATAGTCTCCATATCCGGATGAGGGGTCTGTTTAAGGTTGTCACTGTGATAAGAAAAAAGTAAACTTGTGTCATCTACCTGGGCATGGTTTTTGCACATCATTTACCACACCCCCCTGAATCCTTGGATGTCCTTGTCCAGTCTGATTCAATTTTCCTTTCATTTGTTTTGGAAACCTACTGAGAAAAAAACCCCTCCTTATGAGGGGAAAAAAAAGTGTCATAGCCCTGCAAATAGGTTAATTCTGAAATCTGTAATGTTTTCCATGTACTTATGCAGGGAAAAGGTAAAGGGTGGATTTTATAATCCCTTGAAACCATGTGTGTATATCATAGATATAAAATGGGAGAGAAAAGGTTGAATTTGGATCTATAGTCATTTGGAGTCAGAGAGTAATGATGACAATGTCATCTGGTAATGAGGGGCTAATGGGGCTAAACTTCATCAATTAAATCCTTTCTCTTTTATAGATTCATAGATTATAATGCCAGAAAGGAATACTGTGATAATCTAGTCTGACCTCGTCTTACAACATATACTATGAAACTTCCCTGAAATAATTCTTGTTTGAACAAGAGCATTTATTTCAGAAATAAAGCATCCAACCTTGATTTAAAATTGCCATGGTTGGAAATGCCTGAGAAACCTTGATAAATTGTTGGAATGGTTAATTATGTCTCTCTGTTAAAGGGGTCCACCTTCTCTCTCCTCTGAATTTTTCTCTCTTCAGAGGGACCTGGAGAAGTATAATCTTTGTGTGCTGTGGATGTGATGGGGTGTAGGTCACTTGGGAGTTTCTCATCTTCAAATCTGTCAAATCTGATTTCCTTTTATGACAAGGTAACCCACCTAGTTGATCAAGGGAAGCCAGCTGATGTAATCTTTTTGGATTTCAGTAAAGCTTTCAATACTGTCTCTCACCATATCCTTCTGGACAAAATGTCCAGCCCACAGCTGGATAAGCACATCATGCGTTGGGTGAGCAATTGGCTCACAGGTCAAGCACAGAGGGTAACAGTGAATGGGGGAACATCAGACTGGCCACCTGTCACTAGTGGGGTTCCACAGGGCTCCATCTTAGGCCCTGTGCTCTTCAACATCTTCATAAATGACTTGGACACAGGAGTGGAAGGGATACTTAGCAAGCTTGCACATGGCAGAAAACTGGAAGGAATTGTTGACTCCCTTGAAGGCAAGGAGGCCCTGCAGAGAGACCTCAACAAGTTCGAGAACTGGGCAATCAGCAACCGTATGAAGTTCGACAAGGGAAAGTGCCGGATTCTGCACCTGGGATGGGGCAACTCGAGATGTTTGTACGGACTGGGGAATGAGAGGCTGGAAAGCAGTGCTGTGGAGAGGGACCTGGGGATGCTGGTTGATGGCAAGTTGAATGTGAGTCAGCAGTGCCCTGGCAGCCAGGAGGGCCAACCGTGTCCTGGGGGGCATCAGGCAAAGCATCGCCAGGCAGTCAAGGGAAGGGATTGTCCCGCTCTGCTTAGCACTGGTGCAGCCTCACCTTGGATATTGTGGCAGTTTTGGGCACCACAATATAAGAAAGGTATTGAGCTCTTAGAGAGTGTCCAAAGGAGGGCAACGAAGGTGGTGAAGGGCCTTGAGAAGAAGCCGCGTGAGGAGCAGCTGAGGGCACTTGGTCTGTTCAGCCTGGAGGAGATTGAGGGGAGACCTCAGTGCAGTTACAACTTCCTTGTGAGGGGAAGAGGAGGGGCAGGCACTGATCTCTTCTCTGTGGTAACCAGTGAGGAGATCTGAGGCAATGGCCTGAAGTTGTGTCAGGGGAGGTTTAGGTTGATATTAGAAAAGGTTCTTCACTCAGAGGGTGGTCAGGCACTGAAACAGGCTCCCCAGGGAAGCGGTCACAGCACCAAGCCTGACAGAGTTCAAGAAGCATTCGGGCAATACTCTCAGGCACATGGTGTGATTCCTGCGCCTGTCTTGCGCAGGGCCAGGCGTTTGATGATCCTTGTGGGTCCCTTTGAACTTAAAATATTTTGTGATTCCATGATTCAAATAAGCACTTCAAAGCAGTGGGGACATCAACTGTCCCTGCGTATCAGGATGTGTTATTAGTAACAGCCAGTGAGTTGTTCCTTGGTGTGAAGGACACAATTTGCATCCTGGGAATTATCTGTGCTTTACAGGTTTGCCAGTGATAGTTACAGGGGCAAAATTCTCTTGGAGCAGATACTGTTCAGATTTGCTTTACTTGACTGTCCTTCTCCTGCCATATTGCCTGTGTCTCCTCTTTGCTTTGAGAACCAGTCTCTCTGCTTTGAGAATCAGTTTTGCAGTGGGATATAGAGCAGGAATGGAGCAGAGTTCAGAGGGACTTACTAGCCTTTGCACCTTTGTTCCTAACCTAGGCACCTCTTCACATTCATCTCCTTGCACCTTCTCCCAGTAGTTTCTCTGTCAAGTGGCATCCTTTTGATGTGACTGGGATACAGTAAGCATTCCATAGTAGTTAGGAGGGAACACTGAGAAGAGAAGGAATGAGAACTAGCTCTATAACATGTGTATCTATGTCCTCAACCCAGCTTTTGCCAGCTGCCTCTTCAGAGGAGGAAGGAATGAGATGGGTTTCAGGGTCCTGTTGGAAGTGGAGAAGGGCATGTCAGCGTGAGGTTTAAATCATGAATGTAGCAAAGCTTTCTTGTCCATCATGAGCCTTTCTGCACAGCCCTGCCCATGCTTGAGCTGGCCTCAACCCCAGGATGTTCCTGTTGTGGGTATGCAGTGCCCATTTAAGAAGTGCTCATCTAGAAAATGGAATTAGAAAGGTTTTCTGAGAGCCTGGAAGAAAAATTACTTCAGTTAGTAATTAATGGTATTTGCACACACCTAGCATTTTAATATCATGCAAGATTTTGCAGGCACTAGAAAGTCCTGCACTACTGATTTGGATGTCTTGCAAATGAGGGACATAAAAATAAGAGGAATCACGTGGGAATGTGAGGTTCTGGAATGGAGAGCCATTCCATTATGACATTTCTTACCAGTATTACCTTCCTAGATTTTCGTGTGGCTCATTCCAGTGTCTCTCCAGGTTCTGCCCATTTTCTGCAAGAAGAAAATCTTTTGTATTGAACAGAGTATTTTTCCTGTAGTTTTTTGAAAAATAGTTGTTACTTTTCCATTTGGGATAACTTGTGAAATCCATTTAATTAGCAGGCTGATAGCATTGTGACTGTACTCTCTGTGGGATTTAGAGTCTCCATTCCATGCAGTGAGAAACAAAGACCCTCCATTTGGTGGCTGGAGATGCTCAGTTCAGTCCCACAAGGGCTGACCCATCCAACAACAGTCTGTCATTTCATTTTTCCTGAGAACAGGAATTCTGAGAGAATAAGGATTGCTTCTGGCCAGGAGTTAGGGCAGCCCTTAGAACTGGTCAAACGATGATATTCAGTTTACATTATGAGTGAAGTGTGTATTTGTGCTTTTTCTGTAAGCTGAAAAGCCCCGAGTATCTCAGGAGGAGTTTATGGCCTTTCATCATTTTCATTGATCAGGATCAACATTAATCAGGTAAATTAATCTGAAAACGCCTTTACCTCTCACCATCACAAAGCAAAACTCCTCCAGTCCTGTCCTCCAGCATTTTCATCAGATTTTTTTGGCTGAGAACAAAAGGTAGAGAACACAGAGGTTCCAGGCATCCACAGCTCTGAGATGAGGCTGCTTCTGCAGCAAACATTTCCCAAAGAGCTTCCCATGACGGTGGTACCTACACAGCTCCAAGGAATTGGTATCACCCAAACACTGGCCTGTGAACCTCTGCTGTTCCTGAAATAGCTATTACTGCTCCTCAGCTGGAGCTCTGTCTCCAGAGAGGCCAGCTGGGCTCCTGCTGCTCTGAAAGGGCAGATAAATTGGGTTCTTGAAGGCAGATGGCAGTTTCTTATGGATAATGTAGTATTCCAGTAATTACTGTAGGAAAATGATGTAATCTAATGTGTATTAGTTCTGCTACTATAATCTAAAATGTATTAATATTGTGCCAGTATTATTGTGTTTAATGGTTGCTTTAATACATATGCTGTGGATATTATGGTACACTTGCATTTATATTGCATATTTTACCACAATATTTACAATAGCATTACTTACAAAATTACTGACAAAGTTGTCTGATTTCATGGGTGTGTCCTACCACAAATAGTAGATTCCATGGCTTGTTATAGATTATTAGGAAAGTCATATGTGGGAATCATTAATATGGCTTAAGTAGTTATCAATACAAATTTTATGAACAATAAAACCAAACACCAGTCTCTCAGCAACAAAGCTATTAGGATACATATTACAGCATTTGTATTGAAATTTCTGACCACTCTTTTTTTCCTAGATATAAGGTTCAGTCAGTTGTGAGAGCATTCAAATGGTGAAAAATAAGAGTGGGTAGCATACCTTTCATGAGGACCCAGGCATGATTGCACAAGTACTTCTTGCCAACAAAAGTAGACCAAAACACCAAACAAAATAGTCCTTTTAAGTTATGTCCAAAAATACCATTACAAATGCAACCCATAGTTAGCGTGTTGTGCTTCCATATGCTGTAGGTATAGTAATGTTGTTACAGCTCTCTGCCCAGCTCTCAGGGAAATAAAGCAGCCCTAGTCTTCTTAAATATTAGGATCTTTGGCTTGATTTGTCACATGCCTGTAAGCCTCTGATTTGAGTTCTTCAGCCATGAAGGGACCCATTATATAGACTCCTGTGTGTGCTCCCCTGCCAGCAGCCACCCCAGACAGCAGCTGAAGTACTGGTCCAGTCGGTAGTACTTGGAGGCTCCACTTTGCTCGCTCTATTTCAGAGGCATAAAATGCACTGCACTGGGCGGAAACAAATCCAATCATAATTCTTACTGCTATTTTCTGATCTCTCAGTTTGTTTTTCTGTTATCTAGAGCTATATTGCATATTTTAGGCTATAACACTGGCAGGATCTGTTTAAAGACAATTAAAATGCAAAATTTAAGGTTGCATGGGAATGTAATTTCATATGATTTACTGTCTGGTTTTTGCCAAGCACTCCACTGTCACCAGCATAACATTTGGTAAATAACTGAATTTAAGGAGTATGCTAGCCACAAGGTGTTATCAACACTGTTTGTTTTTTTTTTCTTTATCTGCTTTGAACAAGCTGTTTCATATATTGGAAATTTGTTAAAGAACAGAATAGGGCTTACACAAAAGGACTTAGCATTTAACATTTTCACACACTATCGAATTGTTAAACCTCAAAGATTTTTTCTTCTGATTGCTAAGCCTTAATTAAAGGAGATTGCAAAATACTAAGTGTACAGTGAGAGATTTGCAGGCGATATTTGGAATCAGAAAATCTCAGCGATGGTTTAGTTACATTTCCTTCTGACCTCTGAGCACAGAAGTTACCTCAGCTGAGGCTCTGAGAGTAAATCCTGACAGCATTAAAGTCAGTAGCAAATTCACTCAATCTCTGGAAAATAGGCCCTACAATTACAGACTTAAGAAGCTCAATCTACTTACTTTGTCCAAGAGGAGAATGTGAGATGATGGGATGATGGTCTACAAGGTATTACCTGAAGACGATACCTTCGATAGCAGATAGCTCCTTAATCGAGGCGAAAAAGGCAAGATGAGATGCCAGGGTTAAAAGATGATCCCAGCAAATTCAGAGGAGAAATTTGCCACACTTCCTCAGGAGTTAGATCCCAAGCCTCTGCGACAATGTTGCTTGGGAGCGGATTTAATTCCCTGCTGGGAGCTTTTAAGTCAGATTAGAACTTCAGAGCCTTGTTTTCCCCAGGGAGTGGAGGACCCTGCTGGGATCCTGGTGCCAGGACCTGTGGAAAGTCTAACGGCAATGGGAAGTTTGCTCCCAGAGAGTTTTATCAGTTTTGGCCCTGCAACTTCCAGCCCCATCAAGCCTCACCCATGCAATGCCATTCCCATCAGCTGTGCCATGGACATGTGGGTATGTGTCACACATGTTAGTCGTAAGAGAAGTGACAGGGAGTAGCTGGAAAAGCAAACTTTAAAAGCAGGTGGGTGAGACCAACCTAGGATTTGGGCTAAGCTGCCCAAAGCTTGATGGTCCCAAAACCTGCCTGTTATCATGGGCCAGCAGACAGCAGTTACTGCCCTTTGGTGAGTGACATCACTTCTGAAAGAAAAAAATTAGAATTCCTCCAGAATTAGAATTTCCTCCCCAAAGACTGCTTGGATGGGTGTGGGGGTTGATGGTTTCCACCCAGTCCCTCACCACCCTTCCCTCCTGAGAGAAAGGCATGTCCTCTGCCCCCGTGCCCCATGGGGACATGGGGGCCAGGCTCCCCACACTGTCTCTCCCATGTTACCTGGGACTTGATGTGGCTCACCAGGACTGCAGCGGGAATGGGATGAGGGGAAGCTGTCCTGGCATACAATCTCATTTGCAGTAAAAAATGGTTTTCTGTAATGACACAGGGTATCATTCAGAAGATAGAGTGAAAGCAGGATTAGGACTCAGGCTAATTGTGTGTTTGGTGTGTTGTGTACTGTACACAGAGGATGATGTACCTAAATTACGTATCCCCAAAGGCTCCCTGACAAAGAGAGAGCCCTCAATAGAAAAAAACCTGACCAAAACCCACTGTCTACTAAACCTACCATTAAAAGATCAATCCTATAAGCACTATTTTTTTCTTGAAATAGTTCTGGGATATTTTATCCAGCCATATTTTCTCAGACTTTGGGGTTCTTTACAACAGGCTTTAGGTCTGAGAATTTAAGTAAAAAGTCGTTGTATTTAAAGACTGATGGGCGTAGCTTCAAGGAAAACTATTGCGAATACCTTTTTTCCCCCCCCTCCTTATCCAAGCTCTATTCATCTCATGTAAATGTTTCAGAAGCAGTTTTACACTGCCTTAAGGCATTTCAATTAATGCTCAGATACATGCTGGTAAAAGCTTTACCTTATGGTTTTTTACTCTGAATTCCCTAGTATTCAGCAGCAGGTTTAGGACATCAATAGGTAGCAACCACTAACATGAAAAAGTGAATTAAATCTTTTTCTCCTGAGAGACTTCACATTTTCCGCATTGTTTTAGGAATGCTGTGCTCCCTCCTTACTGTCAGACACAGGTCTTTCTTACAGGGGCTCAACAGGGTTTCCCACAGGCATATTACCGTGCTTATAGCTTGACAGCAATCATGGCATAAATAAAATCTACATTTTAATGACATTGTGATTATCATTAAAATTGGGACAAGTCGGTTCTTAACTTCCCGTGATGCACCAAGGTGTTGTGATATTATTTGTGATATGCCGTGATATTTAGAATGCAGTTGTGATACCCTGTGAGTGGAGTTTGCAGCTGACAGCAGTGACCTGACAGATGTAAGACAGTTTAAATAGACTTTTACTTATTGCAATTATTCAGTGATGAAATTGTACAATTAGTTGTAAATCCCTGGGATTACTCCCTTCCTTCTCTAAAAGGGAACAAAAAAACCTTTTCATGGCCTTTCAGGTTTCTGCTGTTTGTTTTAGCACTTAAAAGATCACTTTAAAATGATACGACATGCATTGATGGCTTTCATGTGATATGAAAAGTTGGTTTTATCATTGATTCCTTTTAATATGTTAAGAATAATATTTATCCAGTTTACACTTGTGGAGCAAAGTCTGTTCTAGTTGATTGGAGAAGAGGCTTTTTCATGTGCAACAGTGTGGAGTTTAAATGATGTGTTTACAGGCAGCAGGAGAATTTTCTCTAATGCCTCTGTAATAGTGCAGTATTGCTGTAACAATACCACTGTATATTTCTGAAATAGTGATATTTTCACATAGATTCTTCCAATAATACCAGGTTCAGTCTTCCCCACAAACCACCCAGTAGTTTGACTAACACTTCTGATTGTGGGACGGTGTGAAAAGGCTGATGCTATTTAAAAGTAGATAAAAGACAAAAACCTGAAGCCTAAGGAAACCTAGTTTAATGATTTTCTGCAATGGCTTCACAGCCTCTCGATACTCTCCCGTCGTCTTTTTTTCTGCTTTCTAGTCTAGTGTGCTACTTCTAGGCTGAGATTGATATTACTGATTTGCATGTGGGTTTTTTTAATAGTAGAATTATAACATACACATATATATGATCTGGAAAGAGGGAAGAAAAATTCCTCATGAAACCTGTGGTAGAGAACATAATGTGTACCTCAGGAAAGTATCTCGATTATGTTTTATTCCCATGATTTAGACGCATAGTGAACCAGTCCTCCTGAAGTAAATACGTACATTACGAACAAAAGAGAGGTCCATGTAATTTAGGTTCATAATCCCTAATTAATTAGATTCCTCATCCAGATTTCTCTCTGTGCCGGCTTTCAAAGGCATCTACTTCTCTTTGTTGATTACAGAGGAAATTTCCACCCTCATCTCCAAAAACCTGATGGATTAGGTTGAGCAATAAGCCTGAAAACTGGAGTGACTAGGAGCAATAGGAAGAAATTTGATTTAAAATATGGAACGTTGCAATTACGCAGAATTGTCTGTATGTATGGACTTAAGATGGAAAGGGGAAACTTTCTGGAAGCAGCAGAAAGAAGAAAAAGGGATCATTTCCACGCTCAGATTGCACACGGCTGTTCATAACCATCATAGACACTCACTTCAGTTTAGCTACTACTAGATAATTTTATTGTGATGCCTCTTTTCGGTGGAACTTCTACAACTTAATCAGTGTTCCTTGACCATTGAAAGTTGAAAGGCAGAAAACTTTCTCAAAAATGTCTGTACTAGAGGTACTTCAGTTCTGCAGAACAGCAGTGGCTTCAAAACTTGACTTCAAAAGTCTGGTTCCTGCCTGGATTCCTGGTTTGTTTGGAATTCAGTTAGCTAATCAAAAAATGTGCAACATTTTCTCTTGACTAAGTTGCAGCAGCTGTATAAATACCAAGCTGTTATTCTGGGTAATCAAACAATGGGAAAGTTGTTTATACTGTGTTATTGCTAATTAATATACATCCAGAAGTAATTTAAATATACATGCAAACATACATTAATAATGTTTTAAAGGCAAATGTGGGAAGAGCAGAGCTTGTAAGAGTAGCCATGTAGATGTAGAAACCATTAATGTTTCCGATATCCTGTGGTAGGAAGAAATATATTAAAAATTGATTTTTGGGTTCTGCCTTTTTCTTGGTAACATTTACAATAAAGGATATAGCAGAAAGTAGCCTTTAAATTGATATTTCAAAGCTTTTTATGTTTGGGATATGTTTTTCGGTATTGTTAATGGGTTTGTATAGCAGAGTAAAAAGGTCAGCTTCTGAATATGGCAGTTTTATTCTTCTATTAAAAAAAAAAAAGAGATGAGTTTAGCATTCATTAATTATTTAAATATCAACCAAAATATTTGGCACACTGCTACAGTAAGAGGTATTCTTAAAACCAGGCTCAGAAAAGTGTGCCGTCCTTTGAATAACGTGAATGCAGCGCAGGAGGGTGTACAGCATTAACTCTCTCTCATCTTGCAGCAAAGTGTTGCTTGCTGCTGTATCTGCACACTGCGTGCAGCGAGTGAGCAGACGTGTATTTATGGAACTTCCATCGCCAGGATTCAACCTTCACCTGTTTACACTTTTATATTTGAAGAGCCTCTCTTCATCTAAGAAAAGTGAACTATAATGCGTTTCGTAGCTTCTCCCAGGTAAAAGCCACACTGTATTGAGCAAGCAGCCCTGTCAGGTTGTTTTCTTTTAAAAAGATGCTTTGGAAAATAGCAGTCCTTCCCAGCTTTCCGGTACGTCTGAAACACGACTCTGAGGAACCGCAACAGTATGGAGTTGCTCTAGACACAGTCTCATTAATCAAATCCTAGCTCTAACACATTTTTTTTAATATAACTTTCTCAAATAACATGCATTTTTTAAATAATTTCATAAAACTAGTGTTGTCAGGTGGTAAGATTTACAGTGTTTTGTTCTAATTCAGCAGAACTCTTCAGGGATATGTTTCTGGTTTTTTTTTTTGCAAGTATTTTTTAAGCCTTCAATACAGTCATAATGTTTTGAAGTGCTAATTGCCAAACCTCCTAAAGTGTATAAAGAATGACATTTCATGCAGCATCATTGATCATATTTTTAGGGAGTCTGTTGATGGATTAATAAACCATTGTAACCTTCTGTGCAAAAAAAAGTGTTGATAATAAATGGACTGTAATCCAAAAAGCCTACTGCTAAGTGAATTGAAGTTGCAACACTAACTGAAATACTGGATAATTATAGTATCACGAAGACAAACCCCCGATGTCGAAGTTTACTTTCCCAGTTAAGTCTTTGCGAAGAGCTGCTCATGGAGGTCAGGAGCACATTGTCCTTTGGCTGTCCCCACTGTTTGCCTTGCCAGTGAGGCACTCAGGGTGGGTGGCACTGGGTCTGGGCAGTTCATCCAACCTGGAAAGAGCCTTTCTACAAATACTTATTGAAATTGTTCTGACGGATGCCATTCAGTGCACTGGGGAAAAATTTTTAGTGACTTTTTGATGTTGGCATAGCAGCTGTAATACATGAAAAGTAAAAATTTACATGGTAGGTGAAATAATATATAAAGAGTAATCAGCAATTTAAAATCAGGTACCAAACATAAAGGTGTCATTTAGCACTGGCTTATATTTTTGTAAACTTAAAGTCTTGTTCCTTGAAGTTTGATCACCACAAAAACATATGGATTCATTTTAACTATTTAATCATGATGAAAATAATTCATTCTTATTTGCATTTTTATTTAATTAATTAAAGTTAGAGAGTAGGTTAAAGACAGAAGGAGGGAGGATTATGATAGAGTCTTCTACATGCACACTGGGGTCAAGTCAACTTTCTCTTTCTGGCATAACCTGCTAAGACATTCCTCCCTTTTTTTACCTCCCAGCCTGTGTCTTATCAGCCATGCAAGGGCTATTTTTGTAAGGGGTTTTGAGCTGTTGTTCTCACACAGTATGTACAGGATCTGGTGGGTTGTCTCTGAGATGCCACATCCCCATATTAAATGCCTCAAACTCCAAGCCTTCCTATGACAGTTCTGCATCTGCCTTGTTTTTTCACATCTGTTTTTCATGTTTTTAAGAAGTAAAGTTATGCTGTAGGGTGGTATTGCTAATGAAATTCAGTGTCAGAACATGACAAAGGATCACAAAAATAACTATCTGGACCCTTTATACGCTCACACGTGTGCGTACACGTGTACATGTACATATGCATGTACGTACCTGTGTACAGCAAGGTTTTGCGTTCTGGTCCCACCCTATGGTACCATCACACCAGCACACCCACCCTATCCACAGCAGTCCTGTTGTGCTGTGAGAAAGAGCCAGACCCAGCAGATCCCACTCTCCTACTACACCGCTCTCCACAGCACTGCTCTCCTCTTTGACTGGCTGGGATGAACACAAGTCAGCAGGATACAGCCTGCAGGTGACCCTGTCATGGGTGATTTTGGTAACCCAAAGGTGAATGTACAGAGCAACTGCAGATGCAGAGCAGCCCTTTTCGAACTGGGTCTTCCCTGTGAAAGGAAGGACACAGGGAAAACCACAAATTTTTAGACCCTTTCTTTTATCATAATTGATGTTTCCATCTTATTCTTCTGTTCCTCTAAGTTATGACATTGTGTCCAATATGACATAATGATATTCCCTCAAAATGTCATGGCATGAATGAGTAATTTCTGCTGAGTAAATCCCCAAAGGGACAATCTGAACTCTCCCTGCTCCTGCTATTGAATCCCATTCAATTAAATGTGGAAATCCATAGTCAGTTAAATGTGGAAGAGGAAGGCTTCATGGGATCTTGCCTGAAAGGCAGCTGTTAGCAGTAGGAAAACATTGAAGTCAGCACTCTTTAGTGATGTTTCTTTTGTAAGACATACATTAAAACAGCTGAAATCTCTTGAGATGCTTCTCATAAGCACTGATATTAAATGCCATGGTCCTATCATACTTCTTTAAAGGTAAGCATTATTAATAGAGAACTGTGTCTTCAGCTGTCTTAATTCTTTGGTCTCTCTTGGTGTATTTTGCTGACTGCTGTGTTCAGTGTACCTATTTTCTGAAATCAGAGTAGCTTTCTTCACTTCAAAAGAAACAACTCTTCCACTTTACATATTAGATGGCTTTGGTTACTTTAGTAACCAAAATTTAATAAAGAATTTGGTGGTGCTGCTGCTGTTACTATTTTATCATCATCATTGTCATCATCATCACTACAATCATCATCCTGAGACCTGGTGGTGTCCAGCTTTGCTGCAAGCCCTTTACCCTAGAACTTTTCTGGAAGGTGCCGGTATTCTGCTCATCTGTGGCTGAAGCCTGTACATCTTTTCTAAGCCCTGCTTTATCGAAGCTCGTGCGATCTCAGCTAGCCTTCATGAAGAACTTTAATATGCACAGTATTTGAAACAATCCTCATTTTCAGACCATGAGCACACTAAATAGGACTTTTTTGGTGTTTTCTTTTTCATTGCTTACTCTAGATCTCTGCTCCATCCGCTGCAGTTTTCTGCGCTGCGCTCCAATCACTTCCATGTAAGTCTTGCAAGGAGCACGTAAAGGCTTGGTTGAGCAAGAAATTAAAATGCTATCAGTGGAAGTTATTGGTTCATTTTTCAGCATTTCCACATGCAATCGATGATAGTTCATGTTTTCGAACAAAACTGCAAAATAATAACTGCCATTGTCTCATTTATAGTCGGCTGAAAATCTGTAGTGAATTACATTTCAACTGGAAAATAGAGATTATTGAAAGAACAGCATACTTGGTGGACCATCAGTGCTGGTTGCCAGCTTGTGTTTATCCATGAACTCTTCTAACTTACATATAATCTGCTCCTGTAAACCATTCTGTGAAGTCTCTGTATCAAGTAGATAAATGCTGTTATTAGAATTTTGATAAATTATAATTTCTCAAAAACTTTTGCTGAGAGAAACTCTCTTCGGACTTAGATTTCAGTTTTCCAAGGGTAAACCAAAGTGAGGGCCAGTGTTTCAGTTATTCAACTTAACTGTCCTTACTTTCCATGGTAGCAAATTTACAGTGGCGCTTTACATCGATGGGGCATGCACTTCCTTTTGCCTGAGAGAATGTGTGTTGGGAAAGGTTGCCTTTACATTCAATTAAGGCAGAAATGTTTCATGCTTACAGGTGGATATTTTCATCCATGTGGAGTATACCAAGTTACTGAAATGTATGTGAAATACTACTGTGTAGTGAGAATGCAGTTCTGTTCAACCAAAGAAAAGGGTGCATGAAATTTTAGTATAGACAGTTGGCTTTATCTTAAAGGAACATTAAAATGGACATCAAAAAATGTAGTAATGTAGTGGGTTTAAAAAAAAAAACTAGCAAGGAGAAGCACATGAATTTGTGTGACAACCAATTTCATAGCAAAAACTTTGCAAGAAAAAATTATGCATGTCCAATACTGATAAGACGTTGTGAGTGTACATTTTCAGATGTGGTTCTCTTAGTATTCCACCCATCCACGACAGCACTCCAAGAATAGTAAGCACAGTCACCAGCCTTCTCTCCATGAAAGAGGAATATATATAGGGCATGAAACAAAACTTCAGCATACAGAACTGCCACTGCAAAGTTAAGGACCTGACATTGAAAGGAATTTGTAAAATTCCCTTCCCTGGCTCAGCCCGCCACTGACAAGCCTTGTCCTGCTGCGTGCCATTTCCATTTCTAGTGGGTTAGATATTCGCTGTGTCTTCTTTCAATACTGCTAGACCTTAATGCATGAGCTGGTCATCAGTGAGTAAAAATATATCTATTTAAGGCAGACACTGACACCTACTCGTCTTAAATTAATTTGCTGGACACAGTGTATTTAAATTTTAGCAAAGTGCTTTTCATCACGGAGCTTTGAGTTCCCTGCCTGAGATGTTGGCAAAGGGCAGCAGAAATACGAGTCAGGCTCATAGTCGGTGACATGAAAGAGAGAAGAGCCGGGGCTCGGACCTGTTCCTGATGGCAGCATGTCCTGAGCAGCTGCAGTGTGTTTCAGCTGAGCTGTAGCCTGGTGGTATTCAGGGCTCCTTTCAACAGCACCAGTCGGAGAGAAGTAAGCAAAATATTAGCTCTCTGTGCATTGCTGTCTTTGCCCCTGAAATAACAATCCAGCCTTCTTCTTCCATGAGTTATTTCTCAAATCTTGTAAAGAATGACCCTTAGTAAAAATCATTTGCATGTAGGTAAACAGAGTGATTTTGAGAAGGATTTTCCTGGGTGTTTATTTTAGATGTAGGCTTACTTATGACATTCTCGTGTGACATTCCTGGAGGCTTGATATTTGTGATCTTCACATAGTAATAACGTTCACTGTGGTAGGTAAAACATAGCTATAATAATTACGCTTTACTGATGTTTGATGACAGGATGTTGTTTCTTTTTGTTTCCAAATAAAATCATGAGGAAAGAAAAGAAGAGCGGTACCCTGCTGCCAGGGAGGGAAGGAGTGCTTGGCATGACATGGGCTGGCTGTGGTAAAGAGGCCAGCTCATGGCAGCTGCTGCTGCTGCTGCTTTGCTGAGAATGGATTTGTGTGCTGAATGTGCTGTCAAGACCCTGCCCCAAAAAACCTAGGAGTCTCCATTTCTGCGACAGCATCAGGCTCTATATCTATAAAGCATACAATATGCAGACAGATGTGGGGATCAGTGACAGCATCGTTCTTTTTATGGTCTTCATATGCTAGAAGAAGGCAGGTCAGAAAACTAATTACTTTTTATTTAATGGCTTCTTGATGTTGAGGTCTTAGAGGATCACAGAAGCAAAAAGTGTTAAAATCCCATGGACTGAAACCATCACTTCTTCAAGGCCTGCCCTTTCATACCAACCCCACTCAGAGATGTTACATACAACTATATATATTCAGAGCCACTGCTCCCCTCACACAAATGGCATTTCATTTTATTGAGATGTAGATAAATGTGCAGGGGGAGAGTATTCTGTTTTTTCAGGCCCGCCCTTAATACTATTAAATAATAGTGTAATTAAAGGCTTCAGCAATTTGCCATCTCTTTTCACATAGAATTACTTCAGATGTCTGGCATACACACTCACCCTGTTGTTCAAAGCCATTACAGTCCATACAGTCAATAATCTGCAAATTAAAAATTCAATAAGTAGACGCATTAAAAATTGCTTGGTTCCAATTCAGTCCATACTCCCGATTCAGGCTGCTTAGTGCTGGAAGGCGGTTTCTGAGAAGCAGGAGATGGTGCCACCGTTTCAGGATGCCTCAGGTTATGCCTAACCACATTGTGGCTGCAGAATAAGGCTGTAACTATTATATGAATAGAGAACATAATCAATGGGCATACATGACAATTTCTCTCTTAAAACCAAGCTATCCAGGTAGCTTGGCATGCTGGTAGGGTTGGTGTTGATCCATGTATAAATAAAACGGGAAGTGTATGTCTTACGGAGTTATCAACAGCTCTGCCAGGTGTGCCTAAAGCAGACTTCCCTGCTGAGGCTGCTCCAGCCCAGCCTCCCTCCATCTTGATTGGGAAGGGGTGTGGCTGAAAGTCTTCCATTCTGAGAATTACTCAGAACAGATTATTGAAGGATTCTGATGTTAAGTCATCACAGATTCTCTTTTTGTTTGTTTGTTTGTTTGTTTGTTTGTTTGTTTGAATTTAGCCTTTTGTTACAGGTTTCAGGGTAGAGAGGTAAAAAGGTTGCAAACCATCATGCCTAATGTTCTTGCTTCCAGTTGTTTTGCCGGTGTTTCAAGATCTAGTTTCTAGTAGGAGATTTTTGTATGAAAGCCCAAACCATCAGTCTTGCAAATGTTGCTTTTCAGTGAGTAGTTCCCACTAGGGAGTGGCCACTGTAGCCCAAAATTTATGTGTTCAAGCATCTCTGAGCTTACCCCTGATGGGAAAAAACTTCTTAGCTTTGCAGTGGTTGGGTTGTTAACGCTGAGCACAGTGAAGGTAGTTTTCCTTTCAAACAAAATACATCACTAGGTACTACCTAAAAAGCTTTAGCTACACTCTAGAGGCTCTGTGTTTTGTGCAGTCTGTGGGAGAAGTTCAGTAAGCACAGGTTACTTGGCCCCTTTTAAAGAACATTTAAAGCTGGCAAAATGATCACTCCTAAAAAAGCTCTGTTTTTGAATGGCCTTCAGTCTTCACTAGGGTTCCTGTTCTACCCACCAGAAGTGTTTTTCCACAGCTTTATCCATCCCCACCTTTTTCCCTGATGTGAAAGGAGCTTCTTCACTGCAGCAATTGTCTCCTTTGAATCCCTGTCACTCTTCGCCTTTTACACGAGGGATGCCATCCGACTGCACAGCACGCTAGGGAAGATGTAAAGCCCCAGATGGCTGTGCCCAGCACAGGCTTCACTTGACAGCAAAGGTAAAAAAAAAAAAAAAACCACCACCAAAGCTACCAGATGACATTAGTTTTAATCATGAATGATCAATGCAAAAATATTTTAGACCTTTACCCACACATGATATTAAGGGCAGTTTATCTTGAATTCTGATTCAGTAATGCAGCGTTGCACAAGTGCTTTATATGTCTCTTTTATCTCTAGTGAAACATTTACAGGGAGGGGTTTTTTTTCTCTCTTCATTGTGGCAAAAGACAGAAAGACCATGAAATGGTAATTTCTTTCAGGTGCCAGGATGTAAAGGGCAAGGCAGTCACAAGCCCAGTGACAGAGGAGACTGTTGACCTTGTACTTGAAGGGGCAGGGACCCCTGCTAGGTACAGGAACAGAGCCCTGTGTGCTTTACCTGTGTGCTCTGTTTCTGTCCCAGCTGTACAGGGTGATGAGCAGGTTTGGGGATGCCTGAAAAATAAATTACATCACTCTACTATGCATAATACACCCTAAAGTGGGAGTAAAATTTTTATTCAGTGTTGAGAAAGGGATAGTGGTGGTGATAAATTTTCATTCTGGTAAGTTTGAGCCTGAGCAAACATGATCTTTTGGAGGCTAAAAGGAGTTGGATATGATAAGGATGCGCAACACTACAGCATGCTGGTGGTCCTGGGTTCCTCTCCCAAGTGCATTTAGCCAAGCAGAACTTAGCCTGTTTATCCTGATAATTAGAATCTAGTTTTCTATTTAATATTTACTAATAACACTGTGCACTTACAGGGTTTTCCAACCAAGCACTTGACAAACCTTAATGGAATAAGCCTCATAGCACTCTGGGGAGGGAAGTGAACACCATTTTGTTTATCATGCTGAAAGAGTAAGATGATGTAATTGTACCTCCCTGAGTTTATTTATTTCTTGTCTCCCATTATCTGTCTGATAAAAACCACTATAACTAGCAAAAAAATCAATTGTTTTAGAAATTCCTTCTGGTAGTTTAACTATAAGACTAGTAACCAATTTAGACAGAAGCATAATTAGTGTAAATATTTCCAGTAACTCCCTCTGATGAAAGCTATTGCATTTGGATATTCACATTTGGATATTCACTTGTAGGACAAGCAGCTGAATAGTGAAGAGGTTTTCTCTACAAAAACTGTGTTGAGATTGAGTGGTGCACCCCGAGCGCACAAAGCGATGCTGTAGGGCCAGGTGAGAGGTGCTGCAGCAGATGGGAGCAGTATTGGGTGGAACATGCAAAGGGCACCAAAATGTCATCCCATGATTCTGATTGGGAGGGTAAGGAGAGTGTAATGACAGGGTTGTATGTGCAGAGGCAATGGGGAGATCTCTATCAGGCACTGCTCGTGCAATCAACTTTAGGAAGAAAGGGAGGAGGCAACTTTTATGGGTGATGTATACTGCTCCTGTGAGTTGCTTTTCTGCATCATCAGTACATACTGGGCTTTACAGGCTGGAATTACCATACCCTCCAAGTCTATCATTTGCTGTGCAATTGCTGGAATTAACACTGTGCTTTATGCAACTGAAAAAAAAAATTCTTGTTTTATATGAAGCTGAGACAGGATTTTATTAGTCCTAATTTGAAGGTAATGCACTAATGGCAGTATTTGTCAGATGGGTTTTTACAGTGCGAAAGCTGGTAGGAACTGTGGGAAAAGAATCCAGGACAATGATTTGGGCTTGTTTTCACATTCCAGGCCAGAGTGCCTTCTGATACAGCACAACAGCTGAAATATATAAGGGAAACACATTTTACTTCTTCTGGCTCAGAACAGCAGCAGTAATTTGGCAAATGGGCCTGACATTCCAATCCTGCTGCATTTTAAATGACCAGGTGTCCATTCACTTGCCTGCCTTGTTCATTGTCAAACAGTGGAGCTTCTTGCTCACTGTGGAGTTCATTTTGTGTGACCGCATGGTGTGTGATACCTCCCCTTCAATCAACATGGTGGCATTTACTTTTCCTCTCTGATAAGACAGGGAAGGTAGACTTCTTCATATTGCATATTTTCTTCCTGTCAGTCTGCCCAACAGACACTGCCAGTGTTGGGCCATGAGCTACAGCAGTTTTGGGTTTTGGACACATCCCTGCAACAAACCGGTGAGGTATCTTCTCCTTAGAGCTCCTGAGATTTCTTCATGACCCCCATGTGTCAAGATGAAAATACCCATAAGTTTGCATTTCAAGAAAAATATCTGCTATCTTTTAAAACATATTTTTAAATATCTACACATGAATGAAAGTATTGCAATAAAACATTACATCAGATAGAATTTTTTCTTCTCCCTCCATCTTCCTTCCTCCCCTCCCCTC
>VXAY01003292.1:317855-367173 GCA_013399855.1 Oxyruncus cristatus | reverse complement strand
CCCCCCCCCTTTTTGTCTGTCTCTCCATCTCTTCCTCCCGCTACAGAGTATTTAGTAAACAAATACTATTTTTTTCTTTGTGTATATGTAGACACAAGGTGTAAAGATACAAAACTCCTTATGACTTCACACATCAGTGCTGAGTGACAAAATCCAGTGCTTCCTGACCTAAGATATGGGATTACCAAGAGACAATAGCCACATTATTTAGAGCAGAGGTTATGGAGCTGGTTTAACATTATTGTCATGCTCTATACTGAAATTAATTTCAGAATTAATTATGTTTGCTCCTACTATTCCTTCTCTTACTTGTAAATCTAGCTGCATCTTTTGTGTGTGTTTTTAGATATGTATAAATTTATTTATGTGTTTTTTCTTCTCCTGTCCTATCAAACATCTCCACCAAAAGCCAAGTCCTGCTTCACTAGATAGAAGTGTCAATATGTCAAAGGTCAATATTTTTGCATTGTACTCTGGTTTCAGCAGCAGAAAGGACAGATATCCACATTTGTTTGTTTACCTTTATAGGCCACTGTAAAGCAGTGACCTCCTGTATGTCTGACATGAAATGATTCGAGGTTTGTGTTACCTCCATCGCCCAGTGATCACTAGACCATCCAGTGGGCACAGCAAATCGTGCTTCTGGTCTAGCCCAAATAGCTGAGCTGGACCCAGGGGATCTTGTCATGAACAGTGGGAAGAGGAAATTGCCTGTAGCATGTTAGAGAGAAATAAAAAAGTCTAGATGAGATTTCAGATGATGTTGCTTGGTTTCTGGAGTGCTTGCAGGTTTATGAGTATATACAAGCAAATATAAAAGTTCTCATGTGCCTACACGTACATACAAGTGCTCCATGGCATGTGTGGGTAATTTCTGCTGTGTTCAAGACACCAGGGCATATCCACAGTTCTCAGCCTTCATTCTGTTGGATTCTGATGTGCCAAGTCCAGTGGCAAGCTCCATATAGGACTGTGCCAGATTCTACTGGAACAATGGGGAGGCAGAAGTGGTCTTCAGAAAACAACCTTCTGTAACCCAAGTAGTCCCTTAGACCACAAGCTTCTCAGAGGAATATTCTGGACTTGAGCTTTTCAGTGAGGGAATAGGAAGGTTTTAAAGGTGTAAGAGGCAGACACAGCCCATTAGGTCTCCCTAGATGAGTAGCTCTCTGCACAGTACACTGAAGTGGCTGAGGAATGAGAGTGGAGATTTCTGTAGCAAATCAGAGAGTTTCTCTGCCAGCAGCTAAATCCCATATGGGAGCATCAGCTGCACTTCCAGACAGGAGTGGAGTCCTGTGGCTGCTGGAGAGATAGTGTTAGTTCCAGCCTTAAGATTGCTGCAACTCCCCACAGGGCTTTCCAACCAAGAATAAATCTGTTATTCCCTGACACAAACTGCTGAAGCTGGGTCTTCCCCATCTGCACAGTGCCCCTTTTTCCCCTGAACAGAAATAAGGCGACTCTTGCCTTCCAGAGATCCTATGGTTCAAGCAGGAACTGATATTTTCCACTGGGTTAGGTTCTGTGAGCTTTGCGTATTCTTTTTACTGTATTTTGCTCTCCAGAACCACTGAGGAGATTCTTTCCACATTCTTTCCACCTGGATACTGCATATGTATAGTAGGGTCCAGGACTGCTTGTTGAGTTTTCACCTGCAACGTTACTTTGCATTTGTTAGCAGTCTGATTTGTGCTGCATCTTAAAAGTCACTGCAGTGCTTGCTGTGAAGGTGCCCCATAGACGTTGATACTGCAATTTTTAAGGAGCAAAGATCATTACATTTTAAAATGTTCATTTAGGATTCTGATTTAAAGCCAGAAGAAAAACCCAAAAGAATCTAAGTTAAAACAGGAATAGTTCCATGCTAGAATAGCTGCAAATAGTAAATTATACACTTAGTTACATTTGACTGAGGGAGTTTATTGCTCATGTGAGCAAAATGTCTAGCCCCGGGCACTGTGCAGGTAGTTACTGCGCAAGCATACCACCTGCAACCATGCCAGAATACCCAAACCCCCTGATACCACAATGCTCGCTGTCCTGAATAGGAATTGGAGGTCATGCCAGATTGCATTGCAGTGCAGTGAAGTGGACTAGAAGGAGGCCACCCACCTCATTTGCACTTGTGCCTTACAGTAATAGGTGCTTGAATGTCAGTGGGTGGTGATAAAAGGCTAATTTACTCACCCCCGATGCTGTGCGCACCCCTTTCTGCACGTGTGGTGCAGATCATACAGTTTGGGAGATTGCCCACTGTACTGAGGCCTCCACGTTATTTTTATATCTTTTTATTTTTTCTTATTATTTAATCTTGTATGCTCCAGTTGAGCTACATTCATGGATTAGAATACAGCGTGATCTTAGGAGAATTCCACTACAATGGATAGATAGTTGGATGGATGGACAGACAGATGCAAGTTTAAAGCACAAGAGGATTTGCATATTTAGTTCTGCTTTACAGCCTCCTTTAGAGAGTGGGATTAATGATCTGCTAAATTATCACAGTTGAGAGTCTTCAGCATTAGGGTGAATGCATATCCTGCTAGAGCTAGTTTTACAACTTTTCAGAGACATTTACAAATCTTACTGGGGGCAAGGCAGGGAGGGGAGCGGGGGATATCTGGTTGTTGACAAAGCAGCTGGTGACTAAAGCAGAAAAGAGAAAAATCAGAAAATCGTCCCTTTTCTGGCAGGTCTAAGAGCCTTTCCATCACCCACTGCATGCATTTAGAGCGAGAGTAGGAAAAGTGTTCTCCAAGGACTGTTTGCTTTTTGAGTACTCGAGATGCTATGTTAAGCACTTAACTGCAAGTCGGCTTAGAGAAATGTCTTCCAAAAACATTTATTTGAAAGGGGAAAAAAAGCTCATAAAGGGAAGTGAACTTTAGATGCCTAGCACACCTTTTGGTCCCTGATTTTAAAGGTTTTAAAACTGTGGTCGAGTAAGGTGTGCTGCAGAGGATCTGGGGCAAATGCCACTACTGACTTAGCCAGCACCAGCCTCATAAAGTTCCCTTTGATCTAGCCATTAAAGGAAAGAACATTACTTGGCACATTTCTTGGTTACACATATTGCATTCTTTGGTCCCATTAAATAATAATGAATAATAAATGGCATAGTTTGGAACAAAATTCTGCAGAGCTCAGTAAGAGAAGAGGGCTAACATACCTTCCACCTCTCATAGAGGGAGTTGTGAGTGCATCCCAGAGCCCTGCCTAGGGTTAGAGGACTCAAAAAAGCAGGGAGCCATTTCCAGCCATTTCACTGTTGTGTAACACCAGTTCTGACTTGTTAGTAGAAGAGAAAACACACTCAGGCTTCAGTTAGGTAGAAAAAAGGGTGCTAGCTTCTGAGATTACACTAGCAGACTCCCCACCATATCCTAGAGGTGATTCTTCACAAGAACAATGCAGGAACTGAGGCCACCTACTTTTAGGAAACAAATTCATGTTCCGAGATTTGTCCAGCTTAAGGGCTTGAGAGCATGGGTGGTTTTGGTTCTCTGTGCAGTGTAGAGAACGACACAGATACGTCCATAAAGTGATTCAGGTTTTAACTGAGCCGAGAGGTGCCAGTTTATGTCCACTGACTGTAGGCAAGCTAGCCTCTGTAGTCTTAACGTGAGTGCCCCTTTCTTCTCTCCCTTAATCCAATACCCAGGAGAGCATGTATTTAGATAATAATCAAGAGACCAGCAAGTGCTAGGGAAGGAATGTATTGCTGCTGTGCAGGTTTTCTCTCTCTTTGCTGAAGGTGTCTTGCTGAATGAGTGAGAGAATGATCGTCATTCTTGGCAAGCCAGGGTCTGATCCAGCCACCACTATTCACTGTCTTCAGGACAAGGTCTGTGTGAGCAGCATCTGCAGCTGGCTGGTGCTGACTGTTGGCAGATGGGTAAACACTTGCCCTTTTTTCAATTTGTTTGGAATGCCCTGGCTTCACCAAGCTTGTTTGACACCATCCTTTTTGGCTTAGTGGGGACTCATATGGGAATATGTAAGGTGGCCATTGGCATTTTAATGTAACAGAGATGAACACTTGCCGAACACTTAGCAGTAAGGTTCACAATCCAGATCTCCTCAAGGAGGATCCAGATCTGCCTCCTCAGGGAGCAAAATTCACTGGTTTAGGAGGTACAGATGGAGTGTGCTGCAGTTTATAAGGGAAGAGATAATTCAGGAAAATAAAGCAAAATACATTTTGGCACTGTTTTTCCATTTTCTTTAAACCTCTTTTTAATGCTATGTTCCCCCCCCTTTTTTTTCCTTTTTTTTCTTTTGCTTTTGTTTCACTCATTTTACTTTTTCCCCCTTGAACTCCCTTCCTTCACACAGCAGTTCCTTTATACAGTTCCCTTTCCTCCCCTTGCGCTCTTCCCAAGCTGATCCTCTGCACTAGCCTGCTCAGCTCTTCTCATTTCTGGGCGGTCCAGCTGTCCCTGTGCCTTCTCCAGGGAGCTGCTCCGCACAGTGCGGCCAGGCTGGCAGCTGCCGGAGCTCTGCAGTGTTACTGAGGCACACCCTAGTAGAGCCTGAGAGTGGAGCCCTAGGACACGAGCAGTCTTGTGCCACTGGAGCACTGGCAGGATAACATGATACTTGGCAAGAAAGATGTCTTCACTCCTCTTGTAACTCCACAACAGATTTCCCTTCACCTCTTCTATAAACAGGGTGTTTGTACCATTTCCCTGGTTTGCTCAGCACCAGCTCATAGCCTCCTGCTGGTTTGGGCTTGCTGTAATTAATTATTTGTATTTATTTAGCCCTCTGGAACACCAACGCACGATTGTGCAGGAAACTTTACACCCGCAAACAAAAAAAGGCAGCTCTCTAGCCTAAAAAAGAAAACAGCAGACAGCTATTTGGGGAGATCACATTAACTCCCCCTGGGCTGACGTGTCTGCTGAGTAGGAGCTGTGGTGCATAAGAAACAGAGGAAGTTGTTTCCTTTCTCTGGGTCTGGCCATGGGCACCTTGTGAGTGCTGGATCTCTTGCATTTTCTTGCATTTTCATTGTTTTCGATGTCTTTCAAGGCATGCAACAACTAGTTTTGTCCTTGTTTTTTAAAGCTCGATTTCTTCCACCGATTTCTCTGTTTCTAGCATTTCCTTTCCCTCTTTGGACCACCACAATATGCCCACTTTTGCCCTCCCTGTTGCAGATCCTCACAGCCTTGCTGCCTTTCCTTCTGGCACCTGCTCCCCTTCAAGTACCACTCTGCTGCTTTTGCCCCCCTCCTACTCCCCAGCTAGAGTTCCTCCTCCTGCTTTGCCTCTCCCCTGCCTCTCTGCTCCTCTGTTTGGCTGCCTGCAACAGAGGAGGCAGGGGAAAGGCAGGAAGTGGTGGTAAAAAAAGGAAAAGTCACCCCGCATGCCCCCTGCCAGAAATGCTTCCCTTACCCTGCATCCAACTTAGAAAAACTGGAGGGGGATGTCCAGAGGGTGCCCCAGCAGCAGAACCTCCCATCTGCAGAGGACAGGCTGTGGGGTGCTTGGGGGTGCCGGTGGGCTTCCACCACCGATGCAGAGAAGTCGCTCGGACGCCAGCACACCTTGTGCTGGTGTAAAACTATCTAAGCCAAAGTTCAGGTGAAGGGCAGCCATGTAGCCAGAAAGTCATGTGGCTCTCATGTTGGTTAGTATGTCACTTTGAACAGCTCTTATCTGATATTATTATGACTAACCCAGTGCTGACAGCATGGAACAGATTACAGGAGCCATGTGATGATTATTTAAGGCATCGCTGAGTATAACACGCAGCTAATATTAACCCCTTCTTTCCAGAGCAGCTCTGTCGCCCTGTGAGCAGTGCCCAAAGCAGGCACCTGCTTAACCCTGCCCTGCCCTGCCCTGCCTGGGAACGCTCCCTAACTGCACTTACCTTTGGTGCCATATTTCAGACAAGGCTATTTTTGAATCATTCCTCTGTTTTAATGTGGCCTTACAGATCAGAGCAGTTCAGCAGGCTAACCCTGCCTTTTTTTTTTTTTTAATTTTATTTAATTTTTTTTATTTTTTTCTCCTTCCTTTTTTTTCCAAAAATGAAGGATCAGTTGTGACAGGTGCCTGTATTTCATATTTCCTGTGGTAGCACGTGCCAACAAAATTTAGAAGCCTTTTTGTTTTGTTATGGTTGATCTTTTAAAGTTATTGAGAATGACGCTGAAGTCATAGCTGGCAAAATAGACCTCACTGTTCTACATAAATGTCAGCAGTGCCAAGGCAATACATTCTGAGAGGTAACAATTCGCGTGCTGACGGGGAAGGCGAGGTGTGCACACATACTGTACCCTTTAAACAGGCTGACACCTGCACTGGGCATTTCAAAAACAATGCCAAAAAAATGCAGCATTATATAAAGCCTGACAGTGGCCCTGACTGTTCAACCACTTTGACAGATGTGTTAAATGCCGTTTTTTGAGGATCCCGGATGAAAAAGCTTGGGTTCCTGCTGAATGACTGTGATCTCCGGCAGGCTGAGGCAGCTGGGACCATGGCATCTCTCCCTCATGAGGTAAGTCAAAGGTGCAAAGAATTTAAATTCCACACCTGGAAATTCTGGTCACATGAGTGGCATTACTCATGTGGTAATGCGGAGGGTAACGTTACACCAGTGGCCTCTGGAGCAAAAAGGGAAACACTGGTGGGCTCTGGTTCATACTTATCTCTTTTTGTAGGTCCATGTGCTGCTGGGTGGGAGGCACTCACTGTCTCCCCTTGGGAGCTGCCTCCCGGCACCTTGTGGACCCCCAGCAGCATCCATGGGCAGGGACCAGGGTGACATAAAGTTTATGTACTGGGATCAGCTTTCTTTTGCATGAAGGACAGATGCAGGAGTGTGAAATTTGTGTTACCAGCATTGTGAAAGCCTTTCCCGGGGCTGTGCAGCCAGATAAGGTTTGGCCGCTGGTTTGGTTGTGAGCCAGGAGGAAGGCCAACAGAAAGGTGTCATGTGAAGGAGAAACTGTGCTGCTCCCCTGGCCCTGTATATGCAACCATATTTCTCTTCCTCTCATGTCTGAAAAACCTCAGAAAAAAAATGAATGAGAAAGGTGGAGAAAGTTTGGAGCAGGAAAACCAGGTACCAACCCTTCCCTCCATTTTAAACTCAGGGCCAAACCCAACTGGGATCACAAGCATTACAAAACATAGTTGAGACTAATTACAACTGAGACTCGAAAGGCCCATAAGCTTTTGGAAAGGGGCTCAAAAATCCCTCAGATGTAGCCCTGAGCACTCTTTGTTTAAATTAAAAGAAAAAAAAAAGAGGGAAACAAAAGAGAAACAAAAATCCCCTTGGCTCTACCAACAGCACATGCACAAGTGAGTATGTTGGCAGAGAGCTTCCATGTGGGATTTGTATTGCTTGAGAAGGAAGGGGGGAAATGACACACTGGAAAAGTGCAAGGATTCCTGTGCTAGTGAGGGGATTTGTTTCCTCTTTCAGCAAAACTGCAAAAGATCGAGCCGCTGAGGTAGGAAAAAGAGAACAAGTGGTTGTGTATTAGTAATAGTCATGGTAGCAGTGATAGTACTGATTCCCTGTGAGCTTTGGAGTGTGCTTGAGCCCAGCGCTCAACACACTCAAGCATGCTGGTCACTTCACCCTCTTACTGCTTGTCGATGTTGCTCCATCTGTAAAACATGACTGATAAACTGCTAATGCACAGATTTGTGATGAGCTCAGATCATTAATATTTTTTCTTGCTTGGAGATACTTTATTAGAAAGCGTATGCAGGGCTAAATCATTACTTTTTTGTTTTCTTGAGCTGAATTGCTCACTTTCAGAAAAAAAAATATTTTCTGCAGATGCTCTATGAAATGTTTGTCCTAATGCTCATTTATTGTGAGTGGCACTGATGGAGCAGGTGCTGGTATGAAGCAGATGTATCTGTGTAATAGTTTACTTTGATGGCTCCTTTAAGAGGCTTCATAATCTTTATATTTTACCATTGGGTTTGGAATTTTATGCTCCTTTAACAGGTGTATTACCTTGATCAGATGTTTTCATTTTAAACTATTGACTTACGAGCACATGGCCTGCAGGGATTGATGTGCAGCAAATTGATTCCTTTTAAAAGATTTATTCTTATATTCTCTTTTTATTTAGTGTAGGAGTTCACTAGAAAACATAAATGATTGATAGTGACAGTTCATGAGTAAAAATGAAAGTGTCCTGCAATTAAAACCTTTGTTTCCCTTAGTTTAATAGTAGAAAGAAATCAGTAAGGATAGGAATACACATAGAAAAATCCAATCTAAACTCAGAGTTTAGTTTTCTGCTTTAACATTTAACAAAACCAGCTTTTAAAACATTTCTTCTCCACTCCCAGCTACTGTTGTTTCTGTGCACTTTTATCGTTCAAAGAGTTCAAGCTATTTGAAGAGGATGTGTACAAAGATTACCTTAAAATGGCTCATTGTAAAAACTCCCTACCTGATGAATTTGTCCTATTGGAACCAACATCTATTTTAATAGAATCCACTAAAAAAGCTCAATCTGTTCAGCCTGTGAGATGGAATGCAACAGCAGAGTCCTGCCATGAAAATAGCTTGTGTAATCAGTGGAATATAAATGGCAACAGCATCTTGTACTCCCTTTTATGATGGTGGAAAGAAAAGGAATTCAGTGGGCAGCCATATGACCAGGTCCTGCATGACTGAGGAGCTCACATTTTTGCACTGTGCTGTAGCACAGTGTCTCTTGTGTCCAAGAGGAGGTAGATTGTTCCCGTGCCTTGTGACCAGAATCTCTGTCTGGAGGAAGAGGCAGAAAAAAGGACCATTATTTTAGCAGAGGCATTAGAAATCTGTGTGACTGCTGGAAGCATTGATTAACTAAATATTTTCTCATAATGGCTAGTACCCTTCTGAAAATAAGAGTGGGAAAGCTGCTTGAAACAAAAAACTGCATATATGTCTGGGTAGCTTACAGTTTTAAAGCACTGCCCATGCCGACAGAAGAGGCAAGGATATGACAATTACTGAAGGTTTAGTTCAAGAATAAATTTAAAGCAGTTTTATTCTATGAGTGAGCCTTCTACATGAATGCATGACTTGTTTTGGTGCCAATGTGGGTGGCATTTGTTAGACTCTGGTTGGAGTCCAGTCTGCATTGCTGCATGAAATGAGTGTGATGAGGTCAGATCAGTCCTTGCTGAATGATAATCCACATCATAAAGCTACTGTAAATGATTCAGCATGGTTTAGTATTATTTTCAGCCAGTGCCCAGGAGAGGCCAGGACTGAGCTAGCATTAAGAATGAATTGTCCATGCTTCTCACTCTTACATAACTGAGGGTTCAAGTCACAGGAAAGTATGTTAGGAAAATGAGCATAGCCTTTTTTTCACAATATAGGTTACTTCCTTAAACAAAGGTTGTGAACCAGGGTGGAGGGATTGGAGATGGTCCGCAAATGTATTTGGTTTTCAGGATCTCAGAACTTCCTAGAGAAACTGAGTTATGATTCTGCAAGTTGACAGAACTTTTAGGAAAGTTGCTGAATACCATCTACTTCCACAGTGACCAGGGTAATTTGCCCTATTTTTGTAAGCAGTTCGCATGTTTAGTTTGCACCTTTTAATTTCTAAGTATATATAATGTTTTAGTTTAATGCCAGCAATTTTTGCTGCAATTGGTGGCCACTGTGATTTTTTACAGTAATTTTTTTTTTACTTTGATCTCTTACTAAGGCACCTTTGCAATATTAATTTGATTAAATTGCAGTTTCAGGTTATGCCAAATTGCCATGTTCTTCTGTTGTCACCCACAAAAGGGTCTGAATAAGTTCCTCATGTAGATACATAGGTAGTTTTTTCATGTGTTTGTAGAAGGCTACAAAAGGGAAGGCTGGAATACAGAACTTCAGAAAGGGACAGACCAAAAGAAAAGAAAGAAAATTTGTGAATTCCTAATTGTCTGAATTCATTTTTTAGCAACTACATTCAAGCTGGACTGATGTCTGTGTGATTGCTCCACTTCATTGTGTAAAAAACATTAATATTGTGGGGTTTTACTCATGTACTGGGACGAAAATAAAGCAGATCTCTGTGTGCTTCAGACTTGGCTAGCGAGTCCAGCCAAGAACAGATGAAAACTCTGCCAAGAACCTTTTCATTGAAGACTTTCTTGAAGCTTTAAGAGGGGAAGATCAGAGCTTTGCAGACAAAGTTGCTGATTCCTGCTCAGGGTGCCACTCTCTTTCCTGCTTTTGGGACCGTCCTGCAAACATGGGTGGGGCATCTGGCAAACCTGGGCTGGGTTCAGTGGCTGTGTTTGTGCGTGCTGCTCATGCATGAGGACCATTTGACTTGGGACTGACATAAGCAATATCTGCTGGATTTTGTATGTGAGTTTTAAGAATTTTGAAACCTTGGTGTTTTGCATTCCTACCAGATTGTTTCAGCTTGTCCCTGGGTGGTAGGAGGTTGCAGCATTGTTCATGTTACTATCTCTTGATAGAGTTTACTCAAACAGCTATAATGTTGAACTAGTGCAGGCCCCACACTTGAGCTCTTCTTGCCTCATAGAAAGGTCAGTATCTTTTTTTTCCCCTAGTTTTTCAGCAGTTACATTCTTCTTACAAGTACAAATGTGTTCCTTTACTTAAAGACTTTTCTCTCCTTTAGGAGTGTACAGGTATTTCAGAGGGGACTGTGTCCTAAAAGAGTAGGAAAAAAATGTTTGTTTCTGGTTTGGGTCCTTTTTTTGCTCTTTTATATAAAGAAATGCCATGAAAAAGCCATGAAGATGGAGTTCATTATGTTAATCCCATCTCTAAAAGCACTGCTGTGCTGCGGGCCTTTGTTGTCAATAAAATGTCAACCAATGGCATGTACACCATGTTGTGCAGACTTCGAAATGCCGCAGCTATAGAACTGTGGTGTGTTTTCTACACAAGAGCTGAGAAATATGGGAGGGATTAATATTGGGTGCAAGCCCAAGTGTTAATACAGAAAACCAAAGCGAGGAAAAAAACAAACCTTACAAAGAGTTTTCTTCAGCATATTTTTAAAAATTGGTTGTCATTCTTCATACTTTAAAAGACATCTGTTTGCATTTCATAGTTTACCCCGAGTTTATCCAGGAAAGCCGGTATACTATTTTGCTTTCTCACAAGGGCATTATCTTTCCGTGTGTTCATGCCAGTGTAGAGCCTAGTAATTTCAAAGAAGAGCAAAATCTAAAAAATTGGGACCTTTTGGTGCTATAACGTAGTTACAACCATGAATGTATCATGTTTGTGATAATATGTGAGTCAGGTGAAATACCAGAAAGCAACTTGCCTATTTTAATTCCAAGAAAGGAGATTTTTATTCAGCACTGACCCATTTTGTGAAATTGTGGATTTTGTGTTTCAAAGGACCTGATGCTTTCTTAGTACAACTGCGACCAGTTTTCAGGTCTCCTCTCCTGTTGTGTGCATGCCTGGCTGCAGGAAGGTGAGCCAAATGCACTAATAATATGACCCTCACCACCAGAAAGCAATGTGGAAAATACTACTTTCCTGGAAATGTATTTTGTAGGTGTGGTACAGAGACTAAAGGACAGCACCATTTTTCATTCTCCCAAGCAGTGAAACAGCAAAATTTGCCAGAGTCTGGTCATGGGGTAAGGAGAGGAAGGAGCAGGCAAACTACTCCTGTCCTAACTCTGAAATAAGTATCACACCTTGTTTTTCAGATTTGCATTCAGAAATTTTTCATATTTTCTTGGAGGAGTATCACCATCTCTGCTTTTCACACAGCACTGGTACAGTGCTAGTCGGAAGTGTGCTTTAATACCAGGTCTGTGTTACAGATCAGTTTCTACTGATTTTCAAGAAAACCTAAATACATTGGAATGAAGAGTGCAACAACACATACTGTGCTAGTAAAATTTTTGAGACCAGTGATTTTTAGTTTAAGATATATGAGGGATGAGGGTTGTCATGTGGAAGTAAGAGGTATGAGGGATGATGGTTGTAATTTCAGGTCATGTAGGAAGTTCTAACCTGATACCTGACCATAGCATTTTCATCTTCATGCCACTTTCACACTGGTTTCAGTGACTGGATGGCAGAAGGAAGAGACATGTTGCTGTTATTATCTGATACATGTGAGCCCCTGTGGCCTTTCCACTGTATTTGACTGGATAGAGCTTTGCCATCTGCATGGCGGGCCAGGCTATCCGCTGTGCAACTCTATCCACCTCTCCCTGGAGCAGCTTTGTTAGGTTTCATATAATTACAATTGATGACTCTCAAAAAATATTGCATGTTACATTTTATGTTCCTTTTTGACACCTTGTGATAGGATTTCTTTCAGCAAATCACCATGTGCAAAATGTGGAAAGATTGCAGCTGTAAAATTAATTTCATTTGTATTTAGCCAGGTGTTGTTATTAAGAGACAACTGAAATCTGGCATCATAAATCCTCTTCCAGAAAAAAAAAAAAAAGTAAAAAGAAAAAATTAGTATCTGCATTCAGTGTTTCTCTTGTCTTCCAGGCTCTTTTTTATTGTTTCACTCAACATGCTGATGGTGCCAGGTTCCTTACAACCATTCTCATTTTGTCTCTTGCTGGTTTGTTTGCTGATTCAGTAGCTACAATAGTGTACCCTCCTTCCTTTTCTCCTTCCCTCCTTTCTTCCCTTACTTTCCAGCTCCCTTTTTGTTCTTCTCCAGTATGGGGGTAAACAACTTGAAAAGTACTTCCAGCATCACATAAAAAGGTTACACTTGCAACTGTCTCTGCATCCAGGCATTCTGTGACAAAGCCTTTTATCAAACCTTATTTTTTTCAGTGGGGGGGCATCTCTTTTTATGTGCAATATGAACAGAGATGCTGTCTTTATGTATGGGCTGGGGGTGTTACAGGTAGCTCCAGAACAACCTGCACTTACAGAAAAGTCATTTTCTACTCGGAGGAAAATCTGGGTTTAGCACAGGGAGCCAGGGCTGTTGTCAGGGCTTTGGTAGGTGGTGTGGTCTGTTGGGCTAAGTTAGGCAACAGTACAGGACTTTCTAAGAGTAGGTATGAGGATGAAGAGGTGCTAGTTTTGCACAGAGCCCTTGTGACTCAACTGACATTTCTACTTGGAAGAATTCCCTTTCTAACGGTGAGAAATATTTTAGTTTGTCTGCTTGGCCCTCTGTGATATGTTCCTACCTCACACTAATGCCAGTCGTATCAGATCGTTCTAATTATAAATGTTACAGCTCTGAGAATTTGGATTTTAAAATCCTGGGGGGTTTATGCAACATTTTGTGACTCCAAACCAAAAAAAATTACTAGTAGACTTAACCAGGTTAGAAGGTGGTGTTTTAGCCACAAAAGTACCTAGTCCACACCTGGATTTGAGCCAGGAAGTACATCTGGTATATATGTGAGAGAGAGAAACGAGAGTATCCTATGCCTTGAGATTGGTATCAGCAGGGTCCCCTGTTTCCAGCCATGCTCATTTGCTCTAAGTCATGAAATTAATTAATGGAGAAATTTTCTTGTAAAATAGAGCAGCAGTTCTGATTTACATGACTTCTGTGCATTTGCAAGTATTTTTCCCCCCTATGGCTAGAGCTGTATTACCAGGTTTTGTTCCAATAAGCGAACTAACACGCATGTATTAAGCCGAGGTCTCGGGGAATCCAGTCTCTGCAACAACTCTGGCATTCCCTCCTGTTTATTTATTTGCACTGATGAAGATGCCTCTGCTCTGTGCCATCTTTTTGCCCCCCAGCTTAGCTACTAAGCAACCTCTTTGGTGACTGCAGTGAATCAGCACTTCTGGCAGGCTCGTCGTGCTCTGCCTCCAAGCACGACTCCGGTGCGGCACACAGACAGACCCCTCTTGGTCTGGTTCACCGCCGAAGGAGCAGGGCTCAGCCCTTAAGGCAGAAGTTTTCCTGCAGTTTTACAAAATAGCAAATGGTAGATCAAAAAGTCGTGCTGGATTTTACTTTCCTTTAGGAGGAGAAGCTTTTTGCTCATGGTGATCTAGGGGATATCTGCAGCCCCATTTAAAGCACTGTGTGGGCATTCGGATAGTTTCTAGTAAGTGTAATATTTATACTTAGAAATAAAAGAAATTTAAGCTAGACACATTGCATTTTGAAAAGATGAACCTTATAAGATTCACAGATGTTTGAGAATTTTGAGAAACTCTCTGTAACAACTGCAGAAAATAAAAATCCAATAAACACAAGATCTCTCTCTCCAAGTGTGTTTGCAAATCCTTTTTTAGGTCATGCTACCTAAAAAAAGGAAAGGAAGAGAAGCGAGTTCTATTTATTTCATTACAAGGCCAATTTTCACACCCAGGAAGGTCTCTTACTCCAAAGAAAAACCCACAGAAGATACTCTTGAGCCTTTGGTAATGTGTCCCAAATTATTCGTATCTTCTTTGGTCTGGCAATACAGAGCAAGAGGGTGTTTGTAGACCCATTGCCTGAGTGAATAACACTTGAAACCACAGCTAATCTCACTGAACAAGTTGGTGAATATGGTGTTGAATTAAGAACTCAGAGCATGGCCCATGGGAAAGGATAAATCCTCCTTCACTGGAGTATGTGGTAAGGCTGTTATTGATGGGGTTGCAGAAGAGCAGGATAGGCTCGCTGTTTTACTTTGAATGCATTTTTCTTAAATGGTAAGGGAAATCAAAATAATTTGCTTCCTTCCCAAAACTGTATTCTGATAACCAGTACAGTAGCAGTATGCAGCAGGATTTGGAGGTCCTGAGCTTTATTTTTGTTGTTTTACTGTTGAATAGTTTTTTCCCTCCTTACCTTCAAATCTAAACTCAAATCTTGGCTGAAATCGTTCACATGAGTTTTCATGTGTGGTTCTGTAGGGATTGTTTTCCTTGGCTTCCATCGATGTAAATAGTTAAATAACTGAGGAAACTGTAACTATCTCACATTACTTCTCTTCATCAGATAATTGGTGCTTTGCAGGCCTAATATGCAATATGTTGATTAGTGCTTTTGTTATATTAAGGAGTTTATTTTTACTGTACATGAAATTTACTGTAGATTAGTCTCCTGTATGCAGTTCGTTACATGTCTTGGATGTGGTTTGCACAGTGATGTCAACCCTTCTTCTGCTTCGGAACTGACTCCTGCAAAAAATCATGATATGCATGCAATGCCTGTCATCTTGAGCGAGACATTTGAGACACTGGGGACCTCCAGGGTTCAAAATGATCTCCTGGTATTGGCTCTGAAGTGCCAACGCTCCCAGGGTGGTCTCAGACAGACCCTCCTCCTTCTGCAGGTGTTGCAGAGGGAGTGCCCCACAGCATAGTTTGGTCAGTGGAGTGCAGCACATCCGATGGCATTCCTGTGTGTCCATTTCGGACCATGTGTGCTGAAGTGTGCTCGCCTCAGCTGTGCAGTGAGTTGTATGAAAGAATGCATGCAGGTGTTGGCACTTTGGGTCATGTGAATAGAAATGGAGCCCGTATTTTCAAAAGTGGTCCATTGTCTTGGGGATTAATGGGAAACTTGATCATCCAGTTATTGCTGCAACCGCATACCCTGTGAATACACTGTGTATTCCACATCTAGTAGTATGGGTATGTTTTTTAAGGTGATGGTTGTGGAGAGGTTTATCTTTTTTTCAGTTTGCTTTATTAAACCAATTAGAAATGTTCAAGACTAGGAGGTGTTTTTCCAGGTCTTATGATCCCATTAGTTAAACAACACAGGGAGAAGTCAAGCAAGCAAGCAGACTACAGAACAAGCTGTGTAAATAAAATACAGTAACTAACTTTTGGTCAGGTAGCATCTTGCTGAGCAGTCTGATTATTGACTACCCAGGCAGTTCTGCTGATATGACCAACATAAATTCATCTTTGCTTCTTTTTTTACTCATGCTAATGCCAAAGAGCCAGAGGAGCTCTAGGAAAGGAGAGCTGGATTCAATTCTGGTTCATGAATCACATATTGAATTGTCAGGAAAGGAACAAATTCTGCCCCAATTGCCACTATAACTATGATAGGTTGTACTCGTGTGCCTCAGGGCAGAATATGGTCTGAAATGAAATAGATGAGGTCAAAATCTGTTTTCATTGATCACAGAGAAGGCAGTGAAGCTGTAGAGGCAAATGTGACAGCAAAATATTGTCAGCAAGGACATTCCTCTTGCCAGTGATGCATCATGGCAAAAAGAAGGCTGTTTGATTTTCAACCTCCATGATGTCTTGGTCGGGTTGATAAAAAAAAAAAAAAATCATTCTGAAAGCAAGTAAATTGAACTGAAAGTAAGACACAGTGATTGACACTGAGTTGCAAGATGCCATTTATATACATCTTTTTGCACTGAAAAAGAAAGGGGCGTTTTGTTTTTGTTGCAGAAAGTATTAATTTTTATTTTCTTTTTGCTTATATTTTTAGGATCTTGCAAAAGGGAGACCAGGAATAATCTCCTTTTATTCCATTAGATATTTTCTGCAGCCCATTCCATAAAGATGACAATAATAAAAAAGCAAGAGACACAATATAAGAAACAACTTTCTTTCTGTTAGGGCGGATGGCTTTATAGAATAGATACTGAAGCAGCAAAGAACTGAAAGTGGTTTCTGAGAAGTGTTGACCTCCTTTCGTGCCACTTACTGTGAATTAAAGCTGTGACTGAGAACTAGTTTGGGCATGTGGTACAGCACTTACAGCAACTGCTGCCAAGGAACAAGATTTGTGTTTCTAAGGAAATGCAACAAAAGAAAATGGTTTAAGAGGCAGTGGCTGTAACTGTGTAAAAAAAAAAAAAAAAAGTATCTATTTATGTACAGATAGAAAGAAAGGCCGAATTGGGTTATTCTATATGCAGGTTAGCGTACGTGTGAACTCTTGTAATGTGAGATTCAAAATCAAACTACTGTGGATTGTGCAGGGTTTAGCATATCTCACATTGTTAGAGTTTACAAAGTTGAGCTAGCTAAAAGCAGTTGTGACATACTCTGTGCCTGTGACTGTTGTTTGTCATTCTTACAGGCATTATTAGTAACAGTGACCTGCTATAGGAAAGGGATACATTTAGAGCAAGGAAACTGAGGTTTTGTGGCTTTTTGGAGCTCCTTTCTTAAGAAACCAAAAGGCAAATATCTTCAGCACTTCTAAACCAAGGCTGCCAAACAGTATCACTTACCACTACCTTTAAGGTTATAAATATCTTAGGGCATGACATCCACTCACTGATTTGTAGCAAAGATGTTATGAGAATTGTTCATACACTGAAGATTCATTAAGGGTTGAAAATCTTAAAAAAAAAGGGGTAGCAAAACACCAAGGAAAAAATATCACTATATTTACACACTGTCTTAACTCCTTTTATTCTCCCCTCCCGGGTTGGAAAGGGAACCACCTGTCTCCTTTGCTGATGTCAGACTGCTGCCTGGAGACATGGTGCTATTGAAAGCACACGATACTGTACATATTTACACCAAGCTCGTATCTGATTGAGATTGGGCAATGAGACCTGTGAGTTCGCAAGTTTCTTCATCATACTCTCATGCATTAAACATGTATTTGAACTCTGGCTTGAAAGCCGTATGATCTTAGATAGACGTATTTACGTAATAGTTAAATGAATGATCATGCGCTCTCCAGCTCCTTTTCCATGCAAATGCAGAGGAAATTGAATATTATAATATTTCAGTGAGATGTCCTCAATAACAAATTACTGTTTAAAATAACCAATATTTGTATGTATATCAATTGCCTAGCAGTTATTTTTGTCTGCTATTTGCATGATATGGAAAAGAGTTTTTCTAGCAAACGTTTTAAGCTACTTGGTGCTGCTTTCCTTTTGGAATGATCACAAGGGTGCACATTTAGGGATGTATTTTCCATCTGTTTTTTTGAAGCTGGCAAAGCACATAATTTGGAATAGAAAAGAAGTCTGAAAGTACCCATATTTGAACTGGTATGTGTTTGAGCCATTCTAGGAATTCTTATTCTATAGCAGTTGGTAAAAGTGAAGGACTATATTGTGCCCTTGGATGCAGTATGCAGGCAGGGCTGAAGGCCATTGAGAGCCCTATGTGAGTGCCCAGGGGCACACTAGGGCCCCTGAAAGTTTTACTGCTCGGTTCCCGAGGCAAGAACCTGAAATGATCCGAGGGGCTCTGTGTTTGATGCAGTCCTGTGGTGTGCAGGTTGGTTTGAGATGGGTCCTTTTGCAAAGGCCTGGACTTACAGCCTTGAGAGATGTGCCTGATGGAGAGACCCACTGAGTCTTCTCTGTCCATGCATGGGGCTGCCAGTGCAATCAAGCTGTGGGCTTGCTCAAACATCTCTGTGACTTTTGCCAGAAGGTGGGATGTTCATAAGCCAGAAACAAGCTTTTCTACAGGTCTATGACCCATGCAAGGCTTGAGGCCCGAGCTTCCATGCACTCATATGATGGTGATTCTTTTCAGAGCAAGGATCTTCACCTGATGAGCCACAGCTCACCCACACCTGTCTGCTCATCCGGAAGTTTTGCCTTAACTCTTCACACCAGCTCACCCTTTTCATGGGACTGCTTATTGTATGTGGTGAATAAGGATGACAGAATATGACCCTGTTGCTCTGATTGTGGCTGGAACAAGCTGTGCGCCATTCAGTGTGCTAATTTATCTTAGGTGGGCATTTTGAAAGCACTAAAATACTTGGGGACACTGGTGCTCCTGGGAATACATGGGAGTGGGAGCAGCTGGGTAAAAAAGGCCCCAAGAAATGTGAACTGTTGCTGAAAAACCTCTTTAACTATGGGGGAGTAGAGAAGATATTGAGACTTTGGGATAGTAGTGTGCCTGGGGTCTCAGGTTGTCCAAATTATGTTCTGACAAAAGAACTGGATTTCATTTTGCTGTGGTCTAGAGTAGATCTAGTCAACACCACAGCTATTGAACTGCTTATGTCTCCTGAGCAGTTCAGGCGCAGTTCCTGGGATGTGGAGATGCTTTTTCTCTATCAACTGGATGGGGGTTTTTTGGCTGAAGGCTGTTAGGTCCCAGTGGAAAAACCTGTATCATTGGGTGTTGCTGAAAACAGCACTGCTGGGTCACTGTGGGAACAGCTTTTTGCCAGGTGTGCACCAAACTCATGGTGGTACAAGGGGAGTGTCCTGGTTTTATCAGTGTCTCATCCTCCAAGACCTCCTTACTCTTGTTTGGTTTTTTTTCTTATAATATGTGATATATTTATTGTAGTTCTTTGCTGTGTGTTAGGGATTTTTTTTTCAATGGAGATTGAAAGGTAAGGAGAAACTGGCCTTCCCTATCCTAGGAACAGAGAAGTTACAGCTAGAAGTGAAATCCTGGGTCATCTGTTTCATGCTTATGTGCTAGCACCCATTTTTTTTTGTATACTAAACCACACAGTGTTGTAATATATGATTGATATTAATTAGGTTTCTGCAAAGTACTGCACACCTCAACTTGAACTGAACCAGAAATAAATATATTGCCATATATTACCATTTTATTAGTTGAGAAGAAGAATAGGATGAAGGCATCTATGTGAAATCCAAAGTGTGAGCTTCAGATTGAATTAATGCCAGCAGCGCCTTGAGATTAATTTGGTTACTATGGGTACAGAATAAGAAATAGTATACCATAATGTAACTATGTTTACTGATTCATTTCTGGCATTAAAAACTAAAACCCTATTATATATGCAACAACAGCCTTTTCTTTCTTGGAAGAAGGTGGGTACATTTTAGTAATTAAAGTGAATGTTGCCCTCAGAAAAGTGCCAGTACTCCACTGGAAGAAGAGCACTGTTCTTTTAGAGGATCTGCCCCATCACAAGCTGCAGAGCTGCAATACACCGAATGAGACCTAACCCCCAAAGAAAATACTACCAACCCAGGAAGCTTCCAGTCTTCTACAGCTTCTCATTAAATGTATCTTTTGTGACATGCTAACATCTGTTTCATGTACCATTCAACTGTATTGGTCAAATGTCAGTTTTCTATCCTTATGCCACTTACTATCTCATCAGTATGTAGGAAAAGAACAAGTTTTGCATCTTAAGATGTTGCAAGCTGAGTAATAATAAAATAATGCAATGGAAATACCATATATTCAGAAAGCAATTATTTTAAGGGGTTTCAGTTTTGACATGGCTAGATTAAGTATGAAGCTTTTTGTTTTTATACTTGCTGTCAAGAGTGTTGTTAAATACTGATACCACCTCCTAAGAGAACAACTTTTAAATACCAAAATGAAAAGGATAAGCATTAAATATTTTGGTAGATATATTGTGCCATAATGTCTACTGCCTTGTTCTTAATACAAAGCACAGTAGGGCTTAATTAAAAAGTGATTGTACGATCTATCACAAACCTGCATTAGGGATATGGATACCAAGAAAATTAAGTTGAATAGGTGGTGATAATGAAATCTATATTTTATTGAATAGTTTTTATTCCTATACCTTTGTTTGCTATTCTTGCCTTCTTGTTAGCAGTAAGACATTTTCCATCCAAAATTCTTTGAAGGAATTCATTTAGTCTGATGCTGCTTTGTTCCATTATTTGATCAGTGTAAGTTATTTTGTGCATTTTTTGACAGAGTAAAATGCCTTGACAAACTTTTGACTCTGTCAGAGCAGAGCATGATAGTAAACAAAGAAAAGCAAGTCCTTATGAGCTCATTCCTGCTAGGAGTAGCTAGCTAACAATTGGTACAAGGGTGATTTTCTTTCATGTAAGCAAGTCACAGTCATTGAGAGCCTCCAGGGCAGCCCCAAAACCTGGTTTAGTACAGATTTTGCATGTTCCAGGTCCTAGTGTGGCTTCAGAACCTGCTAAGTAGAGTACTTAGCATTAGAGAACATCAAAATACATTCAGTGAAGCATAATACCAAGTGAAGAATATCTACAATAAAAGCAAATATTTGTACAGCCTGGGCCAAAATCCCCCATGTTATAACTTCATCAACTTAAATGCTATTGATTTTTCAGGTACCACTGACCTGAGGTTGCTGGGATGGTGCTTGGGATGAATCTGACCTATACCATTAAGGCCAAGCAGAATCACAATTTAGAAAGTGTAATGCAAAGAAATAGTTACCATGTATTCTGCTGTCTTGCAATTCTACATCAGTCATTGAGAGTGCAGTGCACTGTTGGAAAATCTCTTCTTTAGATGGGTAGAAGTGTGTCTGCAAGCACTGTAGAAAACAATAAGATAAAGGACCTTATTGTGCCCCTTCATATTTTTAAGAGTGGTGTACTGCAAACCAGACAGCTTGTGCTTTCTGAGCAGAGCTGCTGGGGCAGCCGGCAGAGCTTCATTTTCACATCCCCACTTACCAGGTTCAGTGTTGTTGGTGTCCTTTTTGTGGCAAAAATCAAACAGCCACAAGGGAAAGCTGCTTCTAATGATCTTGCTGCTTGCGTGTTCCGAATGGACACAAATCACATATTGCAACACACTGCACATTGTAACTTGCAGCTTGTCTCATGCTTGGGTGCAATATGCAACACGAGATAATGTGCTAGAGGAGAAGACAGGCACAGCACAAGGCTCTTGAAAGCCATGAGAGGCACTGAAAGCTTGCGTTCCTGGTATGCAGCAGTATGGATATTTGAAAGGTTAGGTTCGTTCTATTTTTAGGTAGCCTTCACATTAGAACTGCTCTAAGAATGAAGGGGATATAAAAATTGCACGTGTCTCTCCTGATTTGTCAGAGATTTTTGACAAAATGCATTAAAAAAAGGTTTTCCCCCGAACTGGAAAAATGTTTTTCTGAAGTATAGCTGTGATTCTTATTTAGAAGGGGAGTCTTCATGTTCTTGATTAAAATGCCAGTGCTGTCTATTTCACTCCAAGATCAGCATTTTCAGATTTTAGCAAACTTAAAGAAATATGACTTTCCCACTTATTGTTTGGAAAGATTTATTCACTTGTGTAAATGAATTTTAAAAAATTGGCAAGGCCTTTTATCTCATATAAAATAAATCTGAAGATAAATGATCTTTTTCCACTAACATCACCTATCATTAAAGTGGCTAAATGAAAATCAAAATGTGTTGCTATTTAGTGCCTGCTTGCCTTTTTACGGGAGATGAAATTGAGCATGTTTACTGGGCAGGAATTGTCAGCAATGCTTCGATTTATAGCATTGTCCAGGATATAAATTAACAAGCGCCATGTGTTTCCACCAGTCTCCCTGGAAGATGGTAGCCCTCTCTCCCCAAAACATACATCTCCAGCTTGCTGTGCATGCTCCTATCCTGCCTTAAAGAAAACTGCAAACAATGTAAAATTGTGTTACATTGAACTGGAGTGGAAACCTTTTTCCATGTCTCAGTAAACAGGAGTGCATGTGAGAATTAAACAGGTGGAGGTCTACCTCCAATAAACCCCTGGGGATGTGTCACACTCATTTCTCCAGTCTGTGCAATCTTGGTTTAATAAATTGGTAATAATATTTTGATGAAGTGCTCCTTGGTGTTGGTTTGCTGTTTTTTTTCAGAGCTTTTTTTTTGCATAGCAACTTGCAACATAAATTAAAATAATCCTCCATTCAGACAGTTTCTTATTTTTACTTATTTCTTTGTTCCTCAGAGAGGAAGGAGGAGCCTGCAGTGGGCAAAAGGCAAAGATGCACTCTGGTGAAGTCTCTATTTCAGTGTAAATCCTACATGATCCTTTCAATGCTTTTGTTTAAATGCATTGCCCTGGCTTGCTCTTCTGCTCAAAAGAGCAGAAACAACAAATAATGTTTAATTGTGTCAGATTGTCAGGGAATTTTAAGATAATAGAGGTCCATTAAGGACAAACATAGAAGAAGCAAAGTTGCCTTATTTGTTGATAGACATGAAATAACGAAAGTGCAGTCTTTTGGGGAGGAGCCATGAGTCTTCACTGGTAACCACTTACAAAATAATAACTAAACAGTGTCCCAAAATAATAACTAACCAGTTCAGCAAATACTACATTTCTTGGGAACAAAGATTTCAAAAAAGGTCATACCTGACACACTCTTGGTGCTTTATCCCTGTTCTATTCACAGGGGAAACCTAGAGAAGCCTGAGTAGTACAAAAATTTAAAAAAAAAAAAAGAAAAAAGGGGGGTTGGAAATGTGTGGAGGAGTTTCTGCTTTGAACTGCCTTGGTCCTACCTTCTGTGATAAGGTCTGATTCAAAGCCTGCCTAAATCCATTTAAAGATTTTCATTCCCTTCCAAAGTATTTAGAGCAGTCACCTCTTCCTGCTACTTTTTTTTTGTTGTTGTTTTACTGCATTTTCTCATACAGATAAACAGGCAAGTGATTTGGATAGAATAAAAAAACCCCCTAAAATACAATAGTAACTCACCCAAACCTTTCTATGGCTAGCAGTTCTCCCATTCCATCTCTGTACAGGCTTGTTTGGGCTTGAGTCAGAGGTGGAAGCACTGACAAATTTCTTGTCAAAAGCATTGCTGGAGGAGGGTCAGCCTCCAAAGTTTTATAGCTGCACTTTGTATAGCTAATAAGCCCTGGGCTAAATGCTTATCTTTCTTTATTTTGGTTATCTGATTTGGGGATGGAGGGAGGATGACATCTCTTGCCATTTGTGCAACTTTTTTAGATTAATATTGCAGCTCTAAGAAAAATGAATAATTGGACTTTTGAGCAGAGAGTGGAACCACAAAACCCATAGGGATTCCTCTAGCACTAGTCACTAGTTTGCATATTGCAAGTTAACTGCAATTCATGAAGTGTTCTGGCTAAAAATAACTCCAGGGCTCAATTTTGTCTGGCAGAAACTACTAGTTAAGAGGTCAGGCGAAGCTGATCCTTCAGAAGCCTTGTCTACATGAAACTGTTGCTTTGTGCTCACTGTTGTGATGAAGTGACCATGTCTCCTCTTGGCTTGTCCTCGGCTGACTGAGGAAAATAGGGTGCAGCAGCTGTGGGTGGCTGGGGAAGGGGACCTCTGCTGCAGTCTGGAACCTTCAGAGGCCAAGTAGTGAGTGCTGGCTGCTGCACGAGTGAAGCTCTGTTGCCCCGTCACAGGAGTTTCCAGAGAAGCTCGCCCTTCTCCGCAGCCATAACTGTATAACTATAATATAGGCATAACTCTATAAAGAGTGACTTGATGCATAAGCATATTTTAAAAAAAACCAAAACACACCAACAACTCTAGATCTTTTCTGTGATATCTTCATTTGTTGTTTGCCTAAAATTGTTGCAGAGAAAATCTGGCCAGTGTTACTGAAATCCTGTCAGATGACTACAGTTCAGAATTATTTCCACATTATATTTTGTTTTAATATGAAAAATGCCAAGAGCTAGGCCCAAGAAAAAAGGCTGACTCAGTTCCACTGAGCTCTCTCTGAACAAAGTCGTATTTGAAGATGAGAGATGTGTTGGTAAGGCTGTCTGTCATCTCTAGTTTATTAAAAAAAATTGCTAGGAGGCACTAAAACTGTCCACTGCCTTTCCTTCTGTTCCTTCACTCAAAGGTGCTTCATTCATGTCGACTTTACCATAGCGGTTTTGTGTAAAACAAGATTTGATTTTAGAGTATTTAAAGGTTACTGTTCTCTCCAGTGCTGTGCTGCAGCCTTGCGTGAGCTCCACTGCAGTCGCCTTACCAGCCATTTTAGAGAGGAGGTAGGCTGTCTTATGGAAACAGGAGAGCTTTTGCTTCCACTAGCTACTGCGAGCCTTGGCATGGATCTGGCAGGGAGTGTGCTCTCCTGCGCTGCTGTGGCAGCCTGGGCGCCACAGCTTCCCTCCAGGCTGGGTGACTGAATGGCCAGGTGGCAAAGCAAGCCCCAAACACAGCGTGACAGCTGGGTGGCTGCCTCAGTGAAGTATCGTAACTTTGGAATGGGCTTGGCTCCCACCAGATTGCTTACGACTGTATCAGGGAATATTTTCTGTGCCCTAAGATGGTGATTGTTCATGGGATCATCCTCTTCATGCTCTTCAGATCCCTCTTGGAAAAAGCTGGTAATAACTAGATTGGCATTAATGATGAACGAGTCAGGGAACAAGGGCTCCAGGGTAATACTCTGGGTGCCTGGGAAAGACAGTGCAAGGTGGATGGTAATAGGGGTAATGAGAACGATCTGGCTGGGGAGCCAGAGCTCTGCATAGCGTTACACATACGAGGTGTATGAAGTTTCCCTGTGTTCTGCCCCTTGTGGCTAAAGCTGGAGGAGACAATTGCTTGTCCCCAGAAAGGGTGTGAGCATCCCAGCAAAGCTGGGAGTGGGACAGGAAGGGAACAACTTTTGAGGGCAGAGCAGATGATCCAGCCCCTGAACAGGAATGCCAGAAAACAGCTCCTTGGGTCTGATAACATCAGATGTGAGCAAGTTTTGATCTCTTCCAGTGACTTGAACGTGTGGAAGGGTAGAGGGATAAAAAGAACTTTATGATTTCTTTTGTTCCAAGGAAATATCAGCAGTGAGGTGAGCAAAGGAGAGATGATGAAGATCTGCAATGGTCTGTGATTTTGATGTGGTCCTGCCTGCTCTGCCAATCTGCAAGAAGGTGCAAAACTGGAATCTATCTCCTTGTCTTGCCTGAGTGTCTGTGCTCAAACAGCACAAAAGCCTCCTCAGGAAACTCGTGTGTTTACATGGCTCTGTTTCTTAAACATATAGGGGCCATAAATTTAAATATAGATGCTCTTTTACAGGTAAGTCTTTCTGTGAAACAGTAACACACCCGAGTGAAAGACATTGTTCATGCTGCTTTTAGCAGGCCTGACAAGCTAGATATTCCTGCAAATTGTAGCAAATGGGGGTCCTGGAGAACATGGGCTCAAAATGTTGGGGAGAAACAAGTGGCAAATGTATTTTTTATGTAATCAGCTTGAGTGGTTTGTTTCTTGTTTTTAGTAATGAGTAAGTGAAATATGCTTATGATGTGTAATACTCAGAGAGGTATAAGAAAAATTGTAAGAAGATTTCTCATAGTGGGTACCTGTGCTCCTCTTGCTTCACTTAGGCACTCCTGGAAAGTTTTACTACAAGCACCCAGTTACAAAGAGCTGGCATGTCTGCAAGCCTGGTTAATACGGATAATCTGGTAATCTGCAATAATAGTAAATAGTCACGGTCAGGTCCAGTTGCATGTGAACAAGCCAGTAATTTCCCCTGGCATTCAGTGCTCTTTATTTCAGCCCTCAGTCTGTGTAGGCAGATGTGGCAAAATTCAGCCTGGTGTCAGTGGTGTCAGTAATGCATCACCGTTTAGAGAACGTTACTTCGGACTCTCAAATATACAATTCCTCAGACAGCAGCCTGTGACCCAGAGCTGGGCCAGGAATTAATTTGGCCCTGATCTCTTGAGCTTTCCAGAGAGCACCATCATGGGTTTTCTTTGTTAAAAAAAAATAAAATCTCAGGTCATAATTGCCCTAGCAAAACTGCAGAGGGCACACTACTTTATTCCATTGTAGAATTACTGCACCAATGAACCCAGAAGTTCAAGGAGTTTGACTCACTGGCTTATGCTATTGAAGGTGTATTCTGGGTAGGATGAACTTGATAAATAAGGAAAAGAAGATGAGAAGGGGGAAAAAAAAAGAGCAAACAAAAAGGATAAAAGTGGAACAGAGAGAATGGACTGGAAAACAAATACAGTACTGGGCAAAAAATAAGAGTTAAGATGCACAGAAGGAAGATTTCTAATAAAAAATTAATAGGGTACATATACTTTATATAGAACACCATTCACACTAACACACCTTTGGAGTGCAGATTCCTCTTTTATATACAGCATTGTCTGATCTTTTGCTGTAAGGCCATTCACTCTTGGAGGGTTGAGCAGAAAGGGTTGAACTGAAGTGAGAACTGCTTTGCAAACCTCGTCTAGCTGAAACTCCAGCACTGTTTTTATAAACAAATTTGATTGTCCTTTTTCCACTGGAAAAGTAGCAAGGAAAGAAAATCTTTCTTCCTTGGTGCCATATAATGAAGGGACTGTGTTTTGGATTTTGAAATCATGAGGGCTCCAAAATCAGTAGCTTCTTCAAGAAATCTAAATTACAGGGAATAAAAACATGACCACAGTTAGAAAATGTAAGTGAAAGAAGAGGACAAAGAGATAAAATCAATTCTGAATCCAGGAAAAAGTCAAGGACAGAGGGCTTGAAGGCTTCAGTCTTTCATTTCCATTGCCTGTTGTTGCAGGCAAGTATACCTTCCAGTTCTGTTGGAAATGTATCAGGATTTGCGAATTTCTCCCCAAATGCTGTTAGAAGGCTTAGCAGAATTTCTTGAATTATGATCCTTAAAGAAGAAAAGGCAAAATTTGGGAATTGCTGAGACTCAGTACAGGGTAGCCTCAAAACAGAGGAAATACAGGGATTGAGGAAGTTGTCTGATGATGGACTTTTCAGCAGGGCAGATTGGATCGAACAGACCCGCAGACTTTACCAGCTGAAGGAGGGTTTTCTTTGTATGTGTTTGTTATGGAACCAAATATCCTGTGTGTGTGCTTAGATATTGTCCCACAAAAGATGATTGTGCAATTCTTCAGTGTTGTCAAAACAGAGGGAAGAGCATTGCTAAAGCTACTAGGGAACGTTTAGAAGACAAGGTTTCCTTTGAGGAAGCAGTTTAGGTGCTGGCCGGGTTTCACAGGTTTCATTTACATACGCGGAGGCTGCGCCATTTCCAAACTACACCAGTGCTGCAGCTGCCTTCCTTGCTTTTCTCTTCTCACAAGCACTGTGCTCAAAACCCACATTAAAACACGTGAAAAAAAGATCCTAGTGGGTAAATTTATACTATTGCTGTCGTTAGACACTTCAGTTAAAAAAAAATAAAATTCTTCCCAAGCAATGGGGAACCCTTGTTGAAATCTCACAGTCTTTTGTAGTTGGAATCGTGCTTGGCATCCCTTCCAGGTAACGCTGGAACTGCCAGCAAAGTTCAAGCTATAATGTGGCCATAGAAAAGCTCGGGGGGACTCTGTAATTACTACCTATTGGTCGCACCATCCACAATGCACTAAAAAAGTTCTTCAATCTTGAAAGCTTGTATGGTGAGAGCACCGCTAAGGTCACAGTTTTTATTTATCAGTTAACTTGCTAATTTGAAGGGAAAGCAGTGAAGTGGAAATGTAGAAAATAGAAACAACATGAGCAAGTCAAAATATCCAAAACAGCAATATGAAATGTTCCAGTGTAAATACATTTCTATAAAAGGTGTGAATGAAACTTAAAAAAAAAAAAAAAAGATGATGGATTTGGCACAGTCAATGAACACAATTATAAATAGGTATTGAAGGAGAATATTCCACCAACCATGGATCCACAGATAATAATTAATAAGAACCGACTCCACTCGAGGCAGGCAGGTGCCCAGCATTATTTCACAGTTGACTGTTCGAGGGGTAGAGGTACTCACCTTTGCCACAAATCTTAATAATTTACTGCAGTTTTATCATTAAATCAGCATATAATTGGGAAGGAAATTAGGTTTTTTTCGTCATGAGAGCAAAGCAATGCCGTTAATTTAATTATTTGTAGGAAAGGCTTTCTGTAGTCATTTGGTATTTTGCTGTGTTTTTTTTTTTTAATTAAGTAAAGTAAGAACAATGCCATTTTTGTCATCTGTGCTTGGTGAAAATATGACAGTGTGATGTGATTTGCAACTTAAGCACAAGCTGGGAAAAAATATACATTTTATCAGAACTGGCAATAATGAATTACAAGGGAATACAAATAAGCAAAGAATATATCTGAGACCTCCTACTATTTCTGAAGTTTCCAATGTCTGTGAGAAAAAGGCTATTTCAAGAATTGTACTTCGTATTTATTTTTTTCTCTCAGCAAAATTGCCATACTCTTGTATAATAATTGAATTCATTTAGCCTTTAGAATACTCGAGTTTGCAAATAACAATGAAAATGAATATTTCATGACATGGAGGATGATCAGTTATAGTTTTGTAACTTTGGTAGCCCAGCACGACAGAGCCAGTGCTTAGATTTCACGAGACTTTTTGCACCTAGGTAATTAAAAAAACTGCAGCTTAAGACAATAAGCAGGCAGGTGGAGATAGTTAAACATGACCTTTATTTGTGGGTTTTCTTTCCCTGTTGTGGGTAACGTTTTGCAGTTCAGTTTGATGCGTGGAGTTTGTTGTGTATGCAGTGCAAAGGGGCATCATAAACCAGTTGCACCTGCAGCAGCCCCTGTTGTCTGGCAAAAACTTTGATGAGGAGACGTGTCCTTTAAGACTGTGTCTGGATTTTCACAGGATAAGAGATTTTTTAATTTATTTATTTTCAGTGAACAAACGCTGAGTCCAGGTCAGAAGGGTCGTGGTGCGGTGTTTGTACAGAAATGTTCCGAGGCAGCTTATCGGGAGAGGAGGGTGTGGGTCAGGGTGGTCCTGGGCAGGACTGAGGCAGTTGCTTGTAACAGCTCTGGTTTGCTGGGGAATACACCGAGACAGAGAAGTGATTAAAGCGCAGCTCAAAAATACTGTAATCTAGCCGGGAGCAGGATCAGGCTCCCCTCTCGGAGCAGGTGAGATAACTGTAGGAATGTTTTTTATAGATGCTTACTCCATTCCAGAGAAATGCTGGGGTGGGGGTGAGGGGTGTTGCTGATGCATTTGATGTGGAAAAACTAACTTGAGTTGCAACTACCACTGAGAAACCATTAACCTAACCAAAATATTTGGCAAGGTGCAATATCCCCGAGTGCAAAAAAATGTTGGAGGGTGGTGTAACTTTTGCTGAACTGTGGGATAGGCTCTCCAAAGGGAACAGCGCCGAGGAGCCGGTGCTGGCGTTGGAAAGGTTGGGCTTGGGCTACACGCATGCAGGCTGTAGCTCGGCTGGGAGTCACTTCACTTTTTCTTTATAATAAGCACAGCTCAGCCTATTGTGTGCCGGGGTGTGGGGGGAAGACAAAGAAAGCAAGCCAAGAAATTAAAGAAGATGGGGAGGGATAGGAGCTATGCTACCGCAGGAACAGTGTTTCAGGGGTGTGGCGTGGAAATCTGCTTTGAATCGCAGCGTGGTGCTGCGGCCGCTGAGGTCTGAGCGGGTTTTGCAAAGATTTACTTCACTTCAGGCTGGGTCTGCCCCTGGCTGACGTCACGGGCTGGAGCAGCGGCACCAGAAGGCTGGATGAGTGACAGCCCAGCCTACTTTTTAATAGCTTTGTCATGTGACGGGGAACAGTAGTAAGACAGGTGCCTTCGATTCACTCTCAGAGAGGGTCTCATTGCCTGCATGAGTGTCTGCTGCCTGCCTGCCTGGCTCTGGACTGTAGTTTGCCAGCTTTCCTGCCGTTGCTCCGCAGCTGGATGGCGTGGGACATGTGCAACCAGGACTCTGTATGGAGTGATCTCGAGGTGAGGGGTGCACGGCGTGGGTGGCGCGTGGGGTGCAGGCGGTGGCGGGGATGGTGGGCTGGCCGGGGAACTGGCAGGACGGCCGAGGCAGCATACTTTGCAAACAAGTCCGTATCTTATCTTAACTCCAGTAAGTTTGCTATTTTAAGGTTACTCTGCGATGCCTTGAGCAAATCAAAGCTGAGCTCCTGTCATCAGTATAGTATCTCCTGCAGTTGGAAACTATTTTCATGTGCCTCTGGCTCGCTTTCCCGTCATATGCAATATTTATGCTCTAAGATATTGATATGAATCGGTGTCTGAAGTGGCATTTCCAGTGGCGTTTAGTGGCCTGGTTGGAAAAATGCCATGTTTATTTAGAATAAGACTAACATTTCTGTAAAAAAAAAAAAAAAAAAGTAGTTAAAATTAACCATTGACTTTAAATTTTAATTGCTTCTTTCACTGTGCTCTGTCGAAGGTTTTTTCCTTGTTTGTCAGCGGCAGAATACAAACATGCACACAGGAATGAATACCCTGTTGTTTGGCTTTAGATGCTTTTAAAAAGAGATTTCTGGAAGGAGATGTTTCCCTGCTTCTTGTGGTATTGGAATGCTGACGCTGTAGCTAATGCCCCGTAGAGCAGGGTTCGCAGTCAGTCCGAATAGTCCAACAAATGGTTAAATCGCACTGTACAGCAGAGACAACAGGATGAACCATGAGAATAGAGTTTATGCAGGACTGTGTGAACTGCTGCTGCTGCCGCTGCTGCTGCTGCTTGTGTAAAAATAGACGGCAATACATCAAATCCACAGCTTCTGCTGGCTACAATTCATAAAAAAGAAATAAAAAAAAAAAAGGCGAACAGCCCTGTGGTAATCTCTGGAGTATAATGAGAGGTTTGAGGATTTCTGCATGTTTGCGTTCGGCAAAATGGAGCATTACCTGAAAGTTCAGGCAACTTGTGAAGCGAGGCAAACTTTCTTTGGACCCCATGCAGAGGAATCCCAAATACAGACCTGCTCAAAGGAACTAATCCTCCTGCTTCGGGCTTGGAATAAGTGCTTAAAATGGGCCCTTCGGGCAATGGGGAAGGGAAAAACAGGTTACGGGCGATGCTTTTTAAATAAGGTGTTCATGCTGTAGAGAGCTACTCATCTAAAGTAAAAATGTTCCCATGTTCTTCAGTGTATTTTTCCTATCTGGCAGAGCATGTGTGTGGATTCTCAAGTCATTTTGTCATGTTTTAAATATTTGCAGCTTGCCATTGTATCCGCTGATTTCTGTTTGCATATTGTAATTGGTCTTATCTTGTTTTGATTTCTTGGTAAAGTGGAATAGATATGGATAATTCATATGTCCTGTAGCTATTATGAGTCAAGGCTGTAAGTGGATGACTTTCTGGCTCCAAAGTCCTAATTGTTTCTGAGTAGCTGGAGTATCCTGTGGGTTGTTGTCTGGCTTGTAGCATGGGTCTCAGCTGCCGTAGCTTCATTTTTCCATCATGTATTATTCCTAATGCTGCTAGGAGCTGATTGAGGAACCAGCTTATATGGAAATACTGAAGATTTATTTTAATCACTAGAGTTCCAGCAGTACTTTCAAGCTAGTAACAGAATAGATAATTTATGTCAATGACTTCTTCATAGTGCAGAATTAAAAAAAAAAGAAGGAAAAAAAGGGTTTGATCTTAATATTAATTGTGTGGTGGATGGATTAACTGTGGGTAGGATTTTGCCAGTGTGCTCCTGCACTGCACTTCCTGTAGCAATACTAGTGTCTGCGTGCTGCTTTGGCTCAGGGGATCACCTTTACTGAGCTAAAATAATGCAGGCGCAGGTACTGGGGGCAGCTTTCATTTTTTGAATCATTAATGTTTGCTGTCAATGTAAAATGTATTATATTCTCGCTCTGATAATGACAGGACGGCGTGTTGCTTAATAAAGGCCTGCATCACTGTAGCTGATCAGCGTCCCCAGTGCTTCACAGCTTAATGAAGGTGATGTACAGTAAGGTTGCAAAGATTGATAGAGAGAATCCACATGACACACATTTTGTCAAGTCTCTCTGTCTTTCCTGAGTTCATCCCCTTGGCACTTTGAAACACTTGTTAAAAATAAAATGCAGATTATATTTTCATTATTATAATTAATATGGCACAAGTCCAGTCTCNNTTGTGCAGGGCACATTTCCCTTTTTTTTTTTTTTTTTTTTAAATTTACCTTCAAAGGCACAAAAACATCCAAAAGGTTAATGGAGAATTATACTTAATTATAATGATTCATTACCATCAGTGTAGTTGAGCTAATTTATTGTTTGCACACGAACTAAGAGAAAAAAGGTCTGTTGGAGTGAAATAATGCACAAAAATTAGCCTTTTGTGTTTAGTGACTGCTTTATCGTCCTAAATGTTACTGTAAAATTAAGGCCATAGTTATGGAATAACTATCATATCAAATAACTGTGGGAAGACAGTAAAATGTGTGCTAGCAATGCAGGTGCACCTGTTACAGATGTATAGGCAAACAGTAAATATCAGTGTGTCAGATGAGGACAGTTTTAGGACTTGGAGTGTTAAATCTGGCATCATCCAAAGGCCAAATATAAATTAATAACAGGAACACTTGCTACTAATGTGTCTCAGATTAGAAGCATAATGTCATATTCAGAAACATTGATTTTATTAACATGTCAACATTGGCAAGGCATACATACTTCATTTCAGCAGTTACATTTCTTAGGTGACATTGCAGTCACTATAGGTAAATGAAAGCTGTGATGAGCAGGAATTTTTTTTGTTAATACCATTGTTTATATTGCTTCAAAACCCCACTGTAGGAACTTAAAAATGCAGATTACCAAAAGTAAACATGTTTAAGTAGGTGGTTCACAGAGTGAAGCTATTTTTATAAATGAAAGCAGTAAGAGATCAGCAGGATACTTTAGAAGTCTGTGGCATCAGTTATAAGCTACTGACCTCCACAACACAAACCTGAGAATGATGCTGAGAATCTACCTTTTCAGTCAAAAACTAGATTATCCTTTAATGAGATCAGAGATTTCGGCCAAGCATCAAAAAAGGTCATCTCTGTATTATAAGACTGCTGCCAGAAGGTTGTATCTAGCACAAAAAAAAAGGAAACCCTCTAATTCTTTTTTTTTTTTTTCTTATGCACAAAATAATGGTAAAAAAATTGTGTGCAGTTACGATTACTTAAGTGGGGGGTTGACTTCTTAAAGTTCTGCAGCTCCTTAAATAATAAGAACAAAAACAACTGCTATTTCAGAGCTTCATTTTGCAGCCTCTCAGCTTCCTTGCCCCTTGGCCTATTCCGTGATTATCTCGTAGTGTCCTGGTAGACATAGAAGTTGTCTGGTAAATTATAGCTCGCACCAGCTGCACCAAGTCTTTGTGCCAACAGACAAAATCTTTGCTCACGGCTGCGCTGCTGCATCCAGCCCGCGCACTGCAGACTCTCTGAGCTTCCCAGGGACAAAAACCTCAATGAAATGCACCTTCAGCAGCTCTCGCTTGCATTCTTGTGAAAGGCGGTCCTTGACAGAGTGACATAACCGGTATTGAGCAATTCACATCCATGGACACTGTGTTAGTGCCCTACAGACATCTGCCTTCAGAAAGTGGCACTTTCTGCATTGACTTCAGTCCAAACAGAAGTTGGGAAATCATTCAAACCACCCAGTCAACTGACTGGAGTCGAGAAGGTCCTGCTGTTGGCCATCCTTAACACATTGCTAGAAATACTCAGGGTGGATGTCCTTAGACTCAGTTGACTTTAGATAGCTTTTAACCGTTCAGCGCCTGGTGCCTTTGCAGTGTGAGGTGTGCTTGCAATATACATGTATCGATGTAGGTGTTCAGAGGTGAGTTACAAGGATACCGTGGTACAGTGCAGTAGGAATTGCTTAATTGAGCAGCATTGACATATGGAACTCAGCTATTTGCCAAACTGTTACTATGTGTTTTCCATAATTAGGAACTGGTTTTGGTGGATACTCTGACATTTCGAATACAGTGCTGAAGTGGATGTGTGTTAGTAATTTTTTCTTCCGTAGTAGGTCAGTCAATACCTTATCTGGCTTCATACTAGCATATAAAAGGGTACTGGTTCCAGGTTTGTTTGTATTTATCCCCACTCTCTTCCTAAGTTGTGCAGACAAAGCATTTTGAACTGCTGAAGAGGATTGGTGGGACTTCGTTTACTGCCTCAGTCAAAATGTTTTACAGACTCTCTACTTTAGGATTACTGAATCAGAGGATGCAATAAAAGGAAAAACCATTTGGATCTCTCACTACATTCTCTCTCTGGAGACTTTTAGGGAACTGTCTAGGATAGTAGATGTGTTCACACCAAGCAGGTGAAATTCTGTGTGAACTGACTGTGCCTGTCACCCAAAGGAGGATATCAGGATATTTCAAGCCACACGTTGGTTGCCAGGACCCTGATATGTAACTGGGAGGCTGTGGTCTATGCACCAGGAACAGAGCACAGCAGCACCACTAACCCGCACGTTTCTATGCCCATATGGTAGCCACCATCAAGACTGACCGCAAGGATTGTGGTAAAGTTCTGTAGAAGTGAAAGTGTGACTATCTCCAGCTTGAGCTAGCCCCCAGGGCTGAAGGCTGTAACAGGCTGTGCCTCTTTAACCTGAATGCATCAGGAAATGCGTGACAGACCTTGCCCAGAGGTATTCCTCTGTAACTTGTACCTGCACTGGTTCGCTCTGAAGCAGGAGAATAAGGACATGCTTTGGCCTCTGCTGTTGAATTTAAAGCTTTGAACATGATTGTTATCAAACAGTGTAGGGAGAACGAAAGTCGTTGTCCCTAGACAGAGATGTGACAGAGAAGGCAGCTTATGCTCTGCTGTTTTCCCCTCCCCTTTGCATACCTGTGTAGTACTGGCAATGATCAAATACTTCAGTGGTTTTTTTACAGAAAAAAAAGTCAATTCTAGTGACCCTGTGCCATAGCTAAATTGAGGTTTAATTCTTATCACATGATATTAAAGTTAATAGATTCCTGGTAATTAATTAAACTATTTCTGTGTTGCTGTATCCTGCAGTGTGCTGCTCTGGTTGGTGAAGACCAGCCTCTTTGCCCAGATCTCCCAGAACTTGACCTCTCTGAACTCGATGTGAACGACCTGGATGCGGACAGCTTTCTGGGGGGACTCAAGTGGTATAGCGACCAGTCAGAGATCATCTCCAATCAGTACAGCAATGAACCCGCCAATATATTTGAGGTAAGGCAAGGTGATGCAAGTGCAGATTGCAAAGTCCTTGCTTGCTTTNTTCCCTAATAATAGTTGTCTCTTTCTTTTTTTTTTTTTTGTTTTTTTTTTTTTTTTTTTTGTTACCCTAGTGGACAAGAGTTTTACTATTTTTCCCCCATTAAGAGACACCAAATGTGATGATGTTCTGACTGGTTCCTTTCATCTGCATGATCAAAACTAGGCCTGCGATCTGGAGGGGTGTGTGGGGAAGCCTTGAAAGAATTTAAATGGAACTTTGCGTTTTTAAAAGAAAACAGCTAAAGAGTGCCTAGAGCACCGTGTCCTGTGGTGTCACGGTGAGGAGCTGCACAGTTGTCAGCTACAAAGCAAAACAAAAGTCGAAAGTTGTTTGTTGGCTTCTACTTGAATTCCTCGGTAAGAATCAGAGTGCAGCACAACAGCTAATGATGAGTAGCTGGAACATTTCTAGTAAAGGTTTTTGCCACTCAGAACTTTACTGTGCCAGATTCTTTTGCACACAAATTGAGAGGTCCTCGTTGTTGATGTATAAGGGAGAAAATGGTGGATTTGGCAGAGAAATGATAGATCTCCTGGTGGAGAGCAATCTAAATTTTACTTTTAAAAGTAAAAGGGTGCTAGAGAGATTTAAATGTTTTCTTTCCAATTCTGCCGTGGGGATCGGGGTGTAAGAGAGGAGGGTTACTGTCTCTGTCTCTGTCTCGAGTCTTCTTTCTTTTATTGTGTAAAGCCTTCATGATTCTCCGCCTCATGGTTTCGGGCAGCTGTGCCCCTCCTAAACCCTAACCTCCTTCCCTCCTTGGTAATAGGAGAGGCTATAGATCGTCCACTGACCAGGAAATTGGACAATAAATTGATTAGCTGGCAGGAAGACCTTGTGCAAAAGCAAGCTACAGGTGCTGCCTCTCACATGGCAGGTACCACAGCTCCAGGAAGTACAGCTGGTCCACTGGCTCAGGGAAGCCCTGAATTATCATGGTGGAGTTTAAAGGCTGGAAAAAATTAACTGAAACAACATCGTAAAATACTTACTTAGGGTGATGTCCTAAATAAAATCCTTTTTTTTTTGTGTACGGCTCTAAACCCACGGTGATCTCCCTGATGCTGATGAAGTTGCACTTCAGTGTAACTGATAGCAGAAGCTGGCCTTCTCTAATTTACATCTGAGTAACTTAAAATTAATTTTATTCAAATCAAAATAGGCCTGCAAATCCTTGTGCTTAGACCCTCTTTTTTCTTTAGTTTTATAGTGTTCTGCACCTTGTTTTACAAAGTTTCCAAACCACGTGTTGTTCTAGAATTGCAGTTGTACTGCCCCAGGCAGGGTATGCCCTGCTGGTGACTAGGTTTGGATGGTCGGTGGCAGGGAGGCAGGGGGGCAGGGACCACACTTGCAGCTAGTGTGGTGTAGACTGCTTTTTTTTTTTTTTTTTATAATGGAGAAGACATATTTTTCCACATTTATCGAAAGCCAAATGCAGAGGCATTTTCCTTTACGAAAAAGTTGAAGATGCAGGCTTTCAAAGTGTAAGTTCCAGATAGGTAATACAAGTAAGTATTTACCAGTTCTAAGCACATGAATCATTCCAATAAAACCAGTGGAACTTGAGCATAGAGTTGTTGCTTGCCCTGTGTGTTATTGCTTGGCTGCTCTGATATCCACAGCTACAGGGTACAAAGTTGTCTCAGACAGGTAGTGACCATTCCCCTACATGCCTTTTATAGGAATTTCCACTTCCCGTATGAAATAATTCCCCTTGTGAAAATCAAAGCATGTTGCAAACAAGACAACCAGATAGGCTTGTAGTTAACCTCGCTGGGAGTTGGTGTCATGAGATACTGGTCACTTGGGGTAACCTCTCATGGGCACATTTGTGTATGTCTGAGGATGAGGTGCCCCAGTGTGAAGAAACGGGAGGGGATGTGTAGAGAAATGGGGAATGCAGCTGGGGGAAGGCACCTAGGCAGCAAGTAATAGGTCAGAAATAGTAGTTTGGAAATTAAATATGCTGCTTCTTTCCTAACACACGAATTCTGTTGGGTTTTTTTGTGAATACCTGGATTTCTTCACACCAATTGACTTCTGCTGCAGGCTGCATTGCTGTCTCTGACCTCACAGCTTGGCCCGTACTTACCTGTAGGCACAAATTGTGCCCTAATGGTATTTTACAATACTGCAGTGCAAAATTAGACTATTTTCAGCTTCATAGTGTGTTGCATTTACATTTCTTGGTTGCTTGGCCTCGGAAGATGGTAATGAAACAGTTATTTTCTCCTCCCATACATTAACCCTGTCCCCATTCTCTGTCATGCAGCTGGATACCTTGCACTATTTCTTGCCTCTGCCGCTCTGTAATGTGACGACTGGGGGTGCTCAAGATCAGAAGAAGATGTCTTCTTCCTCCAGAGACTATGTCACATAGTCTGTGAGGAACTCTTTGTTTTAGCTGAGAGAATGAAAGTTTTGTGCAGTTTTCCATTTGGTAATCTCTAGATTTTTCCATACTGATCCTCATTGGCTTTTTTTAAAAGAAAATAACTTCTTTTTTTACCTTTTTTTTCTTCTTTTTTTCTCTCTTATCGTTGTGGGAGTAGTTTGTTTTATCTAACTTAAGCTTCCAGATGATGTGTTGTCATACAAAAATAGAAATACAGCCTGTTTGGGGTGGAGGGGAAAGAACCAGAATGACAAACAAGTGCTGGGAAGTACAAGAGCAGCATTAGTTGCACAAGCTGTACAGTGTTAATTGCCAAACGTACCCCTGAGTGAAACACAGTCTTCTTGGAGGTGTTAGTGCAGTACATGTGGCATTATCTAGGTGAGGGACGGTGCAAAGTTCCTGAGTGTCTCCGGTGCACTTTTTTTTAAGAAAGACTTTTATTTCAGAAAGTGGATTTTTGGTCTGACTGCAAATCATGTTCCTCAAAGCTCGCTTGAGCCGAGCACCCACAAGCTTAGACACTCCCAGTGGCTCACAGACTAGAAATTATTAATAGTTATGGTAGCAACCAGGAGCCAAGTGAGATAAAGGTCTGATTAGTCTAGATAGTTTGTAAGTGTTGAGTATAAATCCCTGCTCTCATCTGTTTAGGTATGATGAGATACTGGCCTTCACTCCAGCATTAAAATACATCAGTATATTGCAGGCACACCTAATTCATCACTGCATTATTCTGCTCACATGCCAATGTAACTGCTACTAGTCCCGAATCAAGCCTGGACTGTCTGCCCCAGAGCTCTTCTTATCAATGTTTGTACTTATGTACATTATGAATTAGTTGATTTCTTTCTATTCACAGCTTGATCACTTCTTTTTTTTACCTCATATTCTTTGCCTGTTGCTCTATTGGAAAGATAAAATGAAGGAGTTCTTGCCCCTCAGGGCACTGTCTATTGACACAAGTTCATGCAAGTAAATAGTTAACAAGTCACCCAAGACCAGTTATTTGGATGGTTCACTGCACCATTCACTTTTATGATTTGCTTTTGTGAAGAACTGGACTTAAAAAAATTATATTTGCAAAAAATTGATTTGGCTACTTTTAGAAAATCAAAATGGTTAGTTTTTCATTCTCAAAGCCAATGCTATTTGAAATTGTGAACAAATGTGCAACTTAATGTGTCACGAGTAAGAAAGCTTTTTGTTAAGGAAAATTTTTTTGTTGTCCCTTGAGGCTTCTTCATATATACTATACCATATCATGTAAGACTAGCCACAGTTAAAATTATTTATGACTCATGCCTAGCATTATGGAGAGAGAAGATATCTACGGTGGGTGTATCTCTTTGTTGTCATTGTTTGCAAATAACTCAACTGATGTTAAGAGAAAATGCGGCCCTTTAACTACCTGTTAAAGTAAAATGAACCTGTGTAAAATCGTAAATCTTATACTTGGCAAAACCCTTTCTATAGCCTTTAAAAAGACTTCAGAAAACCCACGTTGCTTGCCCTTCTGCAGATTTCATTTATTTACATAGTTTGTTTACATAATTCTGTGTTCCAGAGAGATGTTCACTGTATTTGATTACTTTGTTTTTAATTGTTCTGCATAGGTGTAGTGCAGGTTACTTTTCAAGGCCATTCTGTGTGCCATGAATTTGGAAAGCCTAAAAAGGCAACTATGTAGACTGCCAAAAAGTGCTTGTATTACAAGCAATAAGAATGTGAGGAGAAAAAGAAATGCACAATGAAATGCAGACTGTCTTGCCCTTGGCAGCAGGGAAATTCATGGACATAAATGATTTCTTATTTATTTGGAAGGGTTTGTATCAGGAAGGTGATGAGTGTTGAGGGGAGCCTTAAACATCACCAGGGCATTGGTTCCTATTATGAGCTCCCTCACGTTCTGTGGTGCTGCCAGCCTCTTTCACCATTGCAGGTTATTCATTCAAGGTTTGCAGCCAGATTGATTAATGAATTACCAGATCTTGCGTAAAATGACTTGGCCTGACTTTTAAACAACCACCAGTGTTTTCTTTGCTGGTCTTGTGACTGGTGTTAATGGGTTTCCAGAGAACTGAGCCTGTAGAGACTTTCTGTAGTGGCCTTCCCTAGCATTTTTTCCACTTCTTAATTTTCTCCAAAACTAGTAGCCCAGGGCAGGCAGTTCAAGGAGATATAATCTCAGGGAAAAAAAGACATGGTAGTCAAATCCTTGATGGCTGATGCCCTTCAGTGCCAAATCAGCATGATTTATCATAGCCATCTATTCAGCACAACAGAGGCTGGAGGTGAGCTGCGTGGTCTACCTCACACAATATGCATAACTAGAGCTCTGAACTTTGAAGGAAAGCCTCAGAGCTATTTGCAAAGTGCTGGTGCTTAGTGAATACTAAATTACATTTAGGAAATAGTCTACTGCTACCAGTTATACTTCATTTTTATTCTTGACACAGACACCTAAATCAGAGAACAGTAACATTTCAGAGATTATGGTAGCAGTTTGGGTATGTTCCAACACTATAATAGGATCAGAATTTTAAGGCCTTTTTTATTATTACCAATAGTCACTTAGTTTCTACTGCAGCGTACTTTGTAGGGAATTACAGCTTTTACTAAAAAGATTAAAATGCTATTATGCAAATGATTGCAGTATGTTATTATGTTTACAAATTAACATCCATGGCTCAACACACAAATTAACTAACTATTCCATCTATATTATTAAGGATTTAATAAAGTAACTGTTGATAAAAATGAGGAGCTTGGAACACTTAATAGGAACTGATCATGATTTAACATAGAACTTAAACATTGTGTTTAATGTTCTAGATGGAATAATGGCAGAATAAAGCTCGTCAAAGCTCTTGAGAGGACTGAGATTGTGTGCACGACATAGCAGCCTGTCTGAGGACTCAGAGGGCACAAGAGAATAGCTCTGGGCAGTAACATAGAGCATATTGGTGAATCTGGAAGCAGCACAGGGCCATCTCATATCAACATGTAGTTTCCTGCTCTAATAAGTATTTTTTTTGAAATTTGAATTCATACACATTGAGTGTTTTACATGATAGGCACACGTAGTGTACTTGGGAACTTGTGTCCCTCTAAAACGCACCCTGTAATGAAATGCTTCTATGGCAAATGGGATTTCATTGCAGAGAGTATCTCTGTATGGCAAAAAAGGGGAAGGCTGAGTTCAGGCTGAGATGACTTTACAAACAGTGCTGCAAATTGCTATTCCTAACAGTTCATAAGAGATCATAAAAGCAAACAGATAAGAACTAGAGGTCCTAGAGAAATGAATGTACAGTATGTGGTTATGGGATAGATTTAGTAGGGAAACAGACAACATTGTGGGTTTAATACAACAATAAACATAAAAGGCTAAAGATGCAGATTTGGGATAGGAAGCTTTATAAGAACAGTAAAAGGTAACAATGTATCATAAAAATCACTTGTGAGACTAGGAGAAAGACCCTCAGTTCTAGGGAAAGAAAATAGCAGACACTTGATAAAAGCATTATATTCCTGATGGAGCAATGTCACATTTCTTGTATGTTTGTATGCATTACCTTTTCTGGTGTCTCTGGCCTGACTCTTGCCTCTACATCTGCTAAATAGAAGACCAGCACAATAACATCTTGTCTGTGTGGGATGATATATGTAAACTATAATCTATGATTAGCTATGCTGACATTTAAAAAGGCTTGAGCAGTAAGTGGAATTTATTTTACTTGAACCAGCTGCTATGTAATTGGGAAGAGTTTATGCAAATGCTCTGTATCTAGTGTTAGCAAGGTGTGCTGCTTCTCCCTTTCTTTCCTGCTTGGACAAATTACAAACTGTCTAAACACATCTCTGTTTTAATGCAAGAACCTGGCATGTTGGTTGAAACATTCAGGCAGGAAAGAAGTCCCAAATGAGCAAAAAAAATTACTTTGAGAGCTTATTGTTTGATGTTTGAGGCCACCAAGACCATTCCCCAGACGCACAATCAAGAAAATGCAACTGATCCCCTTCACAGTGCCATTAAGAAGACATTTCACCTGGAGCAGCCTTGGCTTGAGATACTCACTGTGCTGCTGCTCTGTAGAGCACCTGTCTTTTTTCTAAGAGGGAAGACTAGTGCTCACCAGAACAGTAGTGAGCTAATTAGGTCATTAGGCGGATGTCTTGGCCTGTGTTAAAACCAGCCCTTGAGGACACTGTGTTACACTGTGTTCCTAGTGGCTACATAGCTAAATACAAACTGGTGTCAGCTGCCATACAAACGAAAATGTAATAGCCTCCTTTCACAGAGGTCATCTTAAATCCACTTTGGTCACAGTCACATTCCACATCTGTTTTAGTGAGATGCAGCTTCTTAAGGTGGCATTTGGACTTCATAAGCACACAAACAACCAAGCTATAAATTGCTACTGCTGGAGTTATTTTGAATAAGTGTATACTGTTTCATATTTATAATGGTGAGGCTTCATAATATTCGCAGTGAATATATAACACAGATCAGTTCAACAAGCATGAAATTGTATGTTGTCAACTTGTCACATAAATAGAGCCATATTCTAGCTTACCATAATGTTGAACTAAATATTTTCTCCCTGGAACTGTAGAGAGGGTCACAAAAATGTGGGACAGTAGCTCTGTCTTTTGTTAGAAAAAACTCCCAGACTCATTGCTAGTGGGAAGTAAATATTTCTGATACAATTCGTCTGGGTTTTTTCTTACCCATTTACTTAACAACAGCAACAGAAAGTTTGCCTTTCTTAGACAAATGCTTATTGGCTAAATTGTTAAATTTATTTCCATTAGTGTAACTTTTTTTTTTCTTTTATTGTTGCTATTTTTGCACTATGCATCGTTGCTAATTGCTGCTAAACAGTCCATCTTAACCCTGGCATGCTCTTCCACTGCTGCCCTATCCCACTTAACATTAACTCTGGCCCATGCCATTACTGAAGGATAAAATCATCACAAGGCTTCATTTAGGAATTCTTTTCTCCTTGTTGCCACTAACCTATTGTGCATGTGTAGGTCAGGAGGAGGAAATTGCATGGAGTGTATTTGTTGCGGGGATAAAATTTGGGTATTGAGTCATGTCAAACTGTTTTTTCCCCATGAACAGATTAAACATAGAAACTATAGTGTATGTGTGTCTGTGAAAACTTATCCACTTGTAGCTCTTGTTGTACTACAGTAGTTAATACTCAGATGCTCTGGAAATTTGCAGCCTTTCTGGAGGAATGCCCCCTGCCAGCTTTATAGGCCTCTTTTTCTCCAGTGTCTGATTTTTATTTCAGTTGCTTTGTGCAGGTGCATACAGGATCCTAATGCCTCTGTTTGCAAGTGATGGGCTGCAGCATTGGCAGGCACGGAGCTCTGACTGTGTGTGCATGCACGCTCAGCCATGGAGGCTGGGTTCAAGTCTCGGTGGAAATCATCCCCTTTGCAATGCATAGCTGGTTGCTTTGGCTGAATTTTCCATTCTGACATAACGAAGCAACAGTCTTGCTTCATAATGATTGAGAAATTAATTAGCACTTTGCGGTGGTGATGAGTCTGAAGGGCCATGATTGGAGTTTGCTTTTTACCATATGCAGTAATCACTGGGTTTTGTTTATGAAAGCACAAACCCAAAACCTATTGAGATTTTGGTGTTGTCATGAAGCGTGAGCTGTGTGATGCACTGGAATAATACTTCCATTTCCTCACACACATCTGTCCTTTTGTGCTTTACTGTGAGTAAAACAATGGGGTGCTGGTCCATAATTGGTACTTCTAATCACTAAGATGATAATCAGAAGAACAGAGTATTTTCTGTGAGGAGCTGTGGTGGCAGCCTCAGGCAAGTGTTGTTGACTTGTTGATTTATGACAGCTTTGAGTTGCCTGAACTCCTCACAGCCATCCAGCTCATCACATAAAGTTCAGGAGGATCATCTCTTCGAAGCACATTGCAGGGTTAGAGGTATCAAATGGACAGAGAGAACTTCCTACACCTCTGTTTTGTTTGCTGCCATAACAGCTCCTTGAAGGCTCAGGGATATTAAATCTAGAGATTTGGAGGGGCAGTCCATCAGATGGTCTGAGGGACTGCAGATCTCTCCTACAGGAGATGCTCTTGCATGAAAATAGAGAAATTGAGTGGAAAAGTTTCTCACCATGAGATTGCTTGCAAGGAGGTGCAGTAATGGTTATCTGGAAGATTGGTTTGGTCAGAGGAACATTCTGCTTCCACATGACCTACTATGGGAATTTTTTTCCTGGAATGGTAGTTTTTCCTGGAGGACAAAAAATTCTGAAAGTTCTCCAAAACCTTTGCAAAAAACCCAGTTGTTTTTTTTCCCCTGTTGCTGTTTAAGCAGTGACATAATGATTCAGGAGCTGCATCAGAGACTGCAGGAAGTAAACGTTACGGAAGTGAGACTTCTCACTGAGAATTTTACTTCGCTGAGAATGCTTGCACACTTCCACAGAGCAGTCAGTGGCCATAAGTAAAAAGCAGGTATGATGAGAGTTTTAAAACTCTTCTAATATTCAGAACTTTTTTTTCCTTTTATATATATATTATTTGACTAGCTGGATCTATCTATAATGTTCTGCACTCTGCCAGGCCCTGTGTTTTGAGACTCGGGGAAGAGGATCTTGGGTCTATTGGTGTCCACTTTGGGAGGGTTTCTTGTTGAGGTGTAGGCAGCCAGGTAGTGCTGGTGACAATGTGGGTGGTAAAGGATGAAGAATGAACTTGGAGCAGGGGAAGGTTTTGCAGAATCAGAGAATGGTTGAAGTGAGAGGCAGTCGTTTGGTTCAAGCCCACAAGGCAGGATTACATGGAGCAGGAAGTTGAGGAATTATTCCTGTGTTCCTCTGCTGTTGCTTCTCCCCTCCTTAAAATGACTTTATTAATACTGGTAATGAGTTCCTGATCCCATTTGGGAAATATTACACAATTGTCTTAAGCAACTATGAAATTTCCTTGAGGCATGGCTGTATGTAGCAAGAAGCCCATTGTAGTGGTTTGGCCCCAGGCAGCCCCAAGCCCCATGCAGCTGCTTGCTTACTCCCCGACCAGCAGGACGGGGAGAGAATGGGAGGGTAAAAGCCAGAAAACTCATGGCTTGAGATAAAGACTGTTTAATAAGGAAAGCAAAAGCCACTCACACAAGCAACGAAAAAAGAAGAAATTATTTCACTGCTTCCCATGGGCAGGCAGGTGTTCAGTCATCTCCAGGAGAGCAGGGCCCCATCACACATAACAGTGACTTGGGAAGACAAATGCCATCACTCCAAACCTCTCCTGCCTTCTTCTTCCTCCCAGCTTAATATACTGAGCACGATGTCATTGGTCTGGAATATCCCTCTGGTCAGTTGGGGTCACCTGTCCTGGCTGTGTCTCCTCCCAACCTCCCATGCACTCCCAGGCTCATTGCCAGCATGGCAGTATGGGAAGTAGAAAAGGCCTTGGATCTGTGTAAGCCCTGCTCAGCAATAACAAAAACATCTCTGTATTCTCAACCCTGTGTTCAGCACAAATCCAAAACACGGTGCGATACCCCAGCACTGTGAAGAAAGCTAACTCTACTCCAACCAAAACTAGCACACTTTTTATTGCCAAATTCTAGTTTTCAGAGGACGATGAGTGCCAATCAAGAGTGTTCTCAGTCTGGCCTTAGTTTTCATGTCAAATTTTCATATAAGGAAACCTACTTCTTGTGCTAATCTTAGCTTCCACAGGTAGCGAGCTTGTCCATTTTCACGGGCTTGTTGTTGGACTAGTGAAACTGTAAAGTTGTCAGGTTGAAGTGGATGCGTATGCCATTATTTTAATAAACGAAACCTAAGTGCATGCTTACTGACCTCTGCTTGGATGTACCCCGTTAGGCATTTGACCCTCTGGGCATGTACAAAAGGAGCAATAGGCTTTTATTTCTACCTTTCTGAGGGAAACTTACGCATTTGTGAAATTCTTTTTCTGGTTTTGTGTTTGCTTTACTTTTTTCCTCCCACCAGGACTGATGTGGATTTTCTTGGCTGTATTGGCTGTCCTTAAAAGCCCAACTATCACTCTTCACATAAGTATGAAGATATCAGGCAAAACATTGGCAATTGTCACTTCAATTGCATCTGGATAAAAGCCAAAATAACTTGTGGATTTTTTTTCTGAGACATAAGAAAATATCACACAGTCCTTAACACTGCAGAGACATTCATCCATTTCCAGTGAAAGGGTGTCAAAGTGCTTCTGCTCGTGTGTGATGGGAGTCTTGCCATCTCTTGTCATTTTCTTTGCTGTTGATCCCACTCATACAGAAAGGGTCAGGTCAGATGCTTCTCTGAAGACCAAGTCTCCCATTTGCAGTAGGAAATCTCTCGGGCGGAGAGGATAACGTTACAAAACAGAGGCTAATATTACAAAACAGCTCTCCTGCCTCTGGCGCAGTCTAGAGCATCACAGACCAATAACTCCTATCATGTCACTCTTGCGGCACCTTATTATCTATGTTTTTCTGTAAATCCGATCTGAGACTGTCATTACCAGTTTCAGGTAGGTGAACACCATCTGGGTGAAATAACCATGTGCCAGTGATGGGCTGGAGGGGGCTCTTGTTAGTTAATCATCCCTACCTTCCCTTTGATGAGTTAATTTGTCTGTTGAGCCATGGAGGAGCCCCCAAGAGCTCCCAGGAGCCCCTTGTTAAAATTCTACCGACAAATGGGAAGATAGGGATGATTTCACTCTTTTTGCTGGAGCCTGTGCTATCTATGATATTGCTAAATCATCCATAATGCATAACTTTCTATGCAATCTTTTTGTTACAGTTCTGGAGGCACATTACTTCTTTGTGCATTTACTTTTTAAACATTGTCACTGAATATGTAACCCTCCTGAAAATCTCATCCCATGAATTAAAGTTCATTTCAGTAGTTCCATGTGGCTTTTAGTAGCTAGCATGCCCAGTTCCTTGGCTGTCATGCTGGGCCATACTCTTTTATTTTATTTTTTTTTCCTTCAGTTACTAAACACTGCCTTTATTTGCTTGTGTTGTGGTAATGCCCCAAGACCCTGTAGTAGGGGGAGAGTCTCTTTGTATGTACCAGTGACCAGCCCATCTCAGTTTTATAGTGTGCACTTTGAAGTCCTTGGAAGGAGCAAAGGTAGTGAAAGCAGAAAAGAGCTGGTCCTTGGGGCTTGTGAGTGAAGATAAACTCAAGTTATTTTTCCTTCAGAGACCTGTGAGCACTGCTGTGTAGCCAGACTCCTCTTTTCCCAGGCAGCTGGAGGCAGTTACAGCCTGCTGAGCTTACCCAGACCAGGAAATAAAGTTCTAACCTACAACACAGTTCAGTGTTGCAGTTGTATCAATGTGATTCAGGACTACCAAACCCAAGGAGAAGCTGCCTTAAGTAGTATGACCCAACATGGAGATTTATTTATCTTCAGACCTAAGAAAAAGAAGAAAATGAAACTAAAAAAAATTTTAAAACTCAACAAAAAACCCACAGAAGACTAGGAAGCTAAGAAATACTGTCATTTGGCAGATGCTTTGCTCCGTTTGTAACTAGTCAGACAGTGTTAGTTCTGATACAGTGCTCTTCAGCCAGATCATGGTGAGCTCTTGCAAGGCCCTAAGTATGCCTTTGCACAGTGCTGATGGGTGCTGTGGGTGGATTTATTAGCTTTTGCTAAATATTGGTATTTCTCCTAGGCTCTGTTCTGAGAGGCAACAAACCTCTCCTCTAGGAACACATGGAAAAAGTGATGGTGGGATACTGGAGTAGATCTGAAAGAGTGAATTGGGATCCCACTGGGCTATGAGTTTCTGTCTAAAGATGGCTGTAATGTACCAAACAGGTTCCTGCAGAGTTAGTCAAATTCTCTGAGTTGGGAAGGATTATTTGGCTGTGTCCTGTACAGACACAAATGATTTCCAGGAATCTGTGATCCGCTGCGACTACAGTCATGTCAGTGTCACTGAGTCAGTTCAAGTCCAGTAAGATCAGAGTAATAGACCACAGAGGGCTAATTATCTGCTGGACCATCAGCCTCGCTTTATACCTTTCTCCTGGCACTTGCAGTTCTGTGAACACCATCCAGATACACTTAAACTGCCTCTCCATGGACTCCATCTGGACCCAAGAGGGCTTGTTAGGGGCAGCCCCATGCTGTGAGGAGGTGGTTTTTCTCTTTCAGGATCTCTCACAAGATTAGAATTGTGAAATTTATGAGTTTTAGGTTCAAAGCTAAAGAAGGAAAGAGATATATCCCTAAACTTAAGCTTGTAGTAGTTCCTGTTTCCTAAACCATGTTTTTGAAAATGATGGGTATATGTTCTTAAAGATGTGCCTTGACCCAACAGGTATGTCAAAAACTCCCTAATAAATTGCTTTAGTGGCTACTGGGCTTTCCTATTAGTCTAGATTGAGACACCCAGGAATGCTGCCTTCTCAAGCCTGTTACTCCAAGTTGCACCATACACACAGTAGAAATCGCAAACTGTTCTCTTCACTTGATCTCCCATTATTCCCTCCTGCATGATCACTCCAGCTTGCCCACCATCACTAGAATGTTAGCTATTTGCCACAGCTTCTGTCAGCTTGGATTTTTCCCCAAGTCAAGTTCACAGAGATAACAAAAATCACTCATGTCTCTTGTCCTTCCCTGCACCTGCTTCTGAGAGTGCAATGACAGATACCAGTTTTATTGTGTGCCAGTGTTACCACTCTGTTTACAGCAGATTTAAGAGTTTACATTAGGCCGCAGTGTTATCTTCCAGTCTTCCTAATTCTATCTGCTGGCAATCCCAGCTATGTGGTTGGGGTAGATGCCCCTGTCCTAAAGGAATTTGTGTCAATTTCTGCAGGGACAAATCCTCCCTGTGCTAAACCGCTTTGCAGTATTTGCTCAAACTCAAATTTTGACAAAGACGTTCTGTCCACATCCACCAGAAGAGATTGCCTTTTTTTTCTGATACACTTGGAGGTAGATGTGCTGGAAGCTGCCTGTACCTGGCTGATAACTAAAACTGAGCATCTATATAGCACGATCCATGCCCTTTTCTAATTTGTCTTTGAACGACAAATATGTCTTCACTGAGTCAGCAAAAGAAGAGATCCTACAGTAGAATTCATTGCCCTTCTCTACCTTTTAACAGAGCGGCTAGGTTTTCCCAATTCCTCCCCAAAGTCCATCTTTAAAAGAACTCTCATAAAGACAACCCTTAAATATATTGTCCAGAACTCCATTATATTCTCTAGTCATTTCCGGTCAAGTCCCATAATGTGCTGTTATTTTTTTAGAATCCCTCCCTAACCTTGCTGGTGTA
>VXAY01003292.1:202644-317815 GCA_013399855.1 Oxyruncus cristatus | reverse complement strand
AAAAAAAAAAAAAATTCAAATCTTTGTGAGAATCAAAGTTGCACAGATTTGGAGATAGTCCACATTAGTGTTCATCGCTATTGTCTTTAGAGAGTCAAATTTAAGAGTTGTATGTGCATGACCTCAAAAAAGAAAAGCAGATTTCATTGCAAACTTCTGCGTTTCATAAGGAAATTAGGCATAAGTTAGCAAAGGTTCTGTTGTGAGGCTTTGCAATGAGAAATTGGTCAAGTTTTTCATGGCTTCAGTTTTCATTGAAAGTGCTCTGCTCAGTTCTCAAATGGAATCTTTTTTAACTTTGAAACTGCTAACTGGTAAGCAAAACCTTTCTTCTGGGCAAGGCCTTAGCAAACTGAGTGTGTGTGTGTGAGAAAGACAACAGGACAGTAGTGTGGGATAATAACATGCTTATAGCAAAGGAGTCAAAATGCCCATAGACTTGCAGTGGAAATGTAGAAAATATTTAAATATTTGAGTCCATCTGAATTCTTTCTGTGCAAAGAAAATACATCTCCTGTTGCCTAGTTTGTACATTCCAAAATTCCTGAAGATATCTTATTCCTACTTTGTGGATACTTTTACGTTTGAATATGTGCAGGTGTCCTTTCTGGTCCTTAAAGCTGCTCAACAAATGAAGGATCAGGCCCACTTCACTGGTGTTCTCCTTCTCTTAAATCCAGTAATTGTTTTGCATCAGGGCATAATTGTACCTAGAGATATTAGACAAACCCACTAATTCAGACTCTATAACTCTTGACTGTCTTCCCAAATTGCATTCCATGATTTGGTTAGATTATGTCTTATCTCTAACCTTCTTGCTTCAATAAACACACAGTATCTAACTTGTCTTCTCCCACCTTATACACAAGGAAAATCATCAGCACTTAATCTGTTGCTGGCATTAATGGCACGATTCCTCATCATAATTCCAATTCACTCTGCCTGATATCCCATAAATGCCTTTGAGAAAGGATCTTAGCCCTGATCCTGTGCCAAAGACACTTTCTTCCCTCTTCACTGCTGTCTGACTTTCTACAGACTTTGTAACGACCTTTGCAGGATGATACAGTTTTACATATGAAAGTCCTCAAACACGTGCCACATCTCAGGCTGTCACTTCAGCTCAGAAGGTCCCTAGCAGCAGATCCCCAATCTTGAGCTATTATTATAGCAAGAAAACATAATCTCTTCACTAGCAAAGAAAAGAATGAAAAGAGTATACACTAAAAAGTGGAGCAGCAACATAACAGCTTTTCAACTCTCTCTGTCTGGCAGGTGGTTGCACATTGTAGACACTCCGTGTGTTGTCCTCCTGTAGACTGTGCTCCTTGGAACCCATGTGTAGTACAGCTGCCATTGGAGCAACCTGACAGGGATGAACAGGGACTGCTTTTGTGATTAATTTTGATTTTAAGTGCCATCCACTTTCTAAAGTGAAATATTTTCCTACTTTGCTTATAGTAATTTGGGAATCTTTGAGATGAAACTGTACTGAACGCTCAGTTCACTTTCTCCTTCTTACCTTTCCTTGGGACAAAGTTGTCTGTGATTATTTGTACAGGCAAAGATTTATCCAAACAGCTTTGAATGTTTTCTGGTTTTTATATTCCCCAAGTAAGTTACTCAAATAGAGGACCCCACTCAAGCAGTATGTTTTGTGGATCCTTTGTTTTTCCAAGACACTTGCTGAGTTGGTGTTCTTTAATAGCCTCCTCCTACTGTGTTTTGGGGGATTGGCACAGCTTTTTGTGTTAAGCTAGGTGATCTCTGTGCTCGCTCTTGAACTCAGTCATGACTGTGTTCCTTCCCAGTAGTCCTGAATTGCCTCTTTTCCTTTAGCACTGATGTTCTCCCTAACATCTGCTACATCATACAGGTGTCCTATGTCTTTCTGGTATGGAATTACATGTCACACATCAGCCTTGTTCTGTTGTGGCCATTCGCTACTGTCCCTCTGTTGACTTTCTCTGGAAAACTCCATTCTGGAATGCTAGTAATAAGTAAGCAAATAAGATGGTGACTTTTTCTGTACAAAAAGTGGCAAAACCCTCAAGTTCCATGAATGCACAAAATTACCTTTCTCTTAGCTATGTGCTGTGACTCCAACACTTTTGACAACCATTTTTCAGTCCTCTTCTGACAACTGGAAGCTCAGTTGAAAGTGCTTTGGGATGGAGAATGTGTGCACTGTTGGTGTTGGTAAAATGTTGTCCCATGCTTGGAAGAGGAGGCTGGTGTTCCTGGTTGGAGTCCTGCCCTCAACTGTGTCTGTGAGCACTCTCTGGCCTGAAGAAGCCAGAGACTTGACTAATCTGTGAGCATCAAATCCCCTTCTATAAAGCAAGGATTATGATCCTCCTTTCTTAATCTTGTCTACTTGAACTGTGAGTACTTTCTGCAGACACTTTCCCTTGTGCTGTGACTGGAGATCATTCAGTGCAATAGGGCAGTTGCCTTGGTAATGCTAGAATACCACTTAACCAGGAAGAATTTAAATTGCAGAAGGTAGATAGTAATGTTAATCATCATAAGGAAGATGAAGCATTATTTTTGCTGTGTGACAGTGGAAGGAAAGGCTGAGAATAGGTGCCTAAAATCATTAAGTGCATAGTTTCAAAGACAGGGTTTTCTCAGCAGCCAGGTGACAACAGACATATTGTTTATTTGACAGAGAGGCTGTGAACTTAACACTTGCCTCGAAAAGAAAACTTACTTCCCAAATGAAGATATAAGGAAGGTTTTAATGGCAGTTGCAAGACATGTGAAAGGGTTATGCCACTATGCGTGAGCTGACAAAGGCACTGGGTATATATCTGGTGAGGGAATCTGGAATTCCACCGCTGTTTAAGAGTGAAAACATTTTTCATTCTTAAGAAAGTCAAAGAAAAATAGTTTCTGAGAGGACAGACTCTGCCAGCTCTAAGCATTTGGATGCCATATCTGGCCAGTAAAGGGAGACATTTCTGTTCAGCTGCATGGATGGGTTTTGCCTTGACTTTGCCCAGCATTTTCTCTAGAAGGCCTTACTCAAGGTGAGGTTTTTAAATTAAGTTAAAAGTGATTCATACTAAAAAATTGCAGTAAAATCAGGGAAGGAAAAAGTACTGGAAAACGTACTAAAATATGTGCCTGAATCAGTTTCTATTTGGTACTCTGGTTATGGCAGGCATCCAGATGCCAAGACTGGCGTGGTACCGGGGACATCATGTGGAAGGCAGTGGGCAGGAATCAGTGTGCGGAGGCACTTGCTGCTGGAATCCTGTGATGTTCCTGATCTGAGCTTGTACAGCGAGTACCCACAATGGTGTTATCTGCAGAAGTGCAGAGTTGAGGCAACAACAGCAGCAGGGGTGTTACACCGCATGACCGGTTTCTGCGGTGATGTCTTTCAGTCTGGCTGTAGCACGAGTGAAATGTGTGTAAGGTCAGAGAACATTTGTGCTTTGCTTTGGAGTTTCTTTCTCTTTTTTTTTTTTTTTTTTTTTTTTTTTTTTTTTTGTGGTGGTTTTCAGTGAGGAGAAGATGAACAGCTATCCCGCCTAAGAGTATTTTAAGAGAAACTGCTTGTAGCCCAAAAAAACCCCAAAAGCCCAATTTACATGTTTTAAAGGTGAGGTGGCTTCATTAAAGATTGTAAGGTCTTGCAGTTTTACTCCAAAGAAAACGCTGCTAGCTCGGTGTTTCAGCTGGCAGGGATCTGTGTCAGGCCATGGAGCTTTAGTCATATGCACAAGTCCTCTTATGATACCAAAAATCATTTAGTTTTCCTCTGAAGTCACAGACAGGAGCTAAAATTGTCTTGCTCAGATACGCATTTTGGAATTTCAGAATTAAATGTAATAAAGTAGATTTTTATTTTTACTCTCTTTTGATGAGACGTGCAATGAGAGAGTGAGGATGCTGTGTTAGAGCATCTTTTGATTTGCTATTTGCTATGTGTAAAACATTTATATTTCAAAGAAGTGTTTGTACCTATACTGAGTGTTTGGCAAATCCAACAGCTCATTAGATGTTAACAATAGCAACACTGCTAAATACAAAGGGTTCATGGGCAAAGTACCCCTCAGGCTATATCTCTGAGAGAAAAAGTGGCAAATAGAATCAGAAACTAATTAAATAGTCAGCTAAAGCGAGCATAACTTAAAAAAGCTCTAAAACTACCAAAAATGGAAACATATTACAGTTATCTGCATTCACAGTGCAGAACAAGTTTGGTAGTATTTAAGATAATTCTCTAGTGCCTGCTATTTTTAGTCCAAGGGTAAGCTTCTGTAAGAGCCTTTCAGAGTTGCATCCCTTTAACCTGGCCTAACAAGCTAAGCCAGTAAGCTGTCTGATTTCCGTCTTACAGGAGGAAAAGAGATAGCTAAAACAAACCATTTGTGGTGCAAACGCTCAGCCTATCTTGTCTTAAGAGCTTTCTTTGTATGGATTTTTTTTTTTTCCAAATGTCTCAGTATTAAGCTTGCTTGTCAGAGACCAAATTGTCAGGCTTTGCTGTTTGGAAATGGTGGAAGCACAGGAATGAAAGGAAGATTTTATAGAGCCAGCCTAATGGAAATAAACTGCATTGCCAGTGATCAAATCTGATTGAGGCAGTTTAACCTATTGCTGTTGATGCATCTGAAAAAAAAAGAATGTATTCAGTTTTTCTAGGGGAAGGAAGGGCAATCATAAAGGGCCTGATTTCCTTCTCCTTTACACTTTGTCCTTGTTTAACTCCATTGACTTTGCTGGATGATGCTTGGTTTTTGCTACTCTAATCCAAGGGAAGCCAAACTGGAGTCAGTGTTAGGCTCCTTGTGCCACTGGCACTTGGATTTATGGCACTCTTTGTCATCAAAACAGGGGGCAAGGCCATATGCAGCTGTAAAACACTGTGGTGCTCATTGCACACTGGTGGTTTTGTGCTTCAGGTGTTTAAGACTTTGCAGATAGTTTACTCATTTACAGATAGCTAACTCTTTCTTACTGGAAATACTATATGGTGGTGTGCTCTTTCCTCCCCCCTCATGTGTAGAATGAAGTGCAACTGCATTTATTTTCTTGGTTTCTCCCTTCCCTTCCTCACTCCTTTCCTTTCCCTTCCTTTCTCTCTGGTGGTACGTGTAATCCTCGTGTACATTTACAAAACAGGATTTTATTTCTACCTAAACGTGAGTAGTCCCACACGCTCCTCTCAGCCAGCTGAACAAGACTTGGACACTTTCATCTTGGGCTGTTTCCAATCCACAGCTCCCTTCCCCTCTTTCTTCCCCCTCATTTTGGATGCTGATCGAGCAGGAGAGAATACCTCGATACAAAGGGAGGCCATCTGAGCCAGGAAGACGTAGGCTGTGTTGAAGCCAGTGGTCTGCAGGGTCCTGTCTCTGGTTTAGTATTCAAATAGTTTCAATTTACTTATTATTCCTGGGGTTAGGCACGTCCCATGCGGTTTTGGCTGTGCATCTAGCAGCTACACAGGCTCAAATTACAACTTGTGTTAACTTCAGCAGGGATGACTTTTAAATTGAACATGCACTTGACATGAACAAATAACATCAGTGTATTTCCAGTAGGGAATGTGAGCACAGCGTGTACCACATCGAAGGCAAGATGAACCCAAGCCACTTTTAAACTCAGTGTCTTTCTCATAGCAATATAGTGCTCAGCTGCGAAACTCACTTGACAAGGAGGAAGAATTAGCCCTTCCTGGCCTGTGGCTGGACTGCCATTAGTCCTGGGATGGGGCAGTACAGATATACGGTGCTGAAGCTGCTGCTCTGAGCTTCAGCATCAACACACACAGAGTGCAGAGGACCAGGTCCCCAGCCAGTGTAAATCTGCATAGCTCTGTTAAAACCTGTGGAGAGACCCTGATTTACAGCAGCTGAACATCTGGGCCTAAATTCTTTTTCTTTTGGTTACCAGCAGGATTAAATAGTAGTACCTCAAATTATTTATTATAGGAGCTCCAGCAGCATCTCAAAGCCCAATGGTAAAACAGGACACTGTTGTGAAAGCAGTTATGTGAACACATAACAAAAAGACAGTCCCTGTCTAAAGAAACTTATGGCCTAATTAATAATGTTATTTAGTGCATCGGTAAGTACAGCTGGACTTGACTGCCTGTTCTTTGTTATTTTTTAAGAGGATAAAAAAAGTATGCCCAGGTTGATTTTCACCGTTTCTGATGAATAAGAGACTGGTGCCTCACAAAACAAACTGGAATCTTGTACATCGTATGGATGGAGAGCTGGTGATCAGAAACATGCAGACTTTTAAAAGACTAGCAGGGAGTGAGCAATAAATTAAGTTTTGACTAAGAAGTAAATAGAAGAGAGGCAACTGCAGTGGGAACTGTAGTGTGCACCACAGTATGCATGCACTACCTAACTCTGCTAAACTGATTGAAGGTAAATGAACACGATAGCCTTAGTGTAAACTAGCAAATTAATTTTACATTTTATTATCAATCCCATTTTATCACAGTTATCTGTGAAGACTAGTGAAGTCCAGGAAACTTAGAATCAAGCCAACGATGAACATGCTCTAGAGGAGGCTTTGCAACAGATAGACCTTCCGGGATGTTTAATTTTTTAATTGTTTTCTCTTTAAAATCACCATTTCTACTTTAGAATTCTATTTGTATACACAAAATTACATTAAAAGAACATTAAAGTCTTTTCACTGAGTGACAAATCAAGAAAATACATAGTTAAGGATATATAAGACATATATGAATCTAGATGTTTCACTAGTGGGAAATTCAGACTCATATCTTCACCCTGAAGAGTATTCTAGATTGTAGAGGTTTAACAGGATGTGCTGTTCAATCGCTCAATTGCTGCTTTTTGAGGTGAGGACTTACTTGCCTACTGGGACAGGCTTCCATTTTATCTTCATGAGACTGTAAAGGCTCACTGAAAAACCTGGCAAAATGCAATTGTGACTTGTGCTGTTAAATCCTATACCTGTTAGCACCTTCCTTACTGTGGCACCTCCACATTCTCACTTGGTGCTTCATTGCAAAGGAGCCTTTGTTGGTTTCAGCCTAGGACACTCACAGTACAGGTACCTGAGGTTTATTTTATCTAGCTAAACCACCTCTCTATATAGTATGTGTGTCGCTCAACACGTCTGCTAGTACATACAGGGAGGATGTTTAAGCCGTTGCTGTAACACGTAAAGGCAGCAATATAGGTAAAACATACAAAGGAAATGCATCTTTAGTCTTGTAAATAAGATTTTGTGTTGTGTATGATTAAACTCTTTTAGCCAACTCAGACCAGATAGCAGCCATCCAGTTAAATTAAAATAAAAACTGATAGGAAGCGCAGATGTATTAATGATGTATGTATTCATATATATCAATTTATACATCATATATGTATATATATGATGGATATATTCCTCTCATGACCCATTCATGCTGCAGCTGTAAGGAAAACCAGTGTTTTTCTTCCTGTGAGACATGACTTATGTTTGTCATACCTGTTCAACAGGCATGGTGGTAGGTTTGATGAAGCTGAATGCGCTGAAAAATTAAAACGTCATAGAAAGCATTTAATGAAGTTGATATTTTACAGATGCTAATTTCCTGGTCAAATTAAATTTCAATTTTCTAGTAGTAAAAGCACCAGATAGAAGTGCCTTATTTTGCAGTTCAAAAAGGAATTTTTGATTGTGCATTTCATTTGCACAAAAAACTGTCTCTGCATAATTGAACAAAATTAAAAAATATATGTAAACTCTTCTCTGCTGTATTATATATAATTTTACCCTTAAATTTATATTTCTTTAGAGTAATAAATCTCAAGATAAAAGTAGGAATGATTATAGACATCCTGACACATGCAATATAATTAAAAGTAAAGCAAATGCAACACTGAAATAGATAATGAACAAAAGCAACAAAATTATGCTTCATAGTTTGCCAAGGAAGGGTCTATACTACCATTCAAGTGCAGTTTTTAGAGGTATTTGTCATTATCAAGAGGACAAACAGTTCTTTTACATCAATTACGTGCGTGAAATCATCACTTCAAAATATATGTAGCTGTTTTTTCCCCAGGATATGCCATGCTGCCTAACAAAGGTATATGAATGTTGAAAAATTTTGTGTCAGTGCATAGAGAGATTAGTGTGGTCATGGACCATAAATCAAGTAAATAAATAAATCTGAGCAAGCAGTGCTTGCCTATTTGGACTGAAATACTGCTGACACTGTCACTGAAAGCTCTGCAATGGGGAGAGTCTCAAATGTCTTCCCTACCTTATGCTGTAGCCTGTAGCCTTCTTTCCCCTTCTTCCCTCTTTCTACAATACCCACTCCCCATTAGAGCTTACTGTATATTTTAGGTGCATAATAATAATTAAAATCTCTGTCTGGGTTGTTGCTCAGGACCTTATTACGTGCACGAATGACTGCCTGTGAATAGGGAAGGGAGGATGGGTAAGAGATGCTGTTTGCTGCTCCAGGGGGGGAAGTTTCTGGGTGGTGAGCTCAGAGGGCAGCCTGCCTGACCTCTCACAGCCTGGGCAGTGAGCTACTCATGTGGGTCAGTCTAAATGTCCTACATCCCCCTTCCCCAGCAGCAGCTCACCTGCTCCTCTGCTCGCCCATGCTTCCCCACCAGTACTGGCAGGCAGCATCACCTGCGCAGCAGCTCCTCTGGCTGTCTTGCACAGTGAAGCAAAACGCCCAGCCTTTCCTTTCTCTGTGGCTCTTCATCAGGCTCTTTCTTCCCTCTGCACTTCTGCACTTTCCCTGCTCTTGTTTTTACCCACCAGAAGCACAGAGTTTTGTGTTTTGCTGGGGAGCTCAGCCCAAACATAGCCCGCTGAGGGCTGGGCAAGACATGCCAGGTCTTCCCCTGCTGCAGTTCCCCCTGCACCCATGAAGATCAATCAGGTGGCCTTCCCTGGCACTGGGCAAGACAGCGTGGTAGTAAGTCCATGGAGTGCCTCAGCGTTATGAACATGCAGGTCCTGTTAAGAGGTTTGGTGATGCTTTTACAGTGTCAAGTCCTGTAGAAGTTAAAAAGCCTCCCTGGTGAGCTAACCCAGTACAAAACATGGCTAAAGGATTTATTTAATAATCAGCAAATTAACCTATGTAGTCAGTAAATGTTGAGGCCCAAACTGATGATGATTTGCGTTCAAGTGTTTTCTCAATATCAAGAATTTTAAGCTCAGGATCAAGTATAAATTGAATAGAGTGACCTTTTGATACTAAGTTGAATTGACTGCATTTCCAAAGATTCTGTGGTTTCACTTACCATAAATTTTTAATATTGGGTTAGGGTTACAATTCCAACAATATCTTATCATTGGTCTCCTTAACACAGTCAATGGCACAGTAGCTTGCTCTCAGATTATTTTTCCTTTTCTCTTTTCCCCAAAATCAAAGATTACTATGACAGAGGGGAAGGATGCAGTTTACACAAATGAAATTGCAATGTCTTGCAAAAAGTGGATGAATTTTGGTCAGAAGATTTAAGATGTGGGTTGCTAGCTGGATCCTCAAGTTTGTGAGATGAGTAAGTCAATTAGTAGCTCTTCAGATTATTAGAAACTTAATTGCCAGGCTATAATGGAAACTTCTGAACTGCAACGACTTGTTAGAAGCAATAAAAAAAAGTGACTTTGTGGTAAAAGAATATTTAGTAGGCTCTTTTAAACTGACATGTTTAACTCAGAGCAGAAAGGTTAGATTTTTCACTTGAAAAGATAGTCCATCTCACAGGAGCTATGGCAGGATTACTTCGGGTGATCAAGGGCACCACGTTAAAGAAAAACCTATTTGCAAATGGCCTGTGCTATGGTTTTGGGTTGTGATGCTTTAATACCAAATACTTGACAGAAGTTTTGCGATGTCAGGTGAACATGTCTCTCAGAGAGAAAGCAACCTGAGTTCACTTACCAAGATCAAACATGAGAACTTTTTGAGAAATAAACAACATGATGAGTATTTTTTTTTTTACTTTGTATGGAGTACTACTACTACTACTACTACTTCTACTACTACTAATTTTATTACTTTTATACTGCTACTAATTTTATTACTTTTATGTTGTTATACCCTGAAGAAGGGAGAGGGGAAATGGATACTGCAGGTGCTCCCATCTCCTTCAGCCTGCAGACCTTGTGCACATCCTTCCAGTGGTGCCATAATGTCCCTGGGAGTGATGCTGGGGGTTTGTTCCCCTCCAGGAACCTAGCTCTGGAAGTTAAGCATTGCAGCACTTGAATTGTGTAGAAATACACTGTTTATTTAATGTTGTTTGGGGGGGAGAGAAGGATGGTAGAGCACATTGCTTCAGATCTGTACAGTATCTCCAGGAATCCAGCTGGAGCAAAGATTTTACATAAGTACGGGGATGTGATTGGTCCTACAGGTGAGATATATCCATGATCCATATGATGGGCAGTGGGACTGCTGAAATCAGAAGGCAAGCTTTGGATTCAAGTGATCTTTGCCTGCAGGTGCATGTGAAGAGTATGAATATAGCTGTCTCCTTCAAGAAAAGAAGATCTCTTGTTTCCTTTCCATGCCCTAAAGGCATTTGCACAGGGGTGGTGATAATTAATCCCCATATTTCTACTTCATATAAAGAAACCTGGCTGTAATTTTCTCCTAGTGGGACTCCATTTTGTTTTTAAAGATAATTGATAGCTCTGGACTTAAGGATTTCAATTATGGGAGTGTCTCTTGGGGACCAGACTAACAGACCTTGGAAAAACGTTCTAATGCAAATGCATCATGTGAATTTTTACTGTAAGACAGCGCAGGTTGCCTAAGGATTTGCAAAGCAGTTGAACGGTAAAATAAAAGCTGAGATACTTCCCAAAATATATTGTGGTGTGTGACTAGTTGTGAACCGGTAAGGTGGAACAAGTGGTTCTCCACATGGACTGCTAATTCATGTTTGGCACTGGGTATGGCCAGCTCCAAGTTGAGGAGAAGGAGGCAGTTGCCTTGGACAGCACATAGAAAAGGCAGAAAAATCACCATGACAGCACTGTCTGTGCCAGTGCCATGGCGGGTTGGCTCCTTCTGCTCCAGAAGAGGGAAAACTTGGGCTATAATTCTTTCCTTTCACCGTCCTTGACCTCAGTTCTCATTTTTGTCTTGTCAGGGGTAGGAATACCAGCACACATCCTTCCCTCCCTGTGCTTCTGTCCAGCCTGTGGCTGCTTTTTCTCATGTGGCAAAGCTTGGTTTGTGGGGCCAGGGCTGAGATACCGTCTGCCCCTACTCCTGCCTGTTTGTGGACAGGAGGTGCTCAGGGCCTGGGTGGTGCTGATGAACTCTTTGGTGCCTCTGCATCCTTACGTGCAAAAAGGGGTGATTCTGTACCCCTCATTTCTCCCAGTAGTATGAATCTTAAGGACATTCATATTCCAAAATTTGTCATTAAGGAATTAAATCTTGCTGGAAGTCCCAGATGTGCTCAGAAGTCAATTTTGTGCGTTTGAAAGTAGTGTCATAATGTATTAGTATTTTTAGATCACTCAGATATTTTCAGCTGGAGGAAAATCTTTTATTTTCTTTGTTAATTGTGCTATGAATAGATCGCAGGCTACTGAGAAATGAGTCGATAATGTTGAAATGGTGATCCCTTGTGAGTTCTGGTGTACACCTGGCTGCTCTGAATTGCTTACCAAGCTGGGCTGCTGGAGCACTGACAGCTTCTACCAGCTGTGGATCTGTCCCAAAGTTTCCTGGGCTTTTTATGAAGACGTGGCAAGCTGCCACTGCTCCCAGCTCCTCGGGGCTGTGGATTAATAACGCAGTTTAGACCCTGGTCTTTCAGTATGAATCACAACGGGCCTCTGCACTATTCAAATTGTCAGTAAAGAAACTTCAGAACATCATCATTCATTATCTGATTTCACTCCTTGAGATACAGTTAGCAAAAGTTGTGCATGGACTAATCACAAATGAACGGCTGAGGGGAGTCAACCAGAGGGAAGATGTTGGAAATATCATTAACATTTTTAAAAGATTTTTTAGAGATGGGCTTGACCCTTTTCTGGAGTGAATCAGGATACCCATGCTGTTGGCAGGAGCTACAGTCCTGAGTCAGGACATCTGCACACTGGCTTCAAGGTTTGCGAGAAGACATCACAGAATCACAGAATGGGTCAGGTTGGAAGGGACCACAGTGTGTCATCTGGTCCAACCTCCCTGCTCAAGCAGAGTCATCCCAGAGGTAATTGCATAGGCTTGAGTCCAGATAGTTCTTGTGTATCTCCAGTGAGGGAGACTCCACAACCTCTCTGGGCAGTCTGTTCCAGTGCACAGTCATCCACATGGTAAAGAATTTCTGCCTCATATTCAGGTGGAACTTCCTGTACATCGGTTTCTTCCCTTTGCCTCTTGTCCTATTGCTTGGCACCAGCGAGAAGAGCCTGGTTCCATTCTCTTGATACCCTTCAGATACTGATAGACACTGATGAGGTCCTCTCTCAGTTGTTTCTTCTTGAGGCTGAACAGACCCAGCTCCCTCAGCCTTTCTTCAGAAGAGACATGTTCCAGTCCCTCCACTGGATGGGCTCCAGGATCTCCGTGTCCCTCTTGTGCTGAGGAGCTCAGAACTGGACACAGCGCTCCAGTTGCGCCTCACTAGGGCTGATAGAGAGGCAGGATCACCTCCCTCCACCTGCTGACAGTGCTCTTCCTAATGTGCCCCAGGATACCATTGACCATCTTGGACATAACGTTACACTGCTCACTCAGGAACAGCTTGTTCACCAGGCCCCCCATGACCTTTGCCACAGAGCTCCTTTCCACAGGTTGGCCCCCCGCCTGTCCTGGTGCATGGGGTCACTCTTCCCCAGGTGCAGGACTCTGCATTTGTCTTTGTTGAGTTTCAGGAAGTTCTTCTCTGCCCGTCTCTCCAACCTGTTGATGTCCTTCTGAAGGGCTGCACAGCCCTCTGGGGTATCAGCCACTCCTCCCAGCCTTGTGCGGTCGGTGAACTTACTGAGGAGACATCTGCCCCTTCAGCCAAGTCACTGATGAATGAATTAAACAATACTGGGCTCATTATTGAACCTGGAGGAGCAGCAATAGTGACAGGCCTCGAATTAGACCCTGTGCCGCTAGTTATGACACTCTGGAGTCTGTAATTTAGCCAGTTCTCAATCCATCCCACTGTTCGCTCATCCACACTTCCTGAGTTTGACTGTGTGGATATTGTGAGAGACAGTGTTGAAAGCCTTGCTGAAGGCAACATCCACTGCTCTCCCCTCATCCTTCCAGGTAGTTCTTTCATAATAAACAGCAATCAGGTTGGTCAAGCATGATTTACCTTTAGTGAATCCATGCTGACTGCTTCTGATCACCTTCTTGTCATCCATGTGGATAGAAATGGCCTCCAGAATGAGGCACTCCATCACCTTTCCAAGGATTGAGGTAAGGCTGATTGGCTGGTAATTCCCTGGATCCTCCTTGCCCTTTTTGAAGACTGGGGTGACATTTGCTTTCTTCCAGTCCTCAGGCACCGCTCCTGATCACCACGACCTCTCAAAGATGATCATGAGTGGCCTCACTATGGTGTCTGCCAGCTCTCTCAGCACTTGTGGATGCATCCCATCAGGGCACATGGACTTGTGAATGTCAGGTTTGCCTAGGTGTTCTTGAATCCAATCTGATGGAAATGACAGTGGTTTTGAAATGTTGCATGATCTTTTTTGAAGGAAGAAAATTTAAGGAAAAATCACAACATTGCTCACTATATGCATCCTAAATGGATGCATGTGAAAGACAAGGTGGATGAGCCTCTGTTACAGCTCAGTTTTTGGCATCTGTGGCCTCTATGGATTGCTGACAAGTAACAGGTATTACAGATTAAAATGCTAACCACAAGGTGAACCCAGCTCCATCAATAGTCAGAATAAGCAAAAGAGAAAGAATCATCAGGGGCAGAGGATTTAAATACCTTTGTTTGGGTAAATTATCAACTCATTTCACTGGCCAAAGACAGAATATCTCTGGAGACATTTTACTGAAGGCAGAAACCCAATTAGATTGTTACACAACTATTAAAGTGTTTTCAGACAGAGAATTTAGTGCTGTAGAAATATTAAAGTATTAGAGCAAAGCATGTAAAAGCATAGAATGGCACAGTTAGAAACTTCTCATGGTCTTTTAGACTCCTAGATCACTCATGTTTAAGGATTGATTGGTGCTCTGGCAGTTTACCCCTCTTATATTCGCCAATACAGAATGAAAACAATGCCAAATTTTATTTCCTTTCAGATGTAATGGCATTCTGAAAACACTGGAAATTTTTGATGTCAGAAACATGGAAGCACATGCATTTAGTGACAAACTTGGCTTCCTTGCCTCTTTCGTCTGGGTGAAAATTTACAGAGATCAAAAAACTTCTGGCCCCCATGTGTTTATGTTGAGTTAACAACCATGGATGTTAAGAACTTCATCAAGTGTGACTGGGAAGTGATGCATAACTGCTTCTGTATTAAAAAGAACCACTAGTTAGCAAGATGCAGTCATTATAAATTGTTTTCATAAGAGTTTAGTAACTGCATGTATTTACCATGCAGCTTTACATTTGAGATTATCCTCCACCTCTTTTACTTACATGCTGTAGTTCATTTAGGTGGTCTAAATACTTAGGATTTACTCCTTTAAATGGAACCAAACCCTTTCAGTGAGATCCTGCTTGAAGTTAGGGACATGGTGAAGTGAGTTCCAGAGAGCATACAGTGCATCCTCTGACCTCAGCATAGATGGAAGGTGCTCAGCTGCTCCTGACTCACTGTGCCTGTGTGATGAGCAGGTTGGATGCCAGTCTGAAATGTGAACTTCTGCAGTGACACTGCTGAAACTGTGAAAGAGCCTGCATTTGGCCATGGAGTTGCTTCTCCCCAGTGCTGTCAACACCAAGACTCAGGCTGTAATATCAAAGGAGAAAGCTGCTGCTTCAGTGATTATTGCTCAAACGTTGATGTACCTGACCATCTCTCCCTCCGCATCTCGCTTCAGCACCATTTCTGCTGTATCTAATAATTGTGTTTCTTTATAAACAGTGATTTAGGACAATTAGGAGCAATAGCATAGTTAAACCTTTAAAAGGTTATCTAACAATGTCATTTTCTTTACTAATGTGTTCCTGCTGCCATGTCGTTTGTGAATAGACATGTGTTAGCCAGCTAGTGTGCTTCATCTGTGATGACTTTGATTTATTTGCTCTGTAAATTGGGACTGAAGCAATAATGGAAAGTGACATTAATTGTTTAACAGAGTCCTCTTTGTCACATCCTCTGCTTTCTCTGGGGTGTTTGAATGTTGAAACTTGTACAAAACTAATTGAAATTGCTGTGATGAGGATCGGTGTCCACTCAACTTTCTGTTCTTGAATGTCAGCACACTTGAATGTCTGTTTAAAGCATGAGAGCTGAGCAGCTAACAGCAAATATCAGGGTTTCTTCTGGCATGCTATTATTAAAGAAGGCATTCCTTGTTAGAAATAGTAACACTTCCAGCTTCGTTGTCAGCTTTATAAGCTGCAAGGCTCAGCAGTGTGCCCCACCAGCTAGACTTGCTGAAGAAGTTCCTGGTCGGGGCTGGGGGTCACGCATCCAGACCCCCTCATGGCCACCCCAGGCCCAAGGGCTGGCTCTCCCACCGTTTATCCCACCGCCTGCGAGGAGCTTGAAATGCCATTGGGAAAAAGCACTGGCACTTAAAATGCTGTTTCATCCAATAATGCTTTTTCTTACTATTCTGGAAGGGGCATCATCATTTTCCTCTCAGAAAGTGACTGTGAAAAGCTGGATGCGAGCATGGTTTTATTCGCAAGGTGGCTCCCCTCTGTCATTTCCATCCTTTGCACTCTGAATGATCACTTCTCTGTGCATATGTCTGCTTGGTATGGTGGAAATCACCTGATACCGGAACTTGGACACTTTTTCTCAGTGGCCAAAAGCCTTTTGCCCTCTTAAGTAAATGCTTCTCCTTAGCATTAGCTTGCCTGAGTATTAATTTGTTTCTTGGAGATGATGCTGTAAGCACCAGTACAGTTTGTGCTCTGCCTTAGCTTTCTAGCTCGAAGACAGCTTTTATGTTAGAAGCCGTGAGGTGTGATTTGGCAGAGAAGCCTGGCAGGAGCAATTATCTGTGTGGTTTATGATCATCTGTTTGGAGTCTGCTAGATAAAAGTATAACTGAAAAAAGTTGTGCTAAGGGGATACCCAGATTCACTTGATGATTTTAATTTTTTTTTTGGTAGTGTAACTTGGTAATGTTTTGTTGTTGCCTTTTTTTACTTTTTTTTTTTTTTGCATGCCTTTTTGTCTTACTGGTACTATTTGTCTCGCTAGTTCACTTTTAAACTTTGAGATTTCACCTTAGCTGAAATCCTTTCACAGTGTGAACATGGAGCATGATGGAACTACTCTGAAGCTGGTATCCCTAGAATCAGTGAAAGGCTTTTTATTTACTTTAATAGCACTAGGATCAGCCTAGGAATCCCAGATAATTGATCTTTCAAGATCAATTTCCAATCTTTCTGAAAAATAAATGTAATGATTTTTACAGAGTTCTATTTCTCAGTACTCAAAAAATCTCTACCTTAATATACAGCAGGGACTATATTTCATTAAAAAATTGGAAGGCACTTAAATTTACTCAATTTGACAAAAAGAACTGTTGTTGCTGAAATAAGATATAAATTAACATTACAACCACATCTGATTAGGGATTAATCTACTTTTTATAATTGTGGTCTGAATTAGATAAATGCATACAAGAGTGCATTGAGCACGCAGATGACATAATTCAAAAGGGCAACTTCAAAGGTAACCAGCCTAATACATTTCTTTAAAAGCAACCCAAACAGCCTGCCATTTATAATATGAGTCCTGCTGGCTATTCTTATGCAAGAATACTCAGGAATGAGAAGCTGTTCATTTGGGTTTGGAGCAAGGATTTGCAGAAGTGTGGAAGGGAAACCCTTTCTCACTTATACTGGACCTCGTATGAGAACAAGGTTTTCCATATTTCACCGGTGATTCATTTTGGTGTCCTGATTAGCTGTCTGATTCTTGTAATTTTGTCAGGTCAATTAGCTGGTGTTCAGTGTTGAAAAGAGAAAGATAGAGACAGCCTGGGCTGACACCATCATTAGGTGTCAGCATCTTAGGCATATCCTGTAATACAATCCCTGGGTGATTACTTATCGTTGTTAACACCTGATAGAAAAAAGAATTGTGGAAGAAAAGCAAACTAGCAGTACACCACAGGTGCAAAGAGATTTCTCTGGAACAGAGATGGATCATTTTATTGCACATAATTACATCTTCTGAGATTCTGTTGCAGGTTACTGTTTCAAGGGCTGATTTAACTAAGTGTTGTCTGCTTGTTCACATACAGAGGCATCGTTTTTGTTCCTTTTCTCTTCTCACCTCGTTCCTCTTTTGTTTTGTCTTCTCCCACAGAAGATAGATGAAGAAAGCGAAGCAAACTTGTTAGCTGTTCTCACTGAAACACTGGACAGCATCCCTGTGGATGAGGATGGATTGCCTTCATTTGATGCACTGACAGATGGAGATGTGACCAACGAAAATGCCGCTAGCCCTTCTCCAATGCCCGACGGCACCCCTCCAACTCAGGAGGCAGAAGAGCCGTCTCTAGTAAGAACCCTTCCTACTGTTTAACAGGAATTGGATGTGCCTCTGGCTACCCGCTGCATGGGTATGATGTAGTCACAGTAAGGTCTGGACTTTTCATTTAGACTGGAGAGGAAAATCAAGTAAAGAACTGAAAATTAAGCAGGGGCAAAAACCCCCACCAAATAGTCAAATAGCTATATGATGATTAATATAGCAATCTATTAAAATGTTGTTGAAAAGACTGATTTTGAGACTCTTTGCTAATGGGGATGATACTTTTGCTTATCATTCTGTTCGTATAAGTCAGGGTAATGGTTCTTGATTCATATTTCATTTCTTGGGGCTCTTTTTGTTATGTATGTTTAGATGTTATTTTTGGTGATCTGTAAAGAAAGCCCCAATGAGGCTGGTGGGATGCGGGGCTAATTTTGTGCCTTTAACATTGATTTGACAAGTAAGCACCAGCTTAGTGCTAACCAGGGAAAACTGAATCTTGGGTGAGGATGCGGGTGAAACATTATACGCATTTTGCTCAGTAAATCTAGTTTGAGACCTGATTCCGTTTCTGCTGAAAGCCTCTTATCACTGGGAGCAGAGCCAGATACCTGAATCTTGACACTGTATCCATTACTCTGTTAAAATTAACGTCTCTGTCTATATCAGCGGCCTCTTCTGTCAAACAGATCACCAAGAATTTCATTTTGCCGTGGATTCAGAATTCCAAGATTCCTGTCGTTTCTGCTTGCCCTGCAGTATACTGCAGTAAAGGGAGCAGAAATGTGCTGCCAAGGCAGAAGAAATTGAAATCTGTTTACTCTTGAGGAATATCAAGTCCTGCTGTCTGTTTTATTGTTGAAATTGATATAGCTAATTTTGAGTAACTAGGCAAAAAATGTAGATAAGTCATTTTAATCCATAAAGATGCATAACTTTACTCTTTTCCTTCTACCTCCCTTTCCCTGATGTGTTTGTAGCTTAAGAAGCTCTTGCTGGCTCCAGCCAACACTCAGCTAAATTACAATGAATGCAGTGGTCTCAGCACACAAAACCATGCAAACACTAATCACAGGATCAGAACAAGCCCTGTGGTTGTTAAGGTACAAACTTAATCTTTATAATAAGGAAAAAAAAGTGTAACAAGGTTTTCTATGCTTTCAGCAACAAAATAAGCAGTAGATCTGAATGCATTGCATTAATCTGCCTGCTATCTTGTAACTGCTTTAAAAAAAATGTGAATGGATTATAGGCTGGGTTCCAGAAAATCACCTGAGCTCCTTTATGCTCTGAATATTTCATTTATGCTTTTTCTCTTGGCAGAGTTCAGTTGTAGTCCCACCGTCTGTTACTCTTGCCTGCTTTATTGATACACAGAGTAGTAGGGGGTGCGATAAAATTTGCTGATGGGCTGGTGTTGTTTATGAGTGACTCCAGGATGCGGGACTGCCATTTTACCAGCTGTCTGAGCTAAGACAAATGACACTGGATTCTTGGCAAAAAATGTATATTAGGCATTAATTGGATAGAATGGGGGGCTCTGACATAATTCTGTTAGCAGGCAGTATTAAACAATGTTTGTCTTGCCATTCACTGTAACTGAAAACGGACCGTTTAGGGGTACTTAAGAGAGTTGTGAATACTGGGCTCAAACAATCAGCAGCAAATTAAGGTTTAAACCAGCTTATTTTTTTGTTCACCGTAAAGGCGCTGTAGGGTCTTGTTAGTTACATGTTGCTGAGTAGAAACATTGCAATGTAGGAGAAATGAAATAAAAAGCTGCATAAATGTAATTTAGGAATTTTAAATGTAATTTTCTTTCCTTGTTCTGCAAACAGTTATTCACAGCTCATAGATCTAGTACACTTAGACTGAACACTTCATTGAAAATCTCATCTCTTCAGAAAACCTATATCCATTCTGATAAGGTTCAGCTCACTAATTTTAGCTTTTATTTTATTTTATTATGCCCTGTTTTTAAGACTGAGAATTCATGGAGCAATAAAGCAAAGAGCATTTGTCAACAGCAAAAGCCTCAAAGACGTCCCTGCTCTGAACTTCTCAAATATCTGACTACGAATGATGACCCTCCTCAGACCAAACCAGCAGAGAACAGGAACAGCAGCAAAGAGAAATGCACCTCCAAAAGGAAGCCCCATCTGCAGTCTCAGACAAATCATCTGCAAGGTGGGTGTGGGACTGCAGAATACAGCTTTGGTACCAGCAGGGAAGTTGAAATACTGTGGTTGGGAATACCCCTGATACTTTTTCTGTTCTTTGGATTAGTGTTGTAAATCCAGAATCTCTTCTGTGTAAAAAGAATTTTAAAACAGTATAATGGAGTTAGAATTAGCTAGATTTAGTTTTTAGACAATTTTAATTCTTTATTTATTGCCCCCAACCTCAGAAAAGGACTCTTGGGGAAAAAAAGTTTAACAAATACCACATGGTAATATACCAAGCTAGCTGGAGATACTTTTTCACGGAGAACTGTACCACTAAGAAATCATTACACCCCTAAACAAGCTGGGCAGCCCAGTTCATTTGTGTGCTTCTTTCTTTTTTGCTAGTGTAAAACTGAAGGCATTGTTAACCTGCCACATAGTCCTTAAGAGACAATAAATAGTGCTCTCACTGCTACAGAGAAAGCAATAAATGTGTCATTCCTGTTAAAGCTGGAATGCCGGTTTGTAATTTTATTTTGTAAATAGTTGAAAGTTTAGCTACCATCCTGATCTTTCTCTCTTGTTTTTGGATTCTTTATGGCCAAAACTAAACCCTTGTGTTGACTTTTAGTATCCCCCAATGCGTAAAGCACTGGCCTATGTTACAAGTAGTGTCTATGACAGAGATACAAGAACTGAAAGCCTCCTTTCTCACTTTCTCTCCCCCTCTTCCCCTGTCTGTTTTCCCAAGATAAAGGAAAGCTGTAAAAGCTTACTAGCCCAAAGGGAGCTTTTTTAAAGTTACTGTTACTTTAAAATATATCTAGGTATTTATATTGGCCTGGCATCTGGAAGGCCAGGTGCCTATCTCAGTCACATCAGTGACATCCTGGATGACTCCACTAAAGCCAATGGAAGTTATCTGGCTGCAACAGAGATCAGGATATGACCCTAAATGTGTTGTTCTGGTATTTTTAAAGCAACAGTTGTAAACTGTGTATCATTTTTCTTCTTTTCCCCTCCCTCCTACCTGCATTTTCAGCATACATCGAATCAACTTTTTCACTCTGCATTAGAAAGTATAAGCAAACTTAATAAAAATAATCTTCCTTTCTTGCCACTAAATCTCATTCTTGCAGCTGTACATTCTGACATCCTAAGTGTCAGAATTTCTCCATTATGTTCTCAAATTATGTGAAAATTTTTTTTTGTAAGAAAGAAATCTAAGTGCCCCTAGAGCTTCTTGATGCCAACTCCCACTCCTTCTGGATGGCTTTGGCAATATGCTTCACAGCAGAATCCAGACTGAACTGTATATGTAAAACCTGGGACTGTGACTGCAGTGGTACTGAAATACAGAACTGCCAGAAGTTACAGAGGGCTTTACTAACGCTGCGGGATGCTAAGGTGGTAGGTGATAAGGTATATCCTATATATAACATGCTATATACACGTGTATGTTATACACATATAGATGCACACATAAATACAGATTAAAAAATCTTTCTGTTCAGATCAGAGTTGCATTTGTTCCCCAGCTGAGGCAACTGTGTAGATTCAGCATAAAGAGTCAGGGGACACAGAGTTGTTGAAAGGAGGAGAGGTTAGGAAAGTCCAAAGGGATATATAGCTAACTTACCAGTGTTTAACAGATGAGTGTGATTTTAGTAGTATTGCAGGTGAAATTGCAGGTAGAGAGAAATTACTCTCTTCCTTAATTCCCTCACTTTAATTTACAGGCTTCTAAAATGTTTTTTTCAGCAAACTTCAATATCAATGGGTTTGCATATAATACGAATATAAGAATGTAAGCTTTCAGCTTGGACAGTCAATTCATGCAGAATCAACCTTGCAAATTTAACTGACATTTGCAGACCTGCAGTTATTGGTTCATAGATATAATCAAAAATACAAGAAAATTGGCTTTTGTTTTAAAAATAATCAGGGTTGATACTTTCTTTCAAAGTTAGGAAAAGCTCACAAAGGATAAGTCAAATGTTATTTTCCTTTAGGGTTACTGTTGCAAGCATATTGCAAACCCAGGGGAATGTCCACAAACGCATTCATGCCAAAGATCATCTGTGGTTTTGCACTAAAATTTGCCCATGAGGAAACTTAGTTCTTTTGAACCCGAATGTTTTCAATTTACAGGGACAAGCAACTTGATGTGAACCCTTTTTAATAAGAAAAAACCCACACCACCGTAGACCTTCAAACTCTAATAAACAGGCGCCATGGAAAAATGATAGTGTCTTGGCTAAATATTTACACTATCAATAGCTGTATGTGAGGATGAATCCTTTGCAGGAAGAGTGTTTGGTCAAACCCTTGCCTAGCAATAAGAAAACTGATGGATGTTTTGGTATGCAAATTTCTCAGTGGAATTGCTCAGTGATATCTGCCTAAAATTAATACATGCAAGTGTGAGATAATGCCTTGGTTCTGTGCCCATCTCTGACAGATTTGCACTGTGCCTCAGTGCTTCAGAATTTATTTTGTGTATATTCTGATATGGGACCACTCTGTGAGGCTAATAAGAGCTAGAATGAGACTTTTTGGAGGCTTAAATGGCTCTAACACCTTCAGCTTCTCTAAAAAGCCTAAACTGGGTAAGGGCATGTAGATTTTTATTGTAAAAAAAACCAACAACAACAAAAAAAAGTAAGCCTTTGTGTAAAAGTTTATTCCACAGCCTTACGCACAAATGTGAGTCGGGTTACTGGTTTTATACACAAATCAGTGGCCATGCTGGATCAAACAAATAACTCATTGAGGCACATCTCCATACTCTCACAGTGACTTCTGAGGAAGGTGAACCTCAGGTGAACACGTGAGCTTCCATTTCTAACTTTTGTATGGGGAGGAGGAGAAACAATATGCAGCCCTTGAGAATTGAGTTAATTTTAAAAAAAAATGTAATATTACTTCAGGAATGCTCTAGAGCTTATAAAGGTAATCAATTTGCATATAAAATCCTTTCATGTTAATGGGAGCTCTAAGTCTAGAATGAATATGAAATACGCAGTCGTGACACTCTGGACAAAAGATCTGCAGTGCAGGAGTGTTCAAGGGGAACATTTTGTCTTAATTAATCTGCAGAAGAGATCCCCTGCTGTTGTTCTTGCTACAATGCTCTTTGTGTTTAAAACATCCATCTAACTTCTGAAAAGTAAAATTTGCAAGTAATATAATTTTTAATTTTAAACATTTTACTGGCAATTAAAGGAATTGTAGTTGCATGGCAATATCCTAATTCTTGTCTTGCTTTAGGAAAATACAATTTTACATGAATAAAAGCTACAAAGACTTGTATTTTTATAGCCAGAGCTTTGTTTTTTGCCTGTATTGGGATTGTAGTGCTGAGAGCTTCAACCTCATTTTTAACCATCTGTGACTATGTCCGTGGTTTGTCGTAGTTTGCAGGATAATTTTCAGAAATTTGGACTATTACTGGTTGGACTCTGGCCTCACAGAAACAACCTATTCTCTGTGCTATATATAAAATTGTATATTGTGGAAGTAAAATTAACTGAATATTCATAACGTTCTGTTACTTTGTAGTTATTCTGCTGCTCCTGTTTCCAAATAAAACGTGAACTGTAGTCTAAATTAACTCTAAGAGAAATAACATTTTCACAGTGTATCCTGTAGAGTTCTTCATTGATTTTTAAGATGTACCACTCTTCTTCTGAAAGGTTCTTGGCATTTGGATTGTGTACTGCATTTCAGAGGTACAGTAATTGATGTAAATAATTGTTGAAATATAAGTGCCCTTTTGGTACTAGTAATAAGGAATCAGGATGAGTCTCTTTATTTATCTATCTAAGATATAAAGAAATGGCAGTTGAACTGTCAAAGTTCAGCCCTAACTGACTACCACAGGATTCCAGTGCCAAAATAGAAAGAAATGTTTATAGTATTCATTACAGAGTGTTTAAATATGCCATAATTGTTTCCTTTTTTCCTTTAGCCAAACCAACAAGTTTATCGCTTCCATTGACGCCTGAGTCACCAAAGTAAGTACTAAAAAGTGCAAACATTTATAAAAGGGGGGGGGCTTCAGTAGATTTTGGCTACAGCAACTCCATTTCAGCTTGTTTTTATAAATGTGCCCTGTCTTCCAGTGATCCCAAGGGTTCCCCATTTGAGAACAAGACTATTGAACAAACCTTAAGTGTGGAACTCTCTGGAACTGCAGGTGAGAAATGCAGAGTGCTGGCTCTTCCTTTAAGCATGGCTCACGTGTGTGTTTGTTCACTGTAATATGCCACAGGTACACTGAGATCTCACAGTGTCTCCAGTAGATTAACTTCAGTTTAGCAGTGACTTTTTATCCAGTTACCTGAGAAGAAATGTGTTTGAAAATATGTCCCCAGCCTACACAGGAGAGCATAATTTCTGAGAAAATATGAATGAAACCATTTATCTGTTATACTTCTCCATTCCCCCATAGATTTGTGTCCTGCTGAGCACCATCTTTCAAAGACAAACCCCACAGCACAGTGTAATAGATGTTACAGATGTAAAAGTTATGCCATCCAGTCTGTCTCCAGGCTGGTCTAGGGCTGTACATGACTGCATGTTTCAGGGCTTTGTCAATTCTAGATTAATATGTCACAAATAACAGCTTTCTCCTCTACCAATGAAAAACTATTCCAGAGCTTAGAGGGAATTTTTAAAACTGGTATTAATTTTGTATTCCTCCTTTCTCTTTATTTCTTCCATTAACACACTTCACACAACCTCCCTTTATCCTTCTCCTCCTTTCTGATCCCTGGATTTTTACCTTTTAAAGATTTGTAGGATTTTTTATCATGTAGTGGTTTAGTTCATGCATCATCCATTTAATCACTCATTTAATTCATCTGCTCTTCTTTCTGCTGAAGTCAATTCCTTCAGACTCAGATCTGTTTTATGGCTTTCCTCTGAACTCTGTTTTGCCTCTGTTTTCCTGAAGTGTCCAGAGCCAAGCACAAGAGAACACATTCAGTTCCACCTGAGCTATTGCCAAGACTGTTTTTCTCAGTTGTGTATTATTGAAAAATAAGAGACTTCTTGGAATGTGTTTCTCTCAGGATAACAGTGGATTGTAAATTATATGATAATTATAATATATGAGCATTATGGGGGGAGGGCTACATTGCAAAATATGTCTTCAGGTACCAAAAATGAGCTTGGTGGCCCTAAATTCAGAGTCAGCAGGCTGGATTTGTGTATGTACATTGGGCTTTCATCTCCCTGCAACCATCATTTCACTTTTTCAGAAACTTTTTCATTAGTTCAACCTTAAAACCTGCACACTTTTCTCTGCTGTGCCCTGGAAACCTGCAGTCTTAATCATTCCTCTCATGGCGAAAGGAAACGTCCCTCCAATGCACCTTCTGTTTGCAAAACGAACATGGCAAAATTCACTATATGCAGGAGGGTAATCCTGTTCAGTACCAGTAGGCCAGAAGCATGGAGAAGCCACTGTTATCATTACTGGAGAGCAAGTCTGCACAAGGGTGCCCATTTGTAAACACATGGGTAAGTCAGTGTTTAGTGCTGCCAACGGGAAGGGGCAGACGAGGTGACTACAGCAGAGTGGTACAAGCGGCCGTTGAAATCACTGAAGGAAGCAGTGTTTTCTCCCAGCCAAAAAGTCAGCAGCCTGCTCTCCCCATCAGCTGACTAGACAGAAATTGGGAGTCAGTCTGACCCCTGGATAGTCCTCTAGTATTGCATCCATAATGGCAATGGGAATGGTCTTGGTATTACCAAATTCATTCCGTTTCATCAGCTGTGCACAGAGGAGGAAACAAAACAGCTTTGTAGTTCCTTGGACAATACAACCAGGAGAACTGGCACATTAAAAAAAGCATTAGAAGCTGTGAAAAACAGCACAACTGGATGCATATCCAGTGAACATGATTCTATGATTTTTTTCCCCTCTGGAAATAAATAGAGTTTAGCTAGAAAATAAATTGATGATATTCAGGAAAAGTAAGAATTGGTAGAGTGTTTGTGGCCAGGGATCTAGGGCAGTGTTACCAAGCAGTGTAGATGATGGTGGCTCTTGGACTTCATGTTGCGCTTGCTCTGGTCTTCACAACCTGGTGAGGAGGTTTCAGGAGATCACTTAGTAGCTGTGTTAATCTCTTCCTGCACATACACATAGGTTTTTATTTTTATATTCATATATGTATATAAATCTATAAAAAGATGCATGTCTTACTTTTTAACTGATTTGCAGTGGTGTCTTATGTCCTGAGTCTGCTTGTGCCAGAAGCAACGGACATAAGAGAAACAACCTGGAGTACCGAAGAACTTACAGCATGTGTGTGTAAATCATGGCAGAACTGGGACCCACTTCAGTTCAAAAAAAAAAAAAAAGTGACAGTAGTGATTGATAATACCTTGAAGTTCCTTAGTGAGACCCTGGCAACTTCAAATTATATCCAGATAACCATATTGCTCATTGTCCTTATATGGGGCAGCTTGCAGTGCAAAAGCACTATTTATTATAATTTAAATAGGAGTTGCCTTGATCTCACTACCGAATTGAAAAGACCATTAGCAGTGCTGTTTGCACTATCGAAGCACAAAGTATTTTAATATAAATAGCAGCTCCCTTGATCTCTCTGCTGAAAACAACATTGCTTCCCTCACTGATGAATTAACTATAGAGTAGAAAAATAAATAAATAAAAGCATTTCCCACATGAGCCATCAATCTTCGTCACACACACATTTTGGATTCATGTATCTAAAGTTAAACTGAAACTGTTCTATTGCCAGTGCTATATCTTGCTTTACAACAGATTCGTTACTAGTCATGAATGTAACTCTGTCCTCCCTAAAACTGTCAAAACATTGATTTGTCAAGTTACAAGGAACAAATATTTTTTAAAGTGTTTTCACACCACACATAAGAATTCTTTGAATGTGGCCTATGATAGAGGAATAAGTCCGTTGCTATCTAAAATCCCAACTCCTGAAGCTGATTTCTTAGTGTTATTCTAAGGAAAATGGACCAGAACATCATGATATGGAAGGAGTCCTAGGTGATGACAATGTAGGGAATGAATTTCCTGTGTCAGGTGAGCCTCATTCTGAGTAAGAGGCTCAGAAGAGGTTCGTCTCCCTTTATTGCCACAGGCAGCTGCACTGTCAGTGCCTTGCGAAGAGGCCATGGACATGAACCTCTCTAATGTTTTCCAGAAAACATGGGATTATTCTGTGTGACCTCTTTGGTCTTTGTTACCAGTCAGGTTGAGGGGGCACCTGCAAGCACAGGAACTAGGAGGATGACTCACCTTCTGGAAGTTGGCAGTGTTTCTCTTGGCAGTCAAGGCATCCTCAGTGATTGTTTTAAAATTTGGGTTGTATTAGACTTTGTGCTGAACTTCTGAATGCCAGATGTTAGATGGCATGGCTTCTAATTAATCTCTGTTACCTCAGTGTCTTCTTAAACATTCACTCCTAAATACTCAAAGCCATTTAAGTTACTCATTTAAGTACATGGAGTTGGTTTACATGCCTAAGGCTCAATCAGTAACTGAAAGGCTATTTCCACCCTCTTGCTGAAAAGTCTCTCATTTGCACACAGTTCCCTGTAATTTATTGTAGTATAAAACTCCTCACCTATCTTGGGTGCAAATTTGATTTCTCCAAAAAGATGACAGAAAAGGCTGTATGCACACAATCGACTTGAATTGGAACTCGTGAGCATCCTTGAGGATACTGATACCCCCAGTTTGCCCACCTCTAGATTTGTATTACCTCTGTTTGTGAGAACAAATACTTAAAATCCGCCATATAAGAACTTCTTTGACCTCAGAATGATTTCTAATAAAATGAGATGTGAGATACATAGAGTTGTCCAGAGGGAATAAATTCTAGTAAATTATTTGATATTTTCAGGCATCTGTGTTTATTCTCTGCAGCACTGACAATAGGATTAAACTGAATACTCAAGAAGCATGTAGTTTTTTATTATATGATGACTATTTAATTTTATTATATTTTCCTGGCTTCTGCAATCTTGTGCCTCACAAAAGCTCTTCTACTGAATTGAACTGTTATCTTGTGTTCAGTGTTTTAAGTGGCCTTAAATAATGTTTCCCTTGACAATCCATTTTCAAACTTAAAAGGTATGAAAGAATTCATTTTCAATGCCTCTCAAAAGCCCAGTGCACATGTAGAAAAGTTCCAGGGCTGCGTTCCCCAAAAGACATTAATTATCAGCTCCCTCAAAGCACAACAAATGTCATCAAACATTTGATGCTAAGTTACAGCAGAGATTTAGAAATATCTGTGTCTACGTAAAACAGCATTGCAAATCAGTCCTGAGAAGTCCAGATGTCAATGTTTAATGCAAAGGCACTCCCCTAATTTCTGCTTTTCAACCTAGCTGAGCTAAATGAGTTACTAACAGGTTTTTTGTAGTGGAGTATTCGGAATGTATCAAATGTAGTTTCACTCTCCTAGAGACTTTCTGAAAGGAAGTCATGTGGCCAAGGTGGCAGAGTCGGCACACATGCAGACACCTTTTGCTGCACAGACATGGGGAGGATGGTGCTGCTTTGGCAGCGGTGCTGGCAATTTGATGTATGCTGTTTTCAAGCACAAGATCACTGAGTGAGTTCGTAGTATATAGACAGGCAAAGTGCAAACGTACCATTTACCAAAGCTATTCAATTAAGGAAAAGTCCCTACAAAGAAAATGGTTTTATAGCATGTCATGAAAAAATACTTGCCTTTTACTTTAAAAAGAAAAAAGACTGTTTAAGGGGGATGATTGTAGAGTATGTACCACTTCTAACAGATTTGCTGTGCAGAAGTACATAAGTGTGAGTGATGTAGAGGTACTTGTTTATTATAGAGCACATTTCAATGCAGTAATCATAAATATTGCTAAGGTTGTGCTCCGTTGAAATATGACCTACATACTCTTGATTGTTTGTGTTACGTGATTTGTCTGACACCCATTACATTCTGGGTAATGGCAGCCATTTGTTGCTGTGCACAGCAGGCTCTTTTGACAAAAGAAAATAGGCAGCAATAAAAAAGCTATAGTCTGAATTACATTCTGCACAGCGCTGCACTGCTGAGAGTTTGTGCAAGTGTGTTAACAATGCTCTGAACTGCCTCTTGTCAGCCTTCAGCCCGTAATGGCCATCTGTCCTTCCATAAATCTGTCAAAACCTGCTAAGTTCAAGAGAGAGTACGGAATATACCTTGTACTGTCAACGCTGAAGCATACACATTGGGGGGAGATCGGTGCCTGTGAAATAATCCAGTGGTTATAGGATATTGTAATGCCGTTGATGTGAGATCATGGCCCTTAGTGAAGATTACCAGGGGTTAGAGTGAAGATGAAGAAGTGTACAGCCAACTGGTTTTCTCAGAATTCAGTTTGGAGATTGGTCATGGGACACACTGGAGATGAACTCCGTAGAGGTGACATGAATTCAAAACGTTGCTCCCTCCTCCATCCCCCAGTGTAGGTTTGTTCAAAAGTTAAATGAACATTTTCCAATTTTTATCTGTTTCTACTTGCCTGTGCACTTCCTGCTTCTGCTGAAAACCAGGAAAAAAGCCAGAATGCCACGAGGAAGCCCTTTGTTAGGCTGTCCCCAGCCCAGTTCTGCCAGCAAGAGAAGTGCCAGTAAATTTAGCTCAGTCTGTACTTTTGTGAGGGTTTTTTTTGGTAGGGTTTGGGGTTTTTTTTCCCTTTCTCTGAAGATTGTTGGACTCCTTGTCAGGTTTCTGGAAATTGTTGTACTCTGTGTTTTGCTTGATTCCTACTGGGACAAGCTTTAAAGAAGTGGTTTGAAACAATATTTTTTTTGAATATTGGATTATCTCTGGGTTTTGTTTGCCTGAAATTCTTGAGTATGCATGTTCATTGTGGAGTGATTGTATTTTTGCTTCATTCTTTCTTTAAAAGTACATCCAAAAAACCAGTAACTAACCCCAGAGCTTCCTGTGATCTGTATAGTTTCATAAATAAAAATGTCAGTTCTAAGTTTTTTAACTGTAAAGTTGCTTTCTGCAGTATTTATTCAATCTGAGCCAGAAGTTTTAACCTGGAAATTACTACTGCAGAATTTTGAAGGGGACTCTTCTCTTCATTTTACCAAAAAATTCATTTGGTAGTCAAAAATACTTGTCAGTCTGGAGGTGGATAAGGTGTGAAACACATATGGCTGTCTCAAGTGAATTTTTGGGAAGAAAGAAAAAAAAAATTGCCTCAGAGGAAATAGTTTAACGGTGATGACTTTGCACAAAATTTTTTTACTATTAAATTCAAATTTGAGGTAACTAGAGGTTTAGGTGTCGCAATCTTTTCCTCAGTTTCCTTGACTTCTGTGGCGTTAGGCAAAGTCTTCACATAGCGTTGGGTAACTCGTAAACGTTTTTTTCCCAAACATTCAGACAAAATCAAGCATCTCTCTCACATCGAGTATTCATGCCTTAGTACTCCTATCTTCTTATTTTCTGGAAGAAATTCATTGCAGCTAATGCAGTGGGGCTCCCAGTCTCCATTTACGCTCCTTAGGGAGCACTGTGCATTGATGGACGTTTTTCTTTCTTTAGAGCAAAACACTATAAAACATGTTCCATTTGCATTGATCTGCTGAGCTCTGTTGCATGTTTAAAATTACAAAACAAAGCTCTATAGCCATGTCTGAAACACACATTTCCTGTAACTGTGTCTGCCCTCTCTTTTCCTTCTTGCTAAGGAAGTAATGGAAAGCTCACTGCTTGGGCTAGAAGAAGAAATCTTGGATAGCATGAGCCTCTGGAATGCTTAAGGATGGTCTGGATTATCTAGAACTCCCTAATCTCCATCTAATTTGTTAAATTTTAAGCGTATATTACTAAATTACATTAGTGTCAATTGGACAGAAGCAAATTTTTCAAACATAACGTATTACCTGAAGAGAAATTATTTCCTAAACAGTGTCTACTGCTTGCTGTTAATCTGCCCTGGTGTCTGGGGTTATCCTTTTGTAAAGTCTGAAGAATTCTATGATTTCTACAGAAAATATTGAAAGTTCTATTTTATCCTTATAAAAACAGCTGGAACATACTGCTTCACTTCCCAGGCTTTACTGAAATGGTCTGTAAAACTTCCTGCAATTTTGTCTCACCACAATGATATAATCTACTTGTTATATAAACAATCCTGGTAGTTAGCAGTATCTTTAGTCTTTGAATACTTAACCTGTTTCATTTGAACTCTCTGCTGCATGACTCCCACTAATATTTAGTTCTAAATGCAGTGGTTTATTACAGTTGCGGTTGTACTGTTGTTCATTTGGGTTTCAGTTGCAAAACCATATTTCAGGCAAAATGTAGTAGTTATGCTTACAAGAATGTATTATACATACATTAGTAAAGGTTTTCTGTGTTAATGAACTGTGGAGACAAAGAGTCATTGCTGTTGAGTTGTCAGGTGGCTGTATTTCCTTGCATTCAAGTTCTGCGTCCTTTGCTAGTTCTCATTTATTTCTCTTGGGCTTGCTTTTATTCAGGTTTTAGTCTGCTAAGTTCTTTACGTTTTTGATGGTGCCAGTCTTTTGACTTTTCATTTTTTACATCAAAATCTGTGTTATAGTTAACAAAAACGTCTTTTGGTTTTTATCTCTTAATCTTTTCTATCAAAATCTACAGAGAGAGGGGCGGATGTCATGGAGGGAGGGGAGGGGCAGAAATGATGCTGAAGATTAATGGCAATGCATTAGTATTGTTCCTATTGTTGTTACCAGACCTTTGGTGTCTCACACCCTAAATAGTTTTATTCCCAGTATTAGCAGTGTTAAAGTGGCATAGAATGGGTCTTGCTCTGTATCTATTTTAAGAAGCACATGAGCCACCTTTATAAACATTGTATGTCTGCTTAAAAACATTCTGTTCCTCCTTTTAATCCCCGTAGGCCTAACTCCACCTACGACCCCTCCTCATAAAGCCAACCAAGATAATCCTTTTAGGACTTCACCTAAGCCGAAGTCATCATGCAAGACTGTTGTACCACCTTTAAAAAAGCCCCGCTATAGTGAGTCTTCCGGTTCGCAAGGAAATAACCCGATCAAGAAGGGTCCAGAACAGTCTGAGCTGTATGCACAGCTTAGCAAGACTACAGTACTGTCCAGTGGACATGAGGAGAGAAAGACAAAACGGCCCAGTTTGCGGCTGTTTGGTGACCATGACTACTGTCAATCTGTGAATTCAAAATCAGAAATACACATTAAAATATCCCAGGAACTTCAGGACTCAAGACAACTAGAATTTAAGGATTCTTCACCTGGGTGGCAGTGTCAGATTTGTTCTTCTTTAGAACAAGACCAGTATTTCAAGAAAGAGACTTTACAGACAAATAAGCAGGGATCCCATGGTAATAACAGAAAACAGCTCCAAGACCAGGAAATTCGGGCTGAACTGAATAAGCATTTTGGTCACCCCAGCCAAGCTGTTTTTGATGAAGAAGCAGATAAGACCAGAGAACTAAGGGACAGTGATTACAGTAACGAACAATTCTCCAAACTACCTATGTTTATAAATTCAGGACTAGCAATGGATGGTCTGTTTGATGACAGTGAAGATGAAAGTGATAAACTATGCTACCCTTGGGATGGGACACAAGCCTATTCATTATTTGATGTATCACCTTCTTGCTCTTCTTTTAACTCTCCATGCAGAGATTCAGTGTCTCCACCCAAATCCTTATTTTCTCAAAGATCCCAAAGGACACGGTCTAGATCAAGGTCCTTTCCTCAACGCAGGTCTTGTTCCCGTTCTCCATATTCCCGATCGAGATCAAGGTCGCCCTGTAGTAGATCCTCTTCAAGGTATGGTATAGCAAATTCATGTATGATCATTGTAGTTAATAAGGAGAACAGCAAAAACATAAAGGAACTTAAAGAAAGGAGAGAAAAAAAGCAAGAAATAACTTATTCCAGTGCAATTCGTTCTATTGCCTCTGAGCTGATTAAAGGTTATGGATTTGCTACAGAAACACTTGTTGACAACATCCTTTAATTTGCCAAGTTTACACTTTCTGAGTGGAGCCAGTCAGGTCAGAGGCAGAGCAATTGATGAGAGGTGTACACAACTAACCTTTCCCATTATCGGTGAGCTGCCTGGTGCCAATCTAGCTGCAGCCTCTATCAGATGAAGTTGGCAGTGGCTGACTGACTGCTCTGTGTTAGCTTCAATAAAGAACATTACAAAAAGGCTGAGGGGAGGAAATTGTTTGAGGCCCCTGAGTTGACTAGGGGATCACAAACTGTCACTGGAAAATCCCACTGGTAGCTTAGAAGAAATTGTAAGTTCAGGGAAGAGGTAGAAAATAGTGTCAATAGACTCAGATGGAATGACAGAGGTGAATGTGTTTCTTCCTGCAGATCTTGTTGCTATTATGAGTCCAGCCACTGTAGACATCAAGCATGCCGAAGTTCTCCCTTACGTGCAAGATCGCGGTCCAGATCACCGTACAGTCGCAGACCCAGGTAGTGCCTTTGGCCTGCACTTGTTTTACTTTGCAGTTGGTTCTGAAGAGATAATCATAGAATCATTAAGGCTGGAAAAGATCTCGAGATTATTGAGTTCCAACCTTTGACTGAAGACCACTCTGTCAACTAAATCATACCACGAAGTGCCACATCCAGTCGTTTCTTGAACACTTTGGGATTGGTGTCTTCAACACTTTCCTGGGCAGCCCATTCCAATGTCTAACCACCCTTTCAGTGGAGAAATTCTTCCTTGTGTCCAACTTGAACCTCCCCTGGTGCAGCTTGAGGCCATTTCCTCTTGTCCTGTTGCTAATTACCTAGAATAATGAAGCCTTCCAAAAATTGTATTTCTAATTTTACATTCACAAATGCAGATGCTTGATTTAATGACTAAGTTATGTTTCCTAGATATGACAGCTATGAGGAATATCAGCATGAAAAGCTGAAGAGGGAAGAATACCGCAAAGAGTATGAAAAACGGGAATCTGAAAGGGCCAAACAAAGGGAGAGACAGAGGCAGAAAGCAATTGTAAGCACTGTGAAGATAACTTTCATGTTGAAATAGATTTGTTTCTTTTCACAGATTATAATGCTCAAATTCAGAGTTTATTTGCTTTCTTTTTATAAAAATACAAAAATTTGATTATGTGTATTTCTTAGTATTTCTAGTTTTAAGCAAATATGTGTTTTCGTATCAATTTCTGTTTTGATGTAACAGTACTAATATTTTAGGTTCTATAAATTGCAACTCGCCAAGTTTTTCACAGTGAACAGCTACAGAGAACTTACTAGAAAAAGGGTTAGTCTCAGACAGCACACAAATAGAATTGAACTAGTCTATTTCTTACACAGATCTACCAGTGACCTGCCTTTTATATTATGTATCACCTACCAGACATAGCAAGGAGTCAGCTTACATACCAATTGCTGAAGTCTCATAGTGGCTGTAATTGTCTATGCAGAGAGAGCAGACGACAGAACTCAAAACTGAGATCAGTAAAGTCAGACATGACTTAACTGTGATTTTTTTCACCATACATGAGTCAGTTCAATTTTGAGTTATTTTTAGCAAAATAAATAGTCTGAAGGCACGATGCAGTTTAAAGATGTCATTTAACACTGTCCCTCTCGTAATGAATATGTATTATTTAATTATTTTGTTCATCAGTGTTCTCTATGAAACAGCTGAAATATATGAAATACCTGAGGTGAAGGAAATACCCATGGGGGGATAAACAACTTTCTTGGCTGTTGTAGCAGTAGGACAGAAGAATGGCTATTAAGTGAGCAGAAGACTTTTCCCCCATTTTAGTTCCCCGTTGGCAACTGCATTTTGATGAATTAAACTGGAGCTGCTGTGAATCAGGACTCCTCTTCTAGTTGCTAAGGTTTGGTTACAATTTGGTTTTCTGTGTCCTACTCTTTCCATTAGTTGTACCTACACTGCTGTTCTGGCTTGCGTGAACTGGTGCAGACTGAGACACTTCGTCTTTGTTTCGAGATCTTCCCTTAGTGCTCTGTGCAGAGGTCACCAGAATGAATAGGTCTTTTTGACAGTGCCATTAGTGGACTTTGTAGCAAAAGGTGATTTGTCACACACTCGGTAGCATTTCTTCTAATATACCTGCAGAACTGGGAGTGTGTAGAGACTGACAGAGACTGGCATAGTCTACAGCAATGAGAAGTTCTGAGAGGGAGCAGACACCTTTATGGTCTGATTTTTGTCTCTGCTGCTGTTGTTCTTGGTGAGCTTCAGCGAATCATTTCACTCTGCTTCAGGTGCCCTATCTACAAAGTGTGGGTGATAGGTGTATTTTGTAAAGCACAAGATTTAGAGCTGTAACACGCTCTGCTGTAGTGCTCTGAAACTCAGTGAAGGCAGTGGAATAATTTTGCTTGGCTTCAGACAGGGCCATATTTAAGTCAATTGTTGCAGTTAGTTTTAAAATATCTGGCTTCCATCTGCTTAGAGGTGAACACTACCTTCCAGCAATCATAACTTACACTGGCTGTTCTCTCTTAGACCTAACACAAATTAGAGATTCAAGTAGACCTCTGTCATGGGTGTATCTTGCTACTTCTCAATTACTGTACCTTACCCATATAAATAAACATGCATCCTGCTGAGGAGGTAGAAAATTTGATTTAGTTTAAAACAAACAAATATTTGGCAAGTAGCTAATCAAGAGAAAAGGAAAGAAAAGAAACTTAAAAAGCTTCAGATATGCTGCATCATAGCTTCCTGCATGAAAAATTTTAGACATTTCAAAACCAAGGTTGAATTTATTTTCTTTCCATAGTGAGCATTTTCATGATAATTAACTTAATTAATGGAATTATTTATTAATAAACATAAATAAATCAAACCTAAAAATAAATATCAGTAAACAGAACATGGCAAAAATCTAAAATCCAGTCATCCGTGTAGGAGCTGCAGGAAATGTAGATTAAATCCTATTAACTCCTTTTTCCAAAGTCTACCAGCACTTTTACTTTAAAAATCTGTGTTTAATCGTGCCAATTTATACCCTGTGCAAATAAGTAGGGATTAGGGGACAGCAAAGAGAGGGAAGCCCTGATCTCATGAAGTCAGTGATAAAATTTATATTATTTCTAGCATTCTCTGCTCCTTTTCTTACTCCTTATGGGTCTCTTTTGTATTACTCTTTTCTTTCTTGAGGGACTCAACTCATTTATCCTTCAGTCACAAGAATCTCCTTTCTCTCTTTTCTCTTTCTACAGTCCCATAAATTTAGATTTCTTTTCTCTCTGTATTGGGGAATTTTTTATTTTGTTCCTCGCCAATTCTCTTGCTGCCAGAACTGTTTTATTGCCACATACCTCCAGATACTGTTAAAAGAGGGCCCCAAAGATTATGTTGTACGAACACCTCAGTTGTCACACAGGACTGGTGACTTTTCCTCATGAGAAGCACTGTGCTATGATCTCAGAAGTCAGTTGTGGAAATGATGCACAGTAGAAAGGGAACAGAAGTTGTGACTGAGCTACGAGTCGTGAGATATCCTTGAATCAGTATCTGGAATTAGTCTTCATGTGACAACAGGCATGGGAAACCCAGGAAAAAGAAATGAGAAAAAAATTGCACATTTTAATCTGTCAAAATCATATGAGAAGCAGTGCCCTTTGATTGTGCAGGCAGATATGCAGACGTGGTGACAGAATGCTAAGGAGGCTTGTTTTAGAAGCCTGTGCTCATGCTATGTGGCATGAGCGTGTTTAAAACGACTGTCCCTTCAGTCTTGCACGCACCACCTTCACTGCAGTAGCTCCAGATCAGCTAGAAGCCTGGGCTAGCATTTTCCTGTGTGGATTCTTGAATTGCTGTCTTGACTTACAGCTATATACAGGTGATTTGATTTCAAAAGGTACTGTGATATTCTTCTCCTCTGCCTTTTCTTTTTCTCCTCCTGTCCAGTTCCTGGAGATTCAGTTCCTTTTTTTGGATTGGGGTCTTAATTTTGAGCAGTCATGCTTGAAAAATACGGGCTGAGCCCACAAGATATTTTCCATTTAGAGAGTAAGAAAAATACTTTTGTCATTAATTCATTAATTAATTTATTTATTAACTTTTACATTTAATTATGATTCCTTTTGCTAACCGAACAAATGTTAGAATAGTTTAGTTTGATCTTGATTTATTTCACAGGGTCCCCGTTTTGTTTTATAATGGGTCCTCACTGAACATAAGGATGGTGTGCCACCAAGTCTTGCCTAACTGTGTAATGCTAACCAGACACATTCACCATGAAACTTGGGGAGCACTGCAGGACAGGATAATCTGCTTGATGCTTTGTAGAAACTTGGATCCAACCTCCAGCCAAGGCAGATCACAGTGATTTGCCGGGTGGTCTGATGACCCTTTCTTTCTTCCAATACACCCCAGGAAATTTCTGAGTTGTGGGGGTTTATACTCCAGCAGCTCATTAGACCACACGGCAAATACTTTTCAAAGCATGGCATCAGGTATAGTTATCACATTCCAATTCTGGAGTCACCAGTTCATGATTCCTCACTGACATGGTGCACTAGGGCAGGGAGGTTAAACTGTTTGGTGAGCAGCTTGGTGGTGTGGATCTCTGCTACTCTGCTGCTCTGGCCACGACACTGACTTAGAGTCACATCCTCCATGCAGCTTGTTTAATGCATGCTCAGGCTGCTGCCAAGAGGTGTAACAAAACCAACGTTTATACTCGAGTAGAAAACTACTGTTAACATTACTACTTTTCGTTTCTAAATGCTGACAGCCTTAGTGAGACAAGTATCAAGAGTCCCAGTCCCAGAGAGCTTACAGACATAAGAAGATAAATGCACTGTGAGACCACTGCAGCGGAAAGAAACACATGGTTTCAAAGAAAATAAATTGCTCTAAAACAGGAAGGCAGGAGAAAGGTGGTTTCATAAATGAGTGCTTGCCTTCTCTAAAGTCTAAAACCTATAATGGAGTGCATTTCCACTAATGAAGGATTCAATGTACATCGTATATTTAGGTTGGATTTTTTTGGTTTTTGCTCGTCTTGATGGCCTTGATCCTAGGTACTCTCATTTTGCTGCATGAGTTTATGAATTAATCAAATGGATTACCAGTCAAATCAAATGGATTACCTAAACCATGAGGTTTCCTGGTCCATCTTTTTTTTTTCTAGCAGTCACCATGGAGTGTGGCTGAAGTAGTCAGCCCTCAGGTAGTCCCACAGCAGCACTTGATAATCTTTCTTTTTGTTCTCTTTTTGTTCCAGTTTTTGGGATTTTTGCTTTTGCCATTCATACTTACCCAAAGGTCATACTTTACTGAATCTGAAGAAAATTTTTCTTACTTTCATTAGTAAATCAGAATCTTAAGCTTAAATGGCTTTTTTCCATCCATAGCATCATTTCTATTTTTAAAACTCTGTCCAGCCATTTCCATTGCATTTTTAAAATGGTATTTGGCCCTCAGCTCTAGGGATAAAAGTCTTCATGGCTTTCTACTGGAAGAGAAGTCACATGTCATGGAGGGCAACACAGGCATAGGGCTTGCACCTCTGTTGTAGCAAGAAGCAGAGCCTCTGACAAGCCCATAGCAGAACCCAGTTTTAAAACACTCCTGGATTTCTTCTCTCAGCCTCACATGAAGCATTACCTGGCTCCTGGAGAATTAGGTATGCACCACAGATGTGCAGACAAAAAGTGGTAGCGAAAATGGGAACAGCCAGCGCTATGCAGTGTTAGCTCCAGAGCGGCTGCCTTCAGTTCCCATGGGCTCTGCTTAGCAGCACCGCAGGCAGGCAAAGCAAACTGATGGGGGGAAAAGCAAGTGAAAACTAATACATCTAGTGGCCTGTGGTTAGTTCCTTATGAAATAAAGACTTAAGGATAAGGAAGGGCAAAGAAAATAAAGTTTTGGAGGAAGCCTTTGCAAAACAAAAAAGATCCTTAGCATCGGTGAGTGTTTTGGAGGATGAGTGGTCCCTTTATTAACCCTTAGATGTGTAAGGTATATCCTGGTCCTGTTTTCTAGAGTTTTGGTATTTTAATGCTTTAGTATTTTCATTTAAGACTTAAAATACTGCTTTTCAGTCTGAGATTTTCTGCCACATCTTCCTACTAAAATGTTTTTACTGCAAAGAAGAAAGAGCAAGTTTATGTGGAAGGAACTTTAGATAAACCAAAAGAAGACAGATATGTTGGGCCTGAGAGAATTGACTGGACTATTCTTTCTTTTTTTTTTCTTGTCAAAGCAACGAGCTACACTTAAATTTTGTGATGCAAAATAAATCATCTGCACTTTTGGGAGGGAAATATGAATAGCATCTTCTGAACTTTCCTTCAGGTTCCCTCTGCCCATATTAAATTGTAAGCAAAGGCTTTTCTTCGCAGTTCTCTAGGTTTCCAATTCATCTATCATCTCTAACAAGTGCTGTTTACTTAATATGCACATATAGTGTTATGCATATAACTTATTATCAAATAAAGGTCTTTAACATTTAGAGGGATGTTGTGATCTTGTTAGGCTTCGAAAGCTCTTCTTATTAATGAGAATAAAAGACAGGCATCTCTGTGAATACATATACATTCTTCATAGCTGCTTTAAATAAACCAAAATTAACCAAGACAAAGACAGTGCTGTGTGGATCCTGTGTTCTCTGGTATCTTATTCCATCATGACACTCTGCTTAAAAAATACTTGAACACATCTTCTCATGTGACACTGGAGGACATATGGTGCGTTTCAGCTTTAAATTTGAATTTCCTTAATTTTGCAGGTTTAACTTATTCCCTTAATGGTAATTTTAACAGGCTTTTTTTTTTTTTTTCCTTGGTTTATTACAGTTGTCTTAAAGGGATATTAGAGATATAAAGGTTATTAGAAGGATAGAAGAAGGAAAACTTGCACAGGCACGCACACAGACTTATGGAAGAATGTGCAATAAGATATTTCCATCACACTGTAATATAACAATCTCCATGTCAGTGAGTGAAACATTATGTTTTTTCAGTTGAGATGTATTATCTCAGCTAAAGTATATTAGACAGTCTGCTGTGTTATGTTCTGCTCCATCTGGTCAGTCATTTAGGTTCAATAGCAAGTATCAATGGAATTGTTTCTTATCAAGTGTTTCAGTGCGGTTGAATCCTTGATTTGGTAAAACAGTCTGAAAAAGTAATTACTGTGCATATGCAGATTTTCCTGGTTTTGAAGTTTATGGCACCCAACCATAGTGAAAGTAAGCAGAATTAGAATGAGGAAAATGGATGAAATGCAGATTTCCCTTGCTCGCACTCTGCAGTCCCTGGTTCGCAGAAGCCCTACCCAAATTCCTCTGTCAGGAAGGTCAGGGCTCTGGACTAGGACACAGTAGAGACAGACATAAAAAGCAGCAACTGTCTGTAAAGTACCCTTGTGCCCTAAATGTATGGCCTCCCATGTGCACACTTCCTTCTTTTAGCCATTCTGACTTCTTCAAACTGCATTGATACGGCAGAAAACAAGGGCAGCTTTTGGACCCTGCACTTGAGAAGGCGTAACATTTAAAAATTAAAGTGTCTGTCCCAGCAGGGTTACAGAAGACTACTAAGGCACTCACCTTGTTTCCTTACATAATCAAAAGAGGTAGTAGTTTCAAGCACCTAAATGAAATCCTTACTTGATTCCACTGATTAGGGAGAGCATATGCATACTTTGATAGAACAACCAAGGACTCTGCTGGGCTGACCAGGGAGCTGTAAAGGACCCAGGTGATTCCTGTGCCATTCCTTAGTGGGCAGGGCTTTTGGGTAGGAATGTTTGCTTCTTGGATCTCTGTTTTCTGCAGCTTTAAACTTCCATTTCTCAGGAGCTTAGATTAACTGGATCTGAGCCCCTGAGATTTGTGAGGCCAGGAAAAGAGTCGACAAAAATAGTTGACTGAGTGTGCTAGTGAGAAAGAGTTTCTGTTGGGAGACAGATATAATAGTGTTAGCCTCCTGGTGCAGGGATTGTTTATTTATTTTGTATTAAATAGTTCCTGGGAGCCAAGTGCTCTCCTGGGAGCAGGGAGCCAAGATTTTTGGCACCCATAACTAAGAGTTCTCATGGTCCCTTTATCTCAAATGAGTACTCAAAGAAGTAAAGAGGAGGCATCAGGATAATTTTCATTTTTACATGTGTTTTGGTCTGATCTCAATCCTAATGTCCATGGTCCAAGAATGACTAGTGCTTTATGCCTCTGTGGGGACTCATGGGAAAGATATATTTTGTGCTGTATCTGAATTGTAACACTATAAACTACCTGTCTCTTCAGGCTAGAATGTTTCTCAGCAGGAATGCAAGTCTATATTTAGGTCCCTAGAGCCTTTTGCGTTGCACAGTTGAGGTGCCATTAGCCTTTAGGCACCTCCAGATTACGATAGTCATGAATTCTCAGCAGTCAGCGTAGCTCCTTCGGCATTCGGCACCTAAATTCTGCACAAGTCTCAGGTGCCAAAGCTGATGGTTTAAACTGACGTTGCTCCACTGACAGATTTACACCAGCTGAGAATGTGGTGGTGGTTCGATTTATGGGACTAATGTGCGGGTGTGTAAAGGATGAACAGTAGGGCTAGGAGTGCCAGGGTTCCTCAGGCCAGAGGCAATCGGAGACAGGAAGGCTGAGCACCCAAGCCAGGTATAGCTGGTACTTCTTTGTCCTGATTACCTTTAGGTCAGTGTTTTTAAGGTCTCTTTTTGCCTTTTGCTTTTCTTTCGGCTCACTAAATGGCTCTACCAGTGTTCATCCTAAAATTCATGAAGTGACTCTTACAGGGTTTCCTAGTCCTTCCCTAATTCTGCTGAACATTTTCACTAAGGGAGAAAGGATATGACTGTGACTCCATTATTTTAAATGGTCTGATGCTTTGTTCCAAGTGTTGAAAGAACATGCAAATGACACCCTGGCCTGTGAAAAATCAGGGGCTTCAGTCAGGTGTGTTTTCTTCTGAATAAACCAACAGGCAGTGGTGACTGCAAGATATATTTTACTGTCCTGTCTTCCCCTCAGAAATATTTATTTTAATAAAAGTCATCTTTTGGACCCAATCCTGGTTTTGGCTGGGATGGAGTTAGTTTTCTTCTTAGTAGCTGGTACAGGACTGTGTTTTGGATTTAGTGTAAGCATAATGTTGATAACACATTGATGTTTTAATTGCTGCTAAATAGTGCTTACTCTAAATCAAGGACTTTCCAGTTTCCCATGCTCTGCCAGTGAGCAGGTGCACAGGAAGCAGGGAGGGAGCACGGCCAGGACAGCCGACCTGAACTGGCCAAAGGGATATTCCATACCATATGGCATCATTCCCGGTATATAAACCAGGGAGAGTTGACCAGGAGAGGCAGATCACTGCTCAGGGATGGGCTGGATATTGGTCAGTGGGGGGTGAACAGCTGTAGTGTACAGCACTTTTTTCTCTTGGGTTTTATTCCTCCCTCTCTCTCCTTTTCATTACTATTATTATATTTTTCTTTTGTTTCAATTATTAAACTGACCTTATCTCAACACACAAGTTTTACTTTTTTCTGATTCTCCTCCCCATCCCACCAGAGAGTGGGAAATGAGCTAGGGGCTGTGTAGTACTCAGTTATTGGCTGAGGTTAAAAAATGACAACCCTTGAAAGTTTTGTCTCTGTTTTAAGGTATGGATTATGGTGGAACAGGATTGCAGGATGAATCATCTGTTGAGTCATCTGGGTTTATAATGTTATGTTTGTAATACAGTTTGTTATGTCTATAGTACTTTTATGCAATTATTGTGTTACTTTATGCTACTCTGCAACTAAGATTGGTTTTGTTCCATATTGTGTAGATGGCAAGAGAAAGGGAGCTCTTAGTTTGGAAGAGTTTGAAGTCCTGGAGGGGAAGTGGTAGAAAGGATGAAAGGGAAGAAGGTACAGTAGGATACAAAGGGAGCCAACTGTCAGTGTACAGAGAACAGTAAGAGCAAGCAGTGAACCCTTCCAGGAGCACACCACCTAACAAATGTATTGTCATGTAAATACCTTAGATGCTTTCCAGGAGAGGACTATTTCACTTATTTGCAGGATGCAGTAGGTCTTCCACAAGAGACTATTTCTATAATTATGCATCCTCTGCACATCTGTGTATGTATTTGCATGCATATATGTCTAGGTTCATCACTATTACACATTGGTAAAAAATATGCCTTCCCTGTTGCTCTTCATCAACAGGAAGAACGTCGTGTGATTTATCTGGGTAAAATCAGACCTGACACAACCCGAACAGAACTGAGGGACCGTTTTGAAGTTTTTGGTGAAATTGAGGAGTGCACAGTAAATTTGCGGGATGATGGGTAGGAAATTTTGAGATTACTTCTTGTTTGGGACCTGCCATATGTAAAAAATTATGGCAGTAAGATTGTTGGTATGGGAGTTACCAATATAAGGGCTGTGACAGATGACATGCTGAGTTCAAAACCTTATTTATTTTCTTTCATCCTTATTTATTAATCTTGCTAGTTGAGATTTCCTGTCCACGAAATAAGTATTTAGCTGTATGACAGGACAATCATGCTGATAAATGGATGCAGTACTTCTGGCATTTCCACTGCTGGGTCTCCTGCAAGTTCGCTTTCGGAAAGGGGTTACACTAATGTGTGTTAACTCTTTTCAGCTTTTGTTCACAACTGTATTTTTCAATTTCAGAGACAGCTATGGTTTCATCACCTACCGCTATACCTGTGACGCCTTCGCTGCTCTTGAAAACGGATACACTTTGCGCAGGTCAAATGAACCTGACTTTGAGCTGTACTTCTGTGGACGCAAGCAATTTTGCAAGTCTAACTATGCAGACCTAGGTAGGTATTTTGGTCTATGTGAATTAAAGTACATAACTGGAATCTTGTGACTCGTGAGAATTTAGGATTTGCTACTTTTTTGTTTACTGCTTATGTTATTTAAATGATGGGGAGGGAAGGTGTTAAAGGAAGTGGTTTTCACTTTCTGTAAGGAGTTTAAAAGTTAACTAATCTGAGCTGGCTTCTTTCAAATGTTCCAGACTGTGAAAATTCTTTTAAAGCTCATTTCCACCATTGTAAAAATAAATGCTCAATATTCAATAATACATTTCTATGTTGAAATGGTAGCACCACAGAAACCTCTCACATGCTTTACTATTTATTGCTATAACTACTTGGTTCCAATACCTCATTTATTTATATGATTGATAAACAGAGAACAAAGGAGATGCCTTACCACAAAAACTTCATTATGATTCTTAATTTGCCATGAGTTCTGTGGTAGATGTGTAGAACTTGCCGAGGGCACTTTCTTAAACACAATTCATAGATACTCAAGTTTGAAAGCAAGAAGGGTTTGTGACCAAATGTGACTCTTAGTGTGGTAAAAGCCACTGATCTCAACTGGTGATTCTAAAATTGTACATAAACATGAAGGTGTCTCCTTGAAGGGACTTCCAGTAATGGTTTAAGAGGCTCCAGCCTGTGGAGAGCTTAGCAAATCTCATAGTGTTTGCCCTCACACTGAAGGGGGGCATTATGCATACCAGACTCCAGACCCCAGTGTGCTGTGGTAACTCCAGGCTCAAGTGTACATGCTGGCTGTGCGAACACATCTGGGTCTGTCCAAGTCCTGCCTGGGCAAAAACGTGTGGTTCTGTCCTATGCTCTGGGTCAGGGTGTGATGCTTCCCCTTGCAAGGATTTTTGGACATGTTCAAAGTCTTACTGCAGGAATACTGATGTTAAGTATATGCATAAAGAGACAATGCAGACTATCAAAACAGCCTCTGTAATATTATAATATATGATAAACTCAACTCTTATTTAATTACCTTTTAAAATGTAAAGTATTCATTAAATGTTAAATCTTTCCTAATACCTGTATAAATAGACTAAAGGCATGAGAGATACTCTTTTCTGAATAACATAGCCAGGCACATTTTGCTGTTGAATCTATATTAATCAGATATTGTGGGTTTTTTATGAATAAATGACCACAGTCATTAAAATCTCTCATAACCCTGTAACACAGTGCTAATGAAATCTTGTATGTGCTGCCCTCGGCTTTGTACAATGCAGGAAGTGAATACAGATACATTTTTTCTAACCAATTGATGTCTTTTCAAAATAAATTATAAAGATGATACGCATTGTTCACAATGAATATGCTATAATTCACTTCAGTGACTAAACAGATAATGTAAAGCTAAGAAAAGGCAATTGACTGCTGAACAGATACAGGGTTGATGTTGAAAATATAAAAGGTAGCAAGGCATTTGTCGAAATGTAGGCTGATAAAAACAGTAAAACCAGATTTAAGGCTTGCCTTGATTTGACTTATCTTCAGTAATGGAAGCCAAGGTCATCTCTGTATCTCAGAAAATCGGGGGTTTAAAATAAGTTGTCTGAAGGGAACCCTCTTGAACATCATTCATCACTGCGAGTACTCCCTGTCAGAACTCTCCATAGTGAGTAGGATTCCCAAAGTGTCTGTGGGCAGACTATTTTCACTTTGTCCTGCTGACAGCTTGAGCTTCTGTACTTCAGACTGCATTCCCTGTGTTTTGTAGAGTATCTGATAGAGCAACATAAGGAAATGGCAGGATGAACTTTAAAATTCATGAGCTGGTACCAGGACAGAGAGAATTAATCAGCCTTGGGTTGAGTACAGAAGAAAGAAAACACTTGAAAACAGTAGTCAGAAGTTTAACACCTCTCCTCTGTGAGAAGCTATTGTCTTAACAGAACTTGTAATGAACATTTAATGCACAGTGTGTCTTATAGTGGTAGATGGGGAGTTCTGATTAATTCAACACAAGAAGTGGCAAGAAAAGGGCACTCTCATAAAGGAGCTGTGACACTGGAACTGGGGAGTCAGTGTTAAGTGGGATTGACTCCAAATAATTGGAGTCCTAGAGCTGTGTGGCCACAAATGTACAGTCCTTGCTCTCCGCTAGGAACATATTGATGTCTATGTCTGAGCAACTGGCAAAGCTGGAGCTGGTTTCACAGATCACAGGAGCTGGACCATTGCTGCTGCTCTGGCTTATCACATATAATGCAGAAAGCCCACCTGCTTGTACAGCCATGCAGAGGCCCTGCCCAGAATAGTTCTGAACAAGCAACCCCCCAAAAATGAGTGGAAACAAAAACAGAGATTCAGGGAGGTGTACTGACTTACACAAGACCCCAGAGCAGGGCAGGCAGAGGCAGCCATGTCCTCTGTGTGCTGCTTGCAGGCTGCCCTGGCTTTCTTCAGAACTGTCCCCTATATTACCTTTCTCAGGAGAATTAAGTCTTGGATATTGCATGTTGAAAAACAGCTATTGCAAGACAACAGTGGAGTTTTGGGTAAGACATCTCTCAAGATTATTTGGACTACTTTGAGACCTATACATAGCAGTGTGCCGTGCTCAGGTACTTGAGGAAACTGTTTTGATTTAACCTGTTCTAGATGTACATGCAACTAATAGTACTTCCCCGGTGCTGATGATGTGTACTGATTTCGTTAAGTTCTGCTTCTTACCAAGAATCTCTGTTCATGCATAAAGCTTCTCCGGTGATCATTTCTATGCTTTTATCATTCCATAACGTTGTGGTTGTAAGTGGATTGTTTCTTCAGTGCCTTGAGTGTAGCGATGTACAGAGAAAATAAGTATTCACTAGTGGTTCTTGCCTATTATCTAAACTTGCATCCTTTGGGTTTCAGATTCAAACTCAGATGATTTTGATCCTGCTTCCACTAAAAGCAAGTATGACTCCATGGATTTTGATAGTTTACTTAAAGAGGCACAGCGGAGCCTGCGCAGGTAACATGCATGTCATCCGAAGAAAACAAGGGGATGGCGAATACCTCACGGACGTCACGTCCTTCAATAATGGACAACTAAAAAGTCGTACTTAGGAATTTCTCCTACTTTACACTCTCTGTTTAAAACCATGGTTTACATGAACACAGCTGCTCGACGAGTGGAGGGGCAAGACGGCTGTCCAGTAAGCACACGCATGTCCATGGGTGTCAGCTTTGCTTTCGCGGTGATCGGTGGCGGGGGAGCCGGGCGTTCCTTGCGAGTTCAGTGCAAATCACGAGACATGGCAGCAGTTCCACAGAGATATACGTACAACAATGAACTGCAAAACCTGTACATATTGCATTTTAACAAAAAAGAACAAAAACAAACAGAAAAAAACCCAGTGTGAGAACTATGGCTGCTGATGTCTGGGAATCAGACACTGCTTTTTTGTTTTTTGGTTTTTTTTAAAGAAGCTTCTTCTCAAAACACAGTGATAATATGACAATCCAGAAGAAACCACAGGTCCCAGAAGCCTACAATCTGTTTTAGCTTTGTTTTAAGATTGTTCTTTTTTTTGGTTGGGGTTTTCTTTGTGGTTTTTTTGGTGGTTTGTTGTTTTTGGGGTTTGTTTTTTTTTTTTTTTTAGTCCTTGCAGAAGAGAAAATGAAAGGCTCAAGCTTCCCTAACATTTTGAAGTTTCATCTTTTAATTCTGACACCCATGTAAATGTCTACAACATTGATCTTCTACAGCAAAATTTTCAAAGCCTTGTTAATGGTCAAATGTGCAGCTTGTTCAGCGATTTATTCTAATGAGCGGACGTGGTGTTACATTATTAATGAGAGTTGGATATAACTATCTGGGTGTGTGCGCAGATAGTTTGTTTGCTACATTCTCTGAAGTAGTTGAGTATTTACAAATGTTAAATGGATTATTTTTATTTATGTACATACTGTATGACTATGTTCTTTTTTGTTACAGCTATGCACTGTAAATGCAGCCTTCTTTTCAAAAACTGCTGAATTTTTCTTAAACGAGAATATTCAAATGTAATTATAGGAGGTGAAACAATTATTGTACACTAACATATGTAGAAAGCTGAACTTACGCTTATATATATTTGATTGTAAAAAAAAAGAGAAAAATGTGTGGGTGAGGGTGTGATTGTGTAGATGTGTGTGCGTGTGTATCTGAGTGCAAAAATCAATTACACACATTCATCCCTTCTTTGGTGAGCTTATGTAAGAATTTTGTCAAGAATCGTCCTAGCCCAAAAGGTAATAACCACTTCTGCAGTAGTTTTCCACATTTTTCTCATTGCTTGATTTTCTTTTGCAGTTTTATACACTGAATTTGTTAGGGGAATGAAATTTTCTCATCTAAATTTTTCTAGGAGATATCATAATTTTATGTAAAGTCTCTCAAATGGGTAATCATTAAGAAATGTTTTTATTTTATGTATCAACAGTAGTTTTGAAACTAGAGGTCAAAAATCTTTTTAAAATGCTATTTTGTTTTAATTTTTGTGATTTTAATTTGATAAAAATATGCTGAGGTACTAAGTACAGTATGATTTTTACAGTAATTCTGTGTCTAAACACTGTTCTTGAAGCCAGTAATCTTTTCATTGGCAGTTTAATGATGGTATTTATCTATATTTTTTACAGTTACGCATCCTGTATAAATACCAATCCTTCATTCCTTTGTTTACTAAAGAGACATATTTATCGGTTACAATTATCCTATTTATTATAAATTATGAGATGACTAAAAGAATAAAAAGGCCAGTGGAAATTTTATACCTAGGATGCATGATGGTTGTCGGTTTGGGGTGAGCAAGTGCTTCGTTTGGAAATTCCGCTTTTGCAGGAGCAGTGGGTTGTTTGATTTTTTTTTCCTTTTTTTACTATGCACTAGCATGGCCTCAGATGTGCCCATGACATTGTTGCTGATGACATTGCTTCTGTTAAATTAAATAGAAACTTCAGGAAAGAAAAAAAACACAAGAGTAAACTACTGCTATTCTGAGCATCAGAATTTCATCTGAACTCAGAGTCTCTACACTGAATCAGCAAAGTTTGAAATTTGCTTGTGAATGTATAGATTTGTTATTCTATTACTGTTTGGCATTCATGACTACTCTTAAATGTATGGCACACCTAACTATTTAATCTAGTTTCCCACTCCAAATCTTAGAAAACTGATTCCACCCCCATGCCAGTGCAGTTGATTTTGATGGCTGCATTCATTTTATCACCAGCATATTGTGTTCTGAGAGATTCCTCTGTCTGTCCTGTTGGATGCTTGCTTGATTTTTTGGCTTCTTATTTCTCAGTAGATAGATAGCAATAAAACAAAAAAAAAAAAGAAAAGAACTTTTCTGGAGGTTCTGTGTTACAAATGTAACATTCTTTAATCTGCATAATTCTTGTTGTTGCTCTGTAGGTTAAAAATGCAGGTATTTTAACTTTGTGTGAATGCCAAACTAAACGTTTACAATTTTCCTTTCTGGATTTTGAGTATCTTCTGTTGTAAAGAAAAATATTAAAAGCAATAAATTATTTTTAAGAAATCAGTATTTAGTATATCATATTATGTGTTCAAGGACCAGATGCATTACCTATTTTGCCTTTACATTTCTGTGATTAAATTTTAAAACATCCTCTTTTGCCCTTGATTGCTGACATTAATAAATTGGTGTGGGGCTTGTCGGGGGGATTATTTATTTTTCATCATGCAGGCATAATGATTAGTCAATTTTTTTTTTTTTTTCACTGGCCTGGCAAACATTCTCATCTTGAAGATGGCTTTCTCTGTGGATTTATGAATTACATGTGAAATTAATAGAGCTAAGATTGCTGAATAAAGCTATTTGGATCCTTCATAGACACTGTAGTAGGAAACCCATCAAAATATAAACTTGGTGTTTCCTTTTCTTCTTTTCTTCCCCAAGAACATTTCAAATTAGCTCATGTAACACATTGTCACCGGAGGCAAATTGCAGCATAGCTCTGTGTGTCTTTTAGATGAAGATTGTACTGTTGCTTTCATGCTGTGGTAAGTACCACATCCACAATACAGGTAACAGAACTGGTACTTAGAAACTGTGGTCTTTCCTAGAACCGTAACAAAGTAATTCCTACAGAAGGGAAAGTGATCTAAATACTAATCCAAGCAGAGGGATCCTAAAGTTTAAGAAAAATACCTGAGCTAGACTACTCTGAAAAGCAGTTGGGCTACCATCACCAAAAGCAGGATGGAGAGAAAAGTTTGTGCCTCTGGGGTATAATACTTGGGTCAGTTGAAAAAAAAAAATCACAAAGCGACCACAACTTCTTATCATCCCTTTAGATGTAAGCTTACAGTAGGTAATGATTATGTGTCCTTTTTGATGGCTGTAATGAGAACTTCAATCACTGTAGTATAAGATCTGATCTATAAATGACCTAGAATAGCCATGTAATATAATGTGATGATTCTAAATTTGTACCTATGTGACAGACATTTTCAATAATGTGAAACACTGACCTTATGGAGCTACTGTAAGATTTGTACAGTATAGGTGAACATGTAAAGCTGTTGGTTAGACTATGCTGAACAGGGAAAGTGAGATACTAGTTAAGCCCAAGCTGGGCTATTTTCCACCTGCCGATTCTACATGTACTTTTGTGGTTTAAGTCATTGTATGAAAATTCCTGTGATTTTTTTTCTTTTTTTTTAATGTGCAGTACACATCAGCCTCACTGAGCTAATAAAGGGAAACGAATGTTTCAAATCCATTTCTGTTTCTCTTTTTTATCACAGGTGACAGGTTTTTTCCCCCTACAACAGGTTGTCTACTGGGTTTTCTATTACTCTTTCTAGTGGTTGAGTGGTAACTGATTTGAGATAGTAGTCCAGAGCACACCTGCATTACTGCACTTTGGCCAGGGGACAGAACTGCCAGTTTTAATACATTTAATGGTAAAAAGATGCTACATGCCTTTCTGCCATGAGTACCCAAGGCTGTTGAACAGCTGACATACACCATGTAGGAAAACTTTCAAAGAATCCTCAGTGGAGTTTAAGGGTTGCTGGTTTGAGTTAGGAAGGGGTGGGGAATGTAAGGGCTTTTCTATCTGGCCATGCTTGGACCTAAGTTGTGGAGGTAGTAGGAACTACAAGTGCAAAATGGTTGGTATCTTCCATCCTGAGATGATAAATACCTGTAGTAGGAGAAAGCACATCATGAGAGCCCCTCACCAGCCTCTCTGTCTCAGCAGACATTTGAGGAGGACCAGACAGGTAGGTAGCTAGAAAACGTGGCTTTTCTGAATCCTTTGTGGATGGTACAGTGTGCAGCATGGTGTATTTCCACACCAGCATTGCCACTGGGCAGGCAACAGATAGGCCAGGGGATGCCAAAGGGTATTCACAACCTGTCTTTTACATGCACAGAAAAAGGGGAAGAAACTGCTTTTCTTTGGTTTGCCCGGGGTTCATTCACAATTTGTGGCTGTAGGCCTATCCTGTTGTGTCCACAGCCTTCTCTGGGGTTTTACAGCACAACCCTGTGTGACTGAGCCTTCTCATCTGACATATGCCTCAGCAGGTACCTGGGGCGTGGTGTGAGGAACAGCGCAGGGCAGCCTGCACAGTTGAAGGGCAACCTGACTGTGGTCTATAAGTACAGGACTATTAAATTCAGTTGAAAAATTGCCTTTCTCAAGATGACTAGCCTCCACCTCATCTCTGTTCCTAACACTGTGTTTAATTTATGCAATCTTTAGCTTTTGCATTTTTACCATTTACTAATCCAAGCAGTTGTGCTTGGTTCTCACAAGGGTGGTAGAGCAAAGTTCCTCACTGTGTGGGATTTGCGTTGTTGACTCACTGCTCCTGATCAAATTAATGCTCAAAACGTAGTCAGCCAAATCATTCCTGACGTACTTCATCAGTCTTGCTGCTGTTCCACAAGGCATGAATTTAGCCCAATATTTCTCCAGTTACTAGGCTTTTTAATTTGATTTGTTTATTCATTTCATATTTTTGCATAGCACTTTGATGATTTCAAAAAAAAAAAAAAAAAAAGCACTCGATTAGATTTCCAGGAAACTATTGTTTCTTGCCTTCCATCTCCTCGTTTTACATTATTAAGGTTTATTGCATAAAATCAGGCCCTTCCATTGCCTACTGTCCTGGGTCACCATTTTTCCCCACAGTGAATGCTGCAAGCTGAGCACCTGAAATCAGATTCAGGCACCTCAATGAGTGGCCTGATTTTCAGAAACGCTGAGCATCTCGCAGCTCCCTTCGTCTTCAATTAGACCTGCTGGCTCTCAGCACTTTTAAAATCAAGCCACATATTTAGAGCCCAAATTCAGCACAGCATTTACATTTGTGCTTAAGTCTGTCCTGATTCAGCAAAGCACTTAAGCATGAGTGTTTTTAGATCCATTGAAGTCAAGTGCTCGGCTGCTTTGAATAAAAATAGACTCCTGGATTGGGGCCTAAGAATCCAAATACAGACACCAACACCTAATTTTAGTCTCCATTTGGAAAACTTCTGCTTCTCCTACCTTTAACCTTTAATGCTTACAGAAAAACAAAAAATGTCTGTCAGGTCATAAGGGAAAGAGAGGGAGGTTTAGGGAAAAGAAGTGGAAGCGGTAGACAAACTTCTTCCTTGTGGAAAATGTTTGAAAACTTTAAATCCAGCTCTTGCAAGATGCCTTGATTCATTGCTATTATTTCATGTTGCACTTCCAGAATCTCATTCAAGATTAATGTGCAGTTATTCTATTGTCCTTCACCATTAATTAATAAACTGCTATATTAAACTTTAACCAGTGCTAACTTCTCCTGCTTTTCTGTGAATCACATTCTCACCATTGATATTCCATGTTCACAAGCAAACTAATCTATAAATCAATTTTCTCTACTTTATCAAACAGCAGAAAGTAATAAAGAAGGTCACAAATAGTACAGTAGTTCCTTGGAGGTTTGTAACATCATAATTTAAAGCTCAGAAAGATTGAATCAAAAGTTGAATTAATCCCTAAGGGAAAAGATTCTATATAGATTCTATTGATAGACATAGGGCAGCCTGTCTTCATTGGGAACTGTTATATTTGTTAATACTTCAGGGCAAAGGAGACTAGTCTTCTCAGCAAAGAAGAAAATTAAATCCTCCATGAGAGGAAGGGAATATGTCCTCTGCGCTTCCCATCACTGTGCTCTCCTAACACCTCTCTACTGGGAAAAAGAGAAAGCCAGCTCATCCTTTGCTACACGATGTGCTCTGGTGAACGGCTGATGTCTGTGCAAAGCAATTACGGAAACTGAATGGAATACATGTATAAATTTTAAATGTTGCACTTGATTGGTGCTTATTCCTCGACCGATGCTTTTATTGTCGAATAACCTCAACCCAAAATCTTAGCAGCCTGTGAACCCAAAGCAAAGTGAAGGGTTGCTTTTTTTCAGTGACAAATTTTGGTGAGTTACAAATATTTATTCTGCAGCTGGAAACATATCCCTCAAAACATGGTTAGCTTTTGAGGTTCCTTTGAATTATTGCAGCTTCCTTTCAGCATGCTTCTGGAATCATAGTTTTGCAAAGGCATTTCTGATTCTCTTTCATAAAAATAATCTATAACCTTAATGATGTGACTGGACCTGATGAATTAAGCTCTTCCAAATTCAAGTGGAATTAATGGGGAGAAAAAGACTCCCATATAAAGGGAAATAATTTTAAAAAAAATTACTAATGGGGTCACTTGAAAAAGTTATATACACAGGTGTGGTATATGGTGAGATCTGGTCTACAGTGACATGGTATACAGTGAGATGAAATGCACCTTTTTGGAATGCATGCATGATGAAGTACAGGATGATAGAAGGATTTGTGCTTGCATACTGACTATTTTCTTGTAGAATTTGCTAGTAGAGAGGAACTGAATGGGCCTGTGATGAGGGCAACTGAACAGAAAATGGGTACAATTCCAGCCTCTACAAAATCACTGACTAAACTCCAACCCTTGTCAGCCTTTTGCATTAACCCTGGCTTGTGTAAATAGTGGACAGTGATCAAATGTAAATAATCTCATGTGCCTTATTTGCGTCATGATAGATTGTCCACCAGATGTAATGTAAATGAAAGCCAAAGCTAAGTATGAAGAAAAATTTGTCCTAAAGAGCAGAATATGTAAGTTGCTGTTAGGACTCTTAATGAAATAAAATATTTGATACAGTTTATTTTTGACAATGTGCATTTCATTCTCTGTTAAATTAGTACTTAATAAAGTAATAAAATTATTGCATCCATAAAGTTACTGCACTATACCTTCAAGAAATCTTCTTGTCCTTGGATTATTGACTTTGGCATTGTGAAAAACACACATTGGTACCTTGAACTAATTCTTTCCTACTGCATTTGCAACTCGGGCCTGTGCTTGTTTATGCAAGGTGTTGGCAGTAAATGTATTTAAAAAAAAAAAAAATCAGCCACACAATTGAAAACTAACAGAGTCCTTTCTGGTTTTAACCATTTACTGGTACAGTACCACAGCTAACCCTAGTTTTCTACTGCATGAATAATTTATTGTCATAGCTAAGCATGCCCTGGGTTATACACTCCTGCCAGCAGTATGGAGTGGTGAGTGCTGTTGCTGAATAATGATTAATTACTCACCCTTCTGAAGGAGCCTGGTTTTGTAAACTGGTCACACAGCATGTTACGTGGATTGTGTCTGCTATACAAAAGGTTACTTGCAATCACATAATGAGACATAATGATGCACATCACAACAATTCTTTGGTACAAATCTGCACACAATGGAATTTAGATAGAAACCCATTTATTTACGTACCTTGTTTGCCAGAGGGTACAAAACGTCACTGCATTGCTGAAGTGCTACCATTGCTCGTTCTGCAATGCTGACATTTTGGGTGAGAACAGTGTGATGGCTTCCTCAGGAACCCCCAGCTGCAGCTTCACAGAGTTGCCCTGTGACAACCTGCTGGCAAACTCTGGGAGGGACTTGGCTCCCACAGCGTGAGGGCTATATGAGTTGGATGGTTTGCTGACACCTGTCCAAACTCTTGGTGGGAAGTTGGGATGCAGTTTCTCCTGCAAGGTGAGGAGCTTACTTTCAGTGTGGGGTTGGTATCCCTGCATGTACTTTTACCTGTCTGCCTTAGGAAGGGTGAACAGGGAATCAAAGTTTTTCCATATACTGTACTTCATTGTGTGGTCAAAGGAAGAAGGACATTCAGAAGTATAATTCTAAAACCTAGAGCCACAGCTCTTCTGAACCTTAGAACAGAAACAATCTAGTTGTTCTCAGCTCCTGCTCTCTGGAAAACAAGAAGTGCTTGGCCACAGCTGTCTCAGGGCTCTTGGGACCACTGCTGGCAGCAGTGTTCTACAGTTCTTTTAATTTGTCTGTGTGACACTAAGGCCCTGCTGGTCAAGCTCCTCAACTTCCTGCAACTCAAGCTGCAGAAGTTTGAGGTGCTAGAGATGAGACATGGTGCTTGGTAGGCAATGGGCCTTCTGCTCTGGAGAGAATGGGAAGGCCTGGATGTGCATCTGACTATAACAACCTGGCTAAGCTGGCTGCAGCAGCCCATGCCATCTTCTTTATGTGTACAGTGACCTGGATTGCCCAGCAGCCTCACAGAAACTCTGTCCTGATCTGGTCAGGCAGGATGGTTTGAACACAGGAGCTGCATTTGAACAGGCAGGGATGTCTGTTGTTTGAGAACCATGCTTTGGGTGCTGCTCTGCTACTGTTATGTGACACAGTGTTCAGGAACTCCTTGACATCTTTTCGTTGGCCTGCTCATTTTGTCCACTGTTGTCTCAAGTAGAAGATTAGGTACCCTATAAAACTTGTGTTTTCCCATAAATGCCGTGGACTTTGCTTATGTGGTACAAGTTTCTACTCCGTATATGTGGCATTGAATAAACTGTGACCAAATCAGCAGTCTCTGATGCGATTACACACTTACGTGGAGCTAGAGAAGATTGTTGGGGGTAAGACCAGCAAATCGAACTGTGCTGTTACCAGTGTAGTTGGTATTTCTCCTAACATTTCCACAGCCTTTAGCTTTGCCCACTTGCAAAGTCACGGCCTCAGCCACCACTTTGCCCTCCAATATATGACAGTTATGCAAACCATGATGGAGTGCTACGAGCCCTTTCAGTGAGCACAAGGCAACCAAGAGAGTTGGTTATGAAAAAAAAAACCCTTATGAGTTTTTCCAGGGCCCTGGTGGAGTGCACTGGCAGCCTGGCCTAGGGGTGGCCACAGCAACATGGAGGCACCATTTGTGTAATGGTTGTTCTACACCGAGTCAACAGCTGGAATAATTCTGCAGCTAAAAATATAATTTTTCTTCCACAAATAGTTCCTTGAGCGGAAGATCATGTGCAGGCTCATTTACTGCAGCACTATCCTGTGTGGATCCTCTGATTTGTAATAATCTCTCTGAGGTGGCTCTGTGGTGGCAATAATGAAGAATGTTTCTGCCTCTGCTTTTTCCCTTGATTTCATGAATTAAATTGTGGTGTGCTAGATTATGCTGTGCTGATGGCTTCTACCTGCTACCAAATGTTGCTGAAATGGGCAAACATGTTCAGAACATACTGGGGAATGGAAGCCAGGAGGAAACAACACAGGCAGGAGAATCATGTGTGCAATGGGAGCAGGGTGAAAATAGCAGAGGCAGGAGGCAAAAGCCTCTGAGTCTCATCCCCTCAGGAAATGGGGGGAAAAAAACCCAGTCAAATCCTCCACTTTGATGGCTCAACAGTATTGGTATTATTTCCTAGCCACCCAAATGTCGTCCATTTAAAAAATACGGTGTCAGTGGTTTCAGATTCAGACCTTTGCATATTTGCAGCTGGGCACTGTAGTGAGATTTATGTGAAAACCCTAATGAGAGTAGACAGGAAATGGACATGAAGCATTGAGCATGGAGCCTCACAGCTCTGAAGCTGCACAGAGAGGCATATCAAACATATATCACAATCCCACCACCTCTTGCTTGTGCTATTACTAAGCTGTTGACATTGTATGAAAGCTGATATATAATTGAAGAACCTAAATATTCATTTTAAAATCTAGAAGGCATAGCAATAATAAGATTGCTCTGTAGCAAGCCTCCTACAATGCCCCTTCCTAGCAGAAGGTAGCTATTCATGTTTTTACTCCAAATCTCATGGCATTGGTCTTGCTCTACAATGTTGGGTCTGATGAGATTGGATGAGGTTAAGCTGCCACAAAGAGCTGCTCACTGGCAGCTTTTTCCCTCACTTGCTCAACAATGCCAGACTGACTGTATGTCTGGAAGGCAAAGAATACAGTTATACTAGACAAATGGAATAGGAACCAACAACAAAGTGAATCCTGCACTGTCATATACATTTTTTATTCACATTGCACATAAATCTCATCCAAGCTCATGGGAGAATTTTAGCATCCCCTTAAACTCCCATTTATTCTCCATCCCTCTCAATTCTTTGCACTGTTAAGAAACAGATTTATTTTCTGAAAACTACTCTTAATCACTGTGCAAATAGGAACGGAACATTTATACTCCAAGTAATAAATAGATGATTCACATCTATATGAGACTGGAGATTATTCTGACTTATTTGTGTTTATTGCATCTAAGACACATGCTTTTCTCACTTTCTAATAGAAATGTTAATTATGGGGTTTCATTATTCTTATTTAGACTTAAGGTTGGTGGTTTTTTCTCTGCCACAATGTGCATGGGACAGTCCTGAAAGACAGGAAATTAATATGTTCAGCACTCCAAAATGCTTAAGGTAGATAAAAAGAAAGTTAGATTTAATAATGTGAAGTTCTGTGAAAAATGCAGAATAATAGAAAGCATGGAAATCCAACTGTTATTATGCTGGTTAGTGGAGTAGCAAGAGAAATCAGTCATAGCTTTTGACGATAATGAGAACATAGTTAAGCAGGGGTATGGTCAGTGCCCGAGTTTATGTCCTTTGCCACAGAAAGGTAATATTGTCAATTCAAGCACCTCTGAATATGGGAAAGTGGATTGTCAAGTCTTGTTAGAGTGGCTCTTCTTGGAGAAACAGGAAATGTTTTCTCTTTCTCCTCTTTTGTAATAAATGTCTTTATTACATTAAACTGCCAAGGGCAGTATTTGGCCCTTGGAAGTATTTATTTCTTGTGTGCAGAGAGAAACATTGAGCAATGTTTCCATTGTTCCATTTTGCTCACACAGGTTCAGGTAACGCCAAGGAAAATATTCCTTTGGTCAAATCGAAAGTCATACGGATCTTTGGTTCCTTTACCATGGCTGTAAGACTTGTTTAACCTTTCATCTTTTAAGGTATGTTTAACCCTCAGAAACCTTTTTGGTCATGCCTGTTCTTCAGCCAACATATGCACATGCCTGCATACATACCAGATAAGCATGATTATGTATCCGTGTATGCCTATCATTACCCTGATGCATACAATACGCACGTGCATGTAGACCCCTCATCTGGGATTTGTCACCAAGAAACTCATCTGTTGCAATAAAACATAAACTTCAGTAATAGTTCTCCCTCCAAACAAGGCCATAGGCTATATCTACATCCTTATGTTGCAGGAGAGTTGCTTCCTGCAGGCCAGGAAAAAGCTCTGATTCCATTTGCACTCTGGCTGACATTATTGGGAAAAACCCTCCCTGACAGGGTCACCATCTCAAGTGGAGTCAAAGGGAATACCTTCTGCTCTGTGGTCATGGCAGCTCACTGATTTCCACAGCATTTTTCGTGAATGGGTAGGAAATATGCAGTACCTGCTTAACTCACGGTAGTTTGAGCATTTCTATTCATTCATCTCAAAACACTTCTACAGTTTTACAGTTACAGTAACTGAATTCAGGGTTGCCTAAAAAAGAAATTGTTGTTCCTTAAAGTGTTGTTTACAAACAGATTTTGTGCTCCATGAGCTGTTAGTAGTGGGCAGACTGAGACCCAATAAGCCCATGAACAGCTAAAAGATGGAAAGCAGTAGTGCCTGTTTTTCACTCACACTGCACTAGCATTTATTGAGGCCACTCTGCAGGTATCCTTAGTTCCTAAGACGGTAGGGTCCAAAGCACTTCCACACCATCTTTGCTTCTTCCCAGGAATGGAAACCAACCTGGCGATCCAAAGTGTTGCAGTCTTGACATGATGCTGGCATTATCAGGGACTACTTCAACAGAAAGGAAATTGTCATTTCTTAAATCTGTGTAGTGGATTGACCCTGGCTGGATGCCAGGTACCCACCGCTCTATCGCTCCCTTCTGCAGCTGGACAGGGGAGAAAAAATATAACGAAGGGTTCATGCATTGAGATAAGGACCAGGGGAGATCATTTACTGATTACCGTCACAGGCAAAACAGGCTCAAAGTTGGGATATTAATTAAATTTATTACTAAAAAAATCAGAGCAGGATAATGAGAAGTAAAATAAATCTTAAAAACACCTTCCCCCCCACCCCTTCCTCCTTCTCGAGCTCTACCTCCTCCCCTTCAGGGGACAGAGAGATGGGAAATGGAGTTTACAGTCAGTTCATCACAGTTTGTTTCTGCTGCTGCTCAGGGAGAGCAGTCCTTCCCCTGCTCCAGCATGGGGTCCCTCTCATGGGAGACAGTCCTTCATGAACTTCTCCAATGTGAGTCCCTTCCAGGGGCTACAGTTCTTCACAAAACTGCTGCCAAATGGGTCACTTCTCCACGGAGTGCAGTCCTTCAGGCACAAGCTGCTCCAACATTGGTCCCCCCCAGGGCCAGAAGACCTAACAGGAAAACCTGCTCCAGCGTGAGCTCCTCTCTCCACGGCTCTGGAGGTCCCTGCCAGGACCCTGCTCCAGCATGGACCTCCCAGGGGGTCACAACCTCCTTGGACATCTGCCTTCCCTGTCATAGGACTCCCCCATGGGCTGCAGGTGGATCTCTGAACCCCTCTGGACCTTCATGGACTGCAGGGGCACAGCTGCTTCACCATGGTCTGCACCACAGGCTGCAGGGGAACCTCATCTCTGGCTCCCGGAACACCTCCTCCCCCTCCTTCTCCAGTGACCTTGGTGTCTGCAGAGTTGTTCACATGTTCTCACTCTGCTCTTCTCTGGCTGCAGTTCACCTGCTCAATAACTTTTTTTCTTTCATAACTATGTTATCACAGAGGCATTACTATCATTCCTGATTGGCTCGGCCTTGGCCAGTGGCAGGGCCGTCCTGGAGCCAGCTGGCACTGGATTTGCCAGACACAGGGAAAGCTTCTGGCTTCTCACTGAAGCCACCCCTGTATTCCCCCTGTTACCAAAACCTGGCCACACAAACCCAATACAATCTGGTATGGTGTATCAGCCACTCTAAGGTACGGAACTGATAATAGATACTTTTAGCTAATAAACTGCTATGAACCCCTCTCGCCATTTATACAGGATCATATCTGCCAACTGAGCAAGGGTTTGGTTTTTTCCCCCATTTTCATAAGATCATTCTGTGATTAAATTTATTGCTGGCTGCAGTATATTTTAAATGTCATTTCCAGTCCCTGGTCACAAACCAGGAAACAGTCTCCTTCAACCCATTCAGTTCATACTGAATTCACAGTAATGACACTGTAAGAATTTGTTTCAACTCCTTTATTGAAGATGCAAATATTTATTTGGTTGGTTTTATATTTATTAAAGCACACTTTGGTACTTTTCAATAGCATCTCTAAACTGAAATAGTTCATGTTAGATGCAATACCAGGTGGCTTCTCAGCATGGCCAGGTCACCTCAAATCACCACAGAAAATGATGGGAGCGTGTTGGCTTCTGCAGGGGCACCCAGGACACCCACACCGGCAGTTACTCTAAAGCCTGAATTTTGCACTGTGTCACATACAGGCTCAGCACTAAAAATTCCAAGTCTATTTTTGGGTGGTACTACCATTACTCTTCAGGGGTAGGTAGCAAAATATAATTTCTGTTGATATCTGACTTTGTATTTACAACATGTGGCACTATCCTATTTATTTAATAAAATCTACTCCCATTTAAGAAATCTTTCTATTCAGATCTCTAAAGGGAGATAATTGCTCAGTTCTACTGATTGTCTGTTATTAAGGGAAAAAGTATTTAAAGATTTGAAGATACCCCTGCTGCACTCTTCAATGGCTTTACAATCTCTTCCTTGTGTTTTTATCACTTCAGCATTGCACTAGATTTCCTTCCGCTTTTGATGAAATCACCTCCTTGATGAAATCACTGAAAAACCAGGCTCTGGGAAAGTGCTTAATCTCAGATCCCAAAGACAAGTTTGTTCCAAAGATGTTCATGCTTCGCAGTCTACGTATTTAGACATCTCTGGTGATACTACAAAGTCTTTGCAAATGCTCATATTGTTTTTCCAGGCTTTGGGTTACTTCTCTAGAGATATGTTTCTTTTTGAATAAAGTGCTTTTTGAGGATAAAATGTTCATCAGAAGTCTTCAGAGTTACAATATCATAATTTTCATCATATTACTTTGAAAAGATATAATTTATATTTGTTGTTTTAAACTGTCATGGTTTAGCCCAGCCCCCTCAGTTTTAGGGTAGAAAATAGTTGATTCCAGGTGAAATTCCGGCTAAGTAGCCAATCAAAGACTTCTCTTACGTCTCTCCGAATTACATATTTAACACAAACCGGAAAAGAAGGGTTGTGGTAGTTGTGTGTGGCGCAGAAAGAAATTCGGAGCCATGATGTGAGTGAGGCAGCAAGGCCTCCCCCAAGTTGGGGGCCAAGGTCCCCTCCTCCCCTGCCCTTGGGCCAGGGGTAGGCACGGCACTGAATCCTCTGGCCGAGGCATGTAGCAGAGTGGAGAGGAAAACTCCAGAGAAAAACTGCTCGGCTGAGACGTTGCAGAAGAAATTCCAACCCGGAGGAGAGCGGTAGAGAACAGGAGATAGCAATGTAGCTTCCAAGGTCAGTGAAAAGGAGGGAGTGCAGAGGCATGGGGGAGCACCCCCCTCTCTCTCTCCAGCAGGGGAAAAGACTTTAAAACTAAAACCCCTGCCACCTGTGGAAATGATTTGGAGTGAAGAGACNTTCTTCTTAGAGGGGCTGAGCCTCTGATGACCTTGGGACTTTGTCCAAAGGATGAGCCTTACACAAAGCCCCCCCCCCACCCCCTTCCCACAGGAGGGGCCCGGTGCGAATGGGACCGGGTGTGATGGTGAGTAGGAGAACGGTGGCCACTTGGAGTGCCAGCTGCGGGCGAGAGCCAAAATTTGGCATCTGGCCAAAAGCAGAGAGTCAGAAGAATTCCAGAGGGCAAAAGAGAAGAAGCTACAAGCAGCAAAGCACAGCATCAGAAAGTGTTCTTGGGTGTGGACTGAGCCAAAAAAACCCAGAACTCCTGTGATCCCGGCGAGGGGTGGTGAGTCTAAGGAAAACCCCCTGAAACTCCTCATGGAAGAAACTCTACAGAGCGCTGGATCTTGTGGTGAAGACACGGTTAAACCCTCAGCGGCCATAGACAAGCAGCTAGAGAGGTGGGAATGAACTCTCCTGCATTCCAATGGAGAGAAAGAAAAAGAAATATCTTCAAGCGGCAAGAGTTTGGAACTGTTACCTTAAAGACTTTTTTTTCTCCCTTCTCTTTCTTCCTCTGGACTGTTTTTGAGGAAGAGAAGGAGGGTGGCATTTGTACATACATAAGTTTGTTATTATAGGGAAACTAGTTAGAGTTGTTGTATATATATAAGTATTTCCCTTAGTTCTTGTAGTGTAGCAATAAATCTTAGTATTAATCCCCATTTCAAGGAGATCTGTTTTGTCTGTGCAAACTCTTCCTATTTATTAGCAAAATTTATCAGTTGATAATATTATGCAGAAAGCACAAGGGCTAAACCTTGACAACAACATAAAGCATATTTAACAAAGGGCTTTTCCTGTCTCCTTGTTAAACTTCATAGCAATAATGTATTGGGGCAGAGCAGAGCTTTCAGCCAGCCCATTTGGCTGAATATCTGAAATTAAAAACCTCTTCTGGATTAATTTTTGGCATCCTTTTGCAGTCATACATTGTTTTACTTTCCCTCACTTTGTACTTTCCTTAGTATGCAGTGCTCCATTCCAACAATATGTAGATAAAATGCAGATATACAAATGGAGGCAATTAACAAAGTAAATAAAAATAAAGCTACTGGTCTAGTGGTGCATACTAACAGTGTATAAATATATATACACACACATAGGTATATCTAAACACATGCATATGTGTAAAAATGTATGTATATATCTGTACACTGCAAATATTCCCAGCTCGAATAAGAACAAATTCTGGAAGGAGCTGCCTAATACCTTTCATAGGAACAACCCCAGCTGACCCTTGAGGATGGTCTGATAGATATGAACTGCTACTGGCATTATGCTATGGGAGAAACAGGGCTACTTTGCCAAAAAATGAATCCATTTAGCCATAAACACTACAGCTAAGTTGATTCAGGGTTTATCTAAAAAAGCCCAGCAGATTTGGTGTAAAATGAAAGGCAGAATTTTAATTTGGATGGCAATTGTTTTTCAATACTGCTAATTTGTACTAAACATCCTGATTTACATAAGCAAACAAAAGCCAAATATTAGGCCAAGGAGCACAATCAAAACTTAGATTCAGTTATGGGGGAAAACAGGCTGCTGGAACACAATTCACTAAAACCAGCTTTTTCAGCTTTTGCCAACTTTTCGTCCCCAAGCATTTTCCCATGGAGGTGTGGGCACCTCTGACATTAAACCTAGCCCAGTACCTGAACACTTATGTTCCTTAATTGTCCTTCACAGATCTGGTGAAAGTAACAAGTGGTTCCTGGACCACAGGCTGAGAAAACCTGCAGTGCTCCCTCTGCTCATTTCTCCCTCATTTTCTCCTTCTATTTTGTTTCCTGTATGACATCCATCTCCATCTTTGGGGTCACAAGATCTTCTTATTCCTCCTGGTATTTGCCTAGATTTACCCACAGGTACTTTGTTGCTCTCATCTAATAAACCCATCTTGTAATGCAGCCCCTGATGGAGCAGGTGGGGATATTTTTCCTGAAGAACAGGCAGATTTTGCAGCCTGGTCCAATTTAGGTCACTGTGACTTCTGGATTCATTTTGCGCCTTAAGATGGGAACTGAACTTATACCACTGATGGATAAAAATTTCCACTGTAAGCATGTGCATTTGTGTATATCTGTGTTGACAGTTATTCAAAGGAAAGCAAAGAAACAAACAAACAAAAACAAAATAAAAAGAGGAAACTTTCATTTTAAAAAAGAGGTTTTTTTTCTTCAGTTGTTTTGGAGTGGTTGGTGTGGTAAAACTGGAATTCTGGAGGAGACAAATTGAGAATCAGCAATTATCTCAATGAGACTTTTTCTTTAATGAATAAAAAGAGAAATAATCTTTAAAGCAATATTTAAAATTATGTTACTCCTGTTTCAGTTAAGTTCACCAAAGTGCAACCTACAGCTAATACCTATTCACAATAAAGTCGCTCAATTCATTTCCTTGAATTAAGAAACTGTAATTCCCGCATATTGAATTTATCAGTCTTGGCAGTGAATTAAGGATATATATATAATATAATCCTGATTTGTCAAGTATATTTTCCAGAAATCTGAGTTTACCCTGCATCATTTCTTATTATTATATTACATCTTTACAGCATTACATCATTGTCATCTATTAACATACTATCTGAAAGACCAGAGTACACAGAACTTTCAATTATGCTAAAAATGTTGGTTCCTTTTTTATCAAAATATACTCTTATTTGAGGGAATGACTGGCTATACACTTCCAGAGTGAATAGCTTGTACATTGGCTGTAGTTCACCTGGTCTTAGCTGTACAAGAACTAGTCTAGTTGGGTCCCAATACTTGCCCCCAGTCAGTGAACTTCTTGTGCCATAACCTAACCCTTATACCCCATGCAGCTTTTATAGTGTTTAAGAGGGAATGGTTGTCACTTGAGGTGTTGATTTCTCTCCATTAACTATGTAGGAGAGACAGAGTCTGATTTAGAGACCTAAAGTTTGGATGGATGAAATCAGATGTAATGACACCTGTTTTTGGGGTGTGCCTCACCTCAGCCTCTAGCAATAGCTGTGATTGTCACTACCTGAAGTGAAGAATACATGCCCATTTATTTAATAAACATATGTATGAGTCCTCTATGTGATGAATAAATAGGACTTAATAGTTTGCCCATTCTTAAAGAAGCGAAGGATATTTAGTTTTGTAAGCAGAGTCCCAATGAAGAGCATTACTTTTTCTCCTCCTTCTCAGTATCTCAGAGGACGACGACACCAATAAATTATTTTTTGAGGAACTAAGGGACATTTCCAAGTCAACTACCCTTGTCCTTATGGGGAACTTCAACTCGCCAAAAATTAACTGGGAGCATCACACAGCTGGTACAACCCAGGCCAGAAGATTCCTAAAAAACCTGGTTGACAACTCCTAGGGGAGTTGACTTGGAAAGATGCTCTCCTTGATCTGCTGCTTGTCAACAGAGTAGGTCTCATGAGCAAAGTGAAGATTGGTGGCCATCTTGGCCACAGTGACCCCTAAGGAAGCGAGTTTAAAATCTCTGTTGACAGAAGGAAAAATGCCAGCACAACCTCAACTCTGGACATGAGGAGAGCAGAATTCAGGCTTCTCAGGGAATTAGTAGGTGAGGTCTCATTGGAAAATGTTTTTGCAGGTGCTGGGATCCATCAGTGCTGGTCACTTTTCAAAGACAACCTCCTAAGGGCACAGGAGCAAGCCATTCCCAAATGTTAGACGTCAAATAGGTGAGGCAGGAGGCCAGCTTGGCTGAGCAGGGATCTTCTCTTGGAAATAGTGAAAAAGAGGAAGGTGGAAGCAAGTTCAAGGGACACAGGAAGAATACAGAGATGCTGCTTGCTGCTGTAGGGAGAAAATTTGTGCAGGTAAAGCTCAGCTGGAGTTGAAGCTGGCCAGAGGTGCTGATTTCATTGCAAAACCTCTCTTGATGATTTTTGAGCAGTCTTGGGAATCCAGAGAGATCCCAGCTGGTGAACATTGCCCCAGTTTTCAAGCAGGGCAAGAAATTGTGTCAGGGGAGGTTTGGGTTAGAAACTAGAAAAGGTTCTTCACATGGAGGTGAAAGGTTGGGTGCTGGAACAGGCTCCCCAGAGAGGTGGTCACAGCACGAAACCTGACAGAGTTCAAGAAGCACATGGATGATACACCCAGGCACATGGTGTGACTCCTGGAGATGGTTCTGGCAGGACCAGGAGTTGGGCTCGATGATCTTTGTTGGTCCCTTCCAACTTAGCATATTCTGTGATTCTGTTATTCTGTGACATCACTTCTTTCTTGTAGCAATGTGAGCACTGAGCAAACTGCAGCTGGATTACTGCAGGAAAAAGCTTGTGGCTGAAAGAGTTTGAAATACAGAAATGCAGTGCAAGTCCTCTCTTCTGCCCAGACTCCAGCATAGAATTTAGTTATTTCATTGCACCAAGCTATGATGCAGATTTGTGAGAGAAAGAAATAAAACTTTAAAATCTCACCAAAACCCCAGGCACTCCTTTGCAGTCAAATAGAGGTGCCAAAATCCATGCATTTTTTTTCCCTATTCATCTGTAACTGAAAAGAATTAATGTACGTGGTGATTTACTATCTCTGAAAAGTCATGTCCTTTTTATTATTAAACCTAAGCAATAAAAAAGCTTCAAAGTGCAAATCCTTTTAAAAAAAAAAAATGTTTCTAGTTCTAGCAAAATAAAAGTCAGACTTTCAAAAGAAAAGCAGATGTCTCCTTAAATTAATTAGACAAACACTTCCTGACATTGGCACATGTTAACATCCTATAAATCACACTCCTATATCATTTTACCTTATCTTCGTACTTACTGCTTAGATCAAGGTTTAAATATATGATTTATATAATGAACCATTAAGATTTCCTAACCTTGCTGCGCTCTACCATTCTTGCTTATTGAACAGTAATAAAATTAGCCAAAGGGAACTGGAGGTTATGCCAGTAACTTTGTCAAAGAAAAGCAGTTGCTGCGAGGTCCATTTCTTGCTCAGGCTACGTGTCCTTTTCCCAGTGGCAATCATACACTGCACTGTGACCCCAAAGACTGATTTCTATTTCTTTTTCACACATGCCTATGCAGGAGCATGTATTCTCTAGAGTGGGCTGTAGTTTGCCTCTGGCCTTTTAGGCATTCTTTCAAAACCTGTTCTTGCAATAGTAACCAATTAAACTAGTTACTAAGAAAGAAGCATGTTTCAGCACTTAAGTTAATTGAACTGTTACAAACTAAATATGATTCCAAATTGTTTCTGTATTCCAAATCACTTCATGCATGCAGATAAAATGAAAAAATTACTAAATCGTTTTGAAATGTGCAAATCAGGCATACAATACTGACATTTAGATCTGTGACCTGATCACAATGTAGTAAGTACCTCTGAAAACTTTGCAGATTTTAAAGCTGTCATGTGAAACCCTTGAACCACTGCCTGATGTGATATTCAATAAGTGGAAGTCAGGCTGCAATCAAATTGTGGAACTGTCTGCATCAGGGTTTTACTACCAATTTACCCAGAAAATAATCTATCCCTCATTCATTTCACGGGCCAAGTAAGAAAGAACGAATGGCTTAATGTATAAAGCACATGCTTTATTCTTTGGGACCTTAGTCTGAGTTCAATTTGTGGTCCTAACTAAAATGAGCAGCTCAATCCCCAATGAACAGTACTCCATATCGTTGAACTACCACACACGATTAGGCACAATTGGCTGTCTCTGCTTCGGAGAAGTTGAAGAGTGATTTAGCATGGAGACTAAATCACTTCTTTCAGCTGTAAAGTGTGGTGGCCCTTTCTGGGACTCTGTGACCAAAAAAACAAAACAAAACAAAACAAACCGAAAACCAAGAAAACCCCCAAACCATATTGTTTCTTTATTTCAGCATTTCTTTAGTACAAGAAAAATAAAGGATAGGAAAAACCTCATTCTTTTGTAATAAAAGCCATATGGCAGCCCTAATTTGAAGCTATTCTCTTTTATTAAGAAATTAGTAACGACCGTAACTGGCAGAGTGATGGTGGAAGTGCTGGTACATGGAACAAATGGATGCTGCTAAAAAGAGAAAAGGAAAAAAGATGCTGAGAAATAAAAGCAATGATGCTGGAAGCTGGCAAAAGCTTTCCTCCCTGAATGCTGGAGCATGAGAAATGCTTGCTGGGTAATACATCTATCTAGTTACATGTCATACATGACCACACAATTGAAGGGTTTAACTGTCCTGGGATTTAAACATGTCACTACTGGGATAAGCTGCACTTGTACAAAACAGAGTAGTGTAAACTATTTTGCCAGTGGTGTGAGTGGTGGGCTCTAGCAGAGAAGTGATTTGAGAATATCAAGGCTTGCACTGGAGCACAGGAAGGAGAGGGTGATAGCTGAATAGGTTGTATGAGCAGCAGACCGAGCTCAGCGAGGGGTGAAGGGAGCTGTAGAACCACTAAGCAGGGGATTATAGGGAAGCTGAAGGGGAAAAAGAGCCTGCATCAGTGTGGTGTAAAGAGAGAATTAAATTAAGTCACTGGATCTATTTCACAATACTCCAGCAGAGGATATTGGCTAGTGCTATGGAAAAGAAGAGATTTAGTATCTGTAGCTAGCACCCTCCTAAAATGTAAGGATCAGAATAAGTCTCTGCTATATTATTAGGTATAAACAAGCTCAGTCAAATACTTCAAAAGCCTTAGTGGGGTACTCCACTTTGAGAAAAGGGACATGGTAGCTTGGCAGTGGGATTCATGGGCATGGCTTTCGTTACCTGACCTGGTACAACCAAGGTGACCTCCTGAGCTCCGGCTGGTCTGAACATCCCCGTGTAACATACAGACGGGAGGCATAAGGGGTAGTGGAGAAAACTCTCAGCCCTTACACTGCAAACTTCTGTTCAACTCTGTGTACTAACATTAGACCTCAGAGGAAATTCACAAGGTTTTATTTTTAACAGTGATTTCTTTGGCTGTTCTCAGGAATTCCATTAATTTTCATTATGAACTGTACTTGCCTCTTTCATCTCGGGAAGAAAAGACTATGACTGGAGGTACACGACAGCTCTCCCTTTTTAGTTTCCGGAAATAAGTTAATAGATGCAGTCACAATTCAGGATACCATTTTCATTCCTTATTGATACCAACTATACTCTAACAATGAATTTCAAAGTGCTGCTGATGTAAACTCTACCTGAAGCCTGTTTGATCTCAGATAAGCATCTTCATCCCATTCTTCATTTCAAGAAAAAAAAATCTTACTGCACAGAAACATATTCATGTGCTTTGGGTTCAGTTCAAGATAAGCCGTGCTTTGCAGAAAACTTAATTAATATCAATCACAAGGAAAACAGAAACTGGAAGGAAATATTCTTTCATTTCTTGATAAACAGATCACCCATGATACATACACAAATGGACATACCAATTTGCTTTATTATGCAACTATCTCCCTGTAGGGAGGATTTTTTAGGGAATAAAGAGGTAGTTGCACTTTTGCTCTGGTGTACATGATAGTAACTTTGTTCTGTTAAGTGGGAGTTGAATAAGTGTAAGTCAGATCAGAATAACATCCTGCAGTGGTGGGTTTAGTGCCTTTTAAAAGAGTGTTTACTCCCAACACCCAAAATAATAATTATTAATGATAGCTTATAAATGCACTTCTAAATATTCTTATAATTTATTTCAGGCATTTTTACTCTTCTTTCTCCTCCCCCCTGCCAAAAGGAAAGCCATGGCTTATGACCTAGGAGAGCCAATGGGCTTAGAATAGAAAATTTATGGACAAATATTCATATTTGAAAAAATCTTGCAAAATCAGAGTAACTAACTTCTGTCACAAGTCTGCATCGTATAATAGCATTTCATCTTACCTTTTGCTGTTGACCATCACCCTTTGGCATCCATGGATTTTAGTGTTGGATCTAGCCATATAACACCAGCTGTGTAGTGACTTCCAAATGATGTAGGACTTGCTGTAGATCTGATTCACAAAATTTTCTTGTCCGAAGCAGAGCTCTGCTTTTATCAGTGCTCTAGGTCATTTTGGGAGATGGAGGGTTTGGAGGAAAGGTCACTAATCTTTAGAGAGGTCTCTGCATTGGCTATCAATCCACCTTTAAAGTCCTTGATGTTAACATTTCAAGTGACAGTATGGTATATACCAAGCTTGGGAAGAAATACAAGCATCAGATAGTTTAGTTTTATCAAGGCATTGACTCAACAAAGAATTTATGTGTCTAAAATATCATTCTATTTGGCCCCAAGTGAATATAAAAAAAGATATTCCATTTTATTATTTCCTTTGAGCTTCCCAGTACTTTCAGCTTTGTTCTAGCTTGCTCTCAGCTGTCTTTTTGTGATGCAACTTTTTTAGCTGCAACATTTAGGGTTTGCTCACACAAAAGTAACCAAAAAAACAACAAAGATAACCAAAGGACTCAGCCATTAATATACTAAATATTTAAAGGAAGGGTCCAAACAATGGATTCTTGGAATGACTGGTACATGATAGCTGAGGAAGCCCCTCTTCTCCCCTTAAGACTTGATATTATGTATGTGCACACATTCTTTAATGCATTTCAGATTATGTCCCTCCACAGCCTCTTCTTTCCTTATTTAGTGATATGCTGTGTTTGGCTTTGAGAATGATTTCTTTTTGGCATCTTGTGGCATTACTGAGGAAGTTTCTGATGCAATGAGTCACTTCAAGGACACAGAATCTGCGACCCACACTAAAAGGACCAATCCTTTCGTTGCAAGAGGGAAAAGTAAGAGGATATAAAAGAGCTGGAAAAGCTGCCTTTAGCAGCTTTGAAGGGGATATATCCATGAAGAACAGAAAGCATTGGCTAAAGATGAAGTTCCAGACCTTAGACTAATTCCTGATTCAGCATGTAAGCCATTGGTGCACTGCTATTTAGCCAGTGGTGTGTAAGGTCTTGGTGGTCCATACAAGTAATTCTTGTCATTACTTGTTGGCAGACATCATTAGCAGACTGCAAGTCAGTCCTTAGGTGTTTCTGTAAATCAATACATCTCTAATGTGAAAAAAAAAAAAAAAAAGAAAAGATTAAGAGGCACCACACTAGTTAATCTTGCTTTCTCCTCGTTTTTTTTTTTTTTTTTTATTTATTTCTTAATGTTTATCTGCATTGACACTAAGTATGACCTTTACAGTCTACCTTAAACTGTAGAGTCTGCCTAGCAGTCTAGCTGCATCAGTGCCATCTTACTGTCAAAATACATCCTCAGATACTTGTTTTCTTGAACCCTGCATGTATATTTTCTGCTGAAGCTTCCCTAGCTAAAAGATAGCTTGGATGTATCTGTGTGGTATGTCTGTCGTAATAAACCTTAGCTACAGGATGGACCTACTTCACAGAATGCATTTGGGTATTGTATTAAGCTGTAAATAATACAGGAAGCATTCAGGGAGATGGATTTATGTTGCTATTTTTCAAGTAACGGTGGCTTTGAGGTATAGTATATGTATCTGTCAAAATAATACACACAGCTCTGCAGTTAACTATTTACAAAGGATTAAAGTTTAGCTCCTAATAAGATCTTCTCTCTGATGCTTTTGCATTTGCTACCTAATACTATGAGAAACGTCTGTACAAATTATGAAGGGAATGTAGGAATTCATGCAGATCTGAAATATTCTGTTCAAAGGTGGATATAATGGGTATCTGGGATAGAAAAAGCAGCCCAGACAAAAACATTTCTTGCATACTGTAAGAAGCAAAATGATAGCAAACCTTTATTGAAGTTCAGGAGTTATTTAAAGGCATTTCTTTATTTTGGTTGGGTTTCGTAAGTCAAGAGAACCATAAAGCTGTAATAGTACAGCTCACATTTCTACCAGCACTCAAGAAGAAACACTCTTGCCCCGCCAAAAAAACCAATAGACTATCTGAAGAGAAAAGCCTTTTTGAGGGTTTTAACTATATAAAAGCTACAGGGAATTAGTCTGAAGCTAACAGGTAAGTATTGCCTATTTGCTATTTTTTGTCCCTCCACTATTTTGACCGTTTATTGTCCTCAGCCTCCTTTTAGCAGCATGTGATTCTTTGAATGAGAGAAAGCAGAGATTACATGGCTACTCCTCTGCAGCTGTGTTTCTAAGTTAGCTGCTCTTTATTTTCTAATTGGGAACCATGTTAGCAAATGGGCTCACCTTTGGTAAACAATATTGTCGTTCTGCACCTATCTACCAAATAGCTAGGAATTTGGAAGCAATAATGACTTTATTAAAAACAAAACGGAAACACTGAAATGACATTTGAAATTAGAAAGATGACAGGTTTTTTTAAAAATAAAGACTAAAAAAAATTCTAAAAGTTGTAGAAGATCATAGCTTTCTGGATGGTATGTCCTTTCAGTTGAAATCATAGAGATGCTGTAACCTTAAAGAAAGAATATATTAAAAGCTGAAAAAAATTAAAACAGGTTGGGTGACCAAATTATTTCCTATTTAAATAGAACCCAGAAAAGTGGCAACTGGACTAAGGACTGCTTCTACGTAAAACATTCTGGAAGCCTAAAAAAAATAAGAGTATGTGGCTTCAAACATGGATTTGGTATATCATAAACTTTATGGAAGAATGATAATCAATTAGAATTACAGAATCATAGCATAGGCTAATTTAGATTGAAAAAGGCATTTAAGATCATTGAGTCCAGCTGCAAACCCAACACTGCCAAGTCCATCCCTAAACTTTTCCTCAGGTGCCACATCTGCATGTCTTTTAAATACCTCCAGAGATGGTGACTCAACTGCTTCCCTGGGCAGCTTGTTCCAAAGCTTGATAACCTTTCTGTGAAGGTAGTAGTAGGGCCTAGTAATCACTCTAAACCTCCCCACATGCAACTTGAGACCATTTCCACTTGTGCTGTTACTGTTACCTGGGAGGAGACCAAGCCCCACCTGGCTACAACCTCCTTTCTGTAGATAAAGTCCCCCCTTTTCTCCAGGCTAAATAACCCCAACTCCCTCAGCCTCTCCTCATAAGACTTGTGCTCTAAATGTGTAATGCCATAGGGAAAAGTCTGCAGGAAAGCACTTCTTGGAGGGCAAGTAGTGATGCAATATATGACACAGCATTCAAAGAGTTAAATTTTCTGAATAATTTAAGCATATCAACAGATAGTACGGATTCTGGACAGACGTTAATTCTGCACCTACACAGAAAATGCCTGCACTGCCTGTTGACATCAGCCACCTGTTCAGGTTAGTTATAATACCTCATTGTGACAAACGGCACGATCGAAGAGGCTATTATGATAGGATACTCCAGTTGTAAATTAGGATGTAAATTAAGATGTCACAGACACAATATGATGCCAAGGTTAAGTTTTTTGATGTAACGAATGATTGTTTAATGGAGAAACAGCCAGGAGTCCCAGAGGAGAAAAGCACCTCTGTACTACCAGAAGATTTGGTTCGAAATTTTACTACCTATAAGGCAGCAGAGAAGCTTATGATGTATCTATATTCAAAAAGCTTGCTTGAACAGCAAAAGCCAACAGAAAGTGAAAATTAAAAGTGGATATTTAAAAAATGGAAACTTCACATTTTTATCATTTACTATTTTAACTATGAAAGCAGCTCTAGGAACTCTTCTTGTTGCCCTTGGTGTCCCCTGTAAGCATCAGCTCCAGGTGAGCTTTAAGTTTCCTAACACCATCCTTACATTCACAGGTATTTCATAGTCCTTCCATAGACTGAGAAACAAAGAGAAATAAGAAACAAGTAGAGATCAGAAGTGAATCTGTGGCAAAATAGGAAAACGGCCTACGATTCACAGCATATGCATAAAAAGGAGTAAAAATTAACTTAAATTTACTGAGGATTTTAAGCTATTCAGTTTAAGGAAGACCAAAACAATGGCAGACTGTTGCCAAGGGATTCTACAAAGTCAAACTACTGAGCAGTAAAATGGAAGATATATTTGAAATTTATAAATGCAATTTGGAGTGTGTTTGGAAAAAATATCTAGACATTATATTCATTATGTTAGCTCAATGATCTGTACTGGTCAAGCAAATATGATGAGTGGCAGAAAGCACTAAGAGGAAGATAGCAGCAGCAAACTTCATTATATCATTGTTTAAACTATTGTGACCACAACTTCAATATTACATAGAGTTCTCTGTCTTCAGTTTTGAAATGTACATCATAGCATTTAAAAGGCTGGAAAGAGGACAGATCGTGAGAGAACCAGCTTCTGTATGAAAAATTATTGAAATGGACAACAAGACGTCAGCCTGGAGACATAGCAGAGACAGATGGGATGGATATGAGGAAAATACAAATGGAAAGAGAAGACAGATAAAAAAATATATTCACTCAGTATTTAATATCAAAAGTGAAAGACATAAAGTCTAAATGTCTTAGATGTCTCAAACACAAAAAGGGGAGGAATTTCAGTATGCTTTGAACAGTCAAACTGTGGACTTCATCACAGGAGGTCAGTGTTGTTGATGCCAAATTTTGCATGTGTTCAGAAAACACCTGAAAAACTCATGGAAAGAAATCATCCAGAATTGTTAACACAAGTATACTCATGAAAAGCGCAAGCTGCAGATCACTAGGAGGTGGACAACTTTACCAAGGGAAATAGCACTGTCTAGGTATTTCCATCTAGCTTATTCTGTCCTGACACCTCACTAGATTTTATATTGAACATCATACCCAGTGCACACACATGCACAGATCAGCTCTATGTTCGTGTATGATGCCCTTATCCCCACAGAACAGGAGCAATGCTCAGTCTTTTCAGTTGGCCCAGTTGGCCCATTGTGACTTAAAAGTACCCACTGATTTTATAACCTGAAGGAGGCTAAAACAGGCACTAGGATAAAAAAAGATGTATTCCTAACAGCCATTGGGCTGTCCATCTTGAAATCACCCCAGGAGCGACAAATATATGGCTGGGGGGGGAACAGAAATAAATAATAGAGGGAAATTAGTTTTCAGTTGTTTATTTAGAATTGCTAGTTTCAATCAATGACAATTTTAAGGCATTAAACGCATTCCAGAGTAACTTGTCAAAAAAAACCCCACAACAAAACCCCTGCAGTTGCTGACATTCTCTGAGGTTTTTTAATAAGATCAGGGTCAGTGATGAGAAATAAGCAGGAAGATGAATAGGATGTCAAAATTAAATTGAGTTCCAGAAGAGTTATCTTAAGTTCCCAGAAAAAATAGAAACTCATGAAACTTTGTCTCAAACTAAATGGGAAATGTGTGGTTTAGCTTAGAAGGTAGAAAGAAGGCTGATGATTGTCTTTAGAGGTATTAACAACCCATGCTATTTTAGCAGCTTGAAAAACACCTTCGTCCTTTGAATTCTGGAACAGAGAAGGTTCCACTTACTTTAAATTCTAATGATTTCTGCTGCACCAACCTCTTTCATTTTTATACAGGAAACCCAGATTAATTGTTTCAACCATCTGACTATCCATTACAATCAGAGGATGTACTTCTTGTTAAAGTTTCAGAACTGTTGAATAAAATACCATTTTAACAACCCATATGTCTGTGTTTTTGTTTTGTTCTCTTTTGCTAAATGTTGTAGCACTTTATCTTCTGGACTGTAAGTACACTATTGGCCAGACCGTCATTAATCATCATTGTTGTCAGTGAACAAAAATCCAGAAGGAGAAAAAAATTGAATGCCTAGGACTACAGAGCAGTTCAGGTTTCTGAATGACCACACTGATTAATAATGTTATGTTCATTTGGGAATTTGTCTATGCACCATAGACCATTTGTCTATGAATTCTGTTCAGGTCTGTAGTCTTGCTATATATTTACACCATTGTTTAAGATGGTGCAAGGGCTAAAGGAGGCAGAATAGTGGGTTTGAATAAGAGCATTAAAACTGTTATAAAAACCAGCTCTGCTCCAACCAAAACTGTGGAATGAGATAATCACAGCAAATCAGGCTTTCTGTAGTTGCCTGTCGATGAAAATCTAAAGTTTTAAGGACCAGAAAACCCTTGAAACAAACAAACAAAAAGACCATATGAAGGCAGGGGTAAGTAAAAATAAGATAAGCAGGGAGTCACATAGGAATAGATTTAAAGTGGAAGTTAAGGAGTGCCAAGCTAACAGGACCACTGGGGAAGGTGAAATAAACAAAACACAGCATTTTAAGGACTCTCTCTGACCTGGGTAATGCATTCCATCAGGATGAACCTGGAATTCAAAAGGTCAGTAAGATCTTTGGGATTCTGAGGCAGAGGGTGGAGATGGAGGTGTTGCATGTTTTGCATAAAACTGTACATCTCTTGGTCTGTGTGAAATACATAAGAATCATGTAGTGATCCCTATCTATTTGCTTCAAGTAGCTTGAAGAGAGTAGACTAACAGTGAAATTGCCCTCAAGAACAGAGGTGTGGAAAAGGGTGGTTTTAATCTGTTTAGAAACTCTCTTTTGTAAGAGACTGTCTTCTACTTACAGGTAAAGCAAGAAATACATAATTTTGTATTTAATAAGAGTATTGAATGAATTAGACCCAGAAATTATGTCTGGAGGCAATCCAGGTACAAAGGAAAGCTTACAAGTCCCAAGACTCCACTTGTAGGTACATTGCAGCAGCCTGGTGGAATCCAGTGAAGTGACTAGATGAGCTTCATAAAAAAATGTTTGAGCTCATTTCTTAACCAAGTTCACAATAAAAATGCTAGGTCTTTTGTGTCTTCTGCCATATTCGAACTACTGGCTTAACTGCACAGTTGTTATAAGTACCTAGTAGATGGGTTTTATAGCTACACTTATATATATCAAATTAGTGCTGTTTTCTCCCCTGCAAACTTGGGATTTTAATTTAGATTCTGCTCTTAGCTGAAGACCAGCATTTAATGTCTCTTTAATCTACAGTACAGTCTCTTAACTAAATGTCATTTCACACCTTCTTGGTTCTCCAATAAGGTGTTCTTGCCTTACTACTCTCTAAAAAGCATTGTTGTAGGAACTTACAGCATCATTAGTTTCTATGCTTAAACATGGGAAATGATATATAAGAACTAAGCTTTATCATTCTTAATGTTTTCATATGCTTGCAGGGAACTGAAAGTCCACAGGGGATAGAAATAAAAATGGAAATACAGTAACATTTTACTAATATAGAAGTGGCTGTAAGAGAATGAATGTTATGCTCCTGAGCTCAGGGAATGCTCTTGCAGGAGAAGAATGACTCACCTGGAATCAGAAACCAGAGAGCACCTGCATGTGCTATAAGGACACAAAAGAAAAGGTTGGACACCCTCACTATGCTTTCTTATATCTCTGAACTAGAATCACAGGAATGAGACTACCTATTTGATAACATCAACTCAGATGTATCAGGCTCTATGATAGGGGTGAGGGGGGCAGAGATGTGTGTTAGTTGTGGACTGGATGTGAGTCCTTGTGTGTCTTGTCACACAGTGAGGGATTGGTGGTGGGGTAAGAGTGTTGGTGAGAAATGCATGAGTGAAAGGGTGCATATTCATCCACAGCCATTCTAGTCAGTAATTGCAGTATGCTATTCCTCCTTTTTCCTGTGAAGTGGGCTGCTGGTCTTCTCCTCCAGTCTGAATGCAATGACACAGTGACATCTGTACAGATTTTTATATATATAAATGTAAATCTGTATTTATATATATATGAGTCTCTGAATCAGAGGGTAGGCATCAGGCTGTTGCACTTTGTATTTACTCTAGCCCTGATGGAATAAAGTATTAAAATGACTGATAAGTTTTCTGTTATGGTTTTTAAAGAAAAGTTAGATATTCTGGGTCACAGTGCGGGAAGTTTATTTACTTCAGTAATTTAAAACCTAATGACTTTCATGGTTAATCCTGTTTCCTTTGCTGCTGCTTTATCTCTTTTGATAATGATGTAAGCTTGAATGCAAGTGTGAAGGGCAGAAGTTTATACCTGGAAAATCACCAAGGTACTCTATTTGATCATGCAGATCTGTCTCACAAAGACCTGAAACATTGTGAGGGGCTGTGCGCTACATTTATTCCAGTGACAACATCCATTTCTTTCTGATGCTCTCATTGAAAATGAAAATTGCCTGCTTCCTAGTCCTAGAAATACATAATTTCCTGTATATTTCTTCCCCTTACTTATTGCAATCCCTTCTAATCTGGCTCAGCATTATATGTATCAGCACTGGTGACAACTCCAGGAAGAGAATTTAGAGTGGTTCGCTGCGCTGAAGGCCTGACTCCTCCACTGTTGACATCAGAGACAAAATTCAGTTATTTCATTAGTACACAGAATCTGCTATAACCAAAGTCAGAATACAGAGAATGGGAATGGTCAAACTTTTGGAAGAAATGGTTCAAGACACCTGATTACAAATTCAGAAGAAAGTCGTAAGAGGAATAGAGAACTCTGGAGAAAACTGAAGTTCTTCAGTGTAGGCATATCCTGATTTCCCAGCAAGTGTTCTCAGTGAAATACTGGTGGGATGAAGAGTTTTTCTGTGTTTCACTATTCTCTTTTGCTCATGAATGTCAAGGGCAGTTTGTGTTTCTTTCTGGGCATGAAATCTCCTCAGAAGTAGCTGAGCCATATGACACAACCATGACTCATTTCTTGACTCAGCTGAGTTCAGAACGAATAATGGAGGAGGACAGATAAAGCCTGGGCACAAAACAGCTCACCATTTCAGATGGTTTGTTTGCTCTCTAAATGAAGTGGGCAAAATTCTGAATCTCAAGGAAAAAGTAGACTATGATAGCAACTTGCACACACACTGCAAAATCAAAATTTCTCTGTAAATCTGTAACTTAAAGGAAAAAAGAATAATTTTTTACCCACTCAATAGCTTGCATGTAAGTGAATAGAATTCCAATTTTTTTGTATTGTATTGCTTCTCTATTGAATTAAGTCTTTGTCCCTTTTAAAAGCCCCATCTTGTTCTCTCAATCTCTAAAGCAGTTATTCAGCAGTTGACCAACACAACAGGATTTGTCTATGCTGAATGTTCTTTTCCATTTTTGTACTGTATCCTAGTCTCTTATTATAATGGCACTGCTATCAGAACTATAGACAAACACGTGTCAATATTGCTATGCCAACCCCTGTTTTATTAGTAGATGTTTGTAACAAGACTATTCTAATTTGTATAATCAAGATTAGGCTAAATACAATTATTTTCCATCCTGACAATAATTTCCTCTAAAAATATGCTTTATTTGCTCAATCACTTTTAAAAGATAGACAATCAAGTGCTAAAAAAGCACTGAAGTTGAAAACTCCATGTTTCTGCTTCTCAGGTAGAAAGGGATAAGAAAGATCCTAAGAGACTATGCAGGTATTTAACTCAAGTGTTTTGACACAACACACTGGAGACCAGGGAACTCCTTGTCATGGCTGAAAGAATTACTTGTCCCCAGAATGTGTATTTTGACCTTGGTCTGCAAAGCAAGAGAGTATTTGTAGCCACGGATGTACTTATCTTTCATTTAAATAAATGTGTATGCAATTTGTATTTTACACTGTACACTACTTTGGGGTTTGAGTTTTGTTCTTTTTTTTTCCCCCCTTTTTCCTCCTGGTGAGTGCGTAGAACATTAACGACAATTGTGTCTATGCCATGTCTATTTTCAGAAAGAGTGTTTGCTACTGACCAGGGCTATGAGTGTGAAGGGAAAAGATAAGCTTGTAGGAAGCATTGCCTCATTTACATACTATTTTTAGTACAGACCAATTCTTTCATCTTTGTAATGACTTCACTTCTTGCACAAGGTGAACTAAAAATAGAACTTGTTTCTCCCTTGGTAGTATATGGCAACAAACTGTACTGCAGATGTCCAGCTTTCAAATCTGTTGAGTTTTGAAGTCCGGAGCTCTTGACATTTACAGACCTCACAGGCTCTCTTAAAATAGTCTTGAAAGTTCAACCAATGACCCAAAGATTTCTTATATTCCACTTACTATTAGGGTAGATTTTCATAGAACCAGGCATATCCTTCAGTACTGAAATCAGTAGTCCAAGATAAATCATTAGCATATTTTCAGCTTACAGTGCTGCTTACAGATGTGGGAATAACAGCGCAGGGCTACAAAAGAACTCTCACCTGTCCTCTCTTCTGCCTCCTTGTCCCTCACCTGCACCCACCACTCCTGTACCCACTAGGTCAGATGGGTTTTGCCCTTTCCTATGCATGGATTTATCTACTAACCAAAGAGGCAGATAGCTACATTTCTGCTGACTTAGTTTTTTCTTGAGCCAGTGAGCTGAGTCTGTTCAGACAAGACCTGATGGTAAATGATGGGCACACACATCCAGGATCATCAAGACAGAAGAAGAGTGTGTGTGTGTGTGTGTGTGTTTAGGAAGGATCTCCCCCTCCTTCTGTAACTATGTTGTGAGACTGTCTAGAACTCTTTCAATGAGCTGCACCCTGTGTAATCAGAAATATACCAAAAGCATAACTACTGCCATTTCCCCTACATGCTGTGCCAGAATTGAGGTTCGGTGATCTTTCTGTAACAAGTATTTGAAATATTTTCTTGCTCAGCATCATAGTTCATAGCCTGCTTGTGAAAGTGGCTTGTTGGTATTGCCTCCCAGGGGAGCTCTGGGGCAGTCTGATTATCATCATGCCATGCAAGCTGCATCTTACAGCTGCTGCTGTTACTGGACCCATATAGCTTAGCATCCCTTATAGGCAGCTTGTTATAAAACACTCAAATGGCTGCTCAAATCCTTGAGCTGGAGGAGCACACAGACCTGCCAGACAAAAGCTTCACTTTTGGTTTTTTTCAGTGGGCAGAAGAGGAGGGGGCTTATGCATGAAATTTCACCCCTGGAAAAATGCACACCAGGTGAAATTTGCATTTATTCATATTTTTCATCTGAATTTTCCACTAAAAATTCCCAAATGAATAGGAGTATCAGCCTGTGTTCACAGTCTTGCTCTTTATGCTTTCCCATGGTAGTAAATTTGACTCCTACTAATGGCAGGTGAAACTGCTCTTCATGGAATAAGAGACTGTTTAAAATCTTTAACTCCTTTTTTGATGGATTGGTGCAGCCATTTGTGAATGCATAAGTTCCATTTACATTTTTAATTCATATCTCCATGCAATTTTTTACTATATGCCGTTGCCTTACCACAAAAAAACAAGCAAACAAACAAACAAATATATAAATCCCTCACTTTGGTAGGCTGATAAGAATTAATCATCCCAGTCTTATCCCATTCCCCTGAAGATGCCAGTGACCCTTTTCTGCACCTGTTGTTATATGACCTCATTTTCTTGGCCGTGGACGTCTAAAAATGTACCTCCCTTTCTGGATGACAATTTCCCAGAATTATAGTTCCCATAAAATTAGGAAACAACTGCAAAACATGAAAACTTTCCTATTTCTGCCTTTGTTAAGGTCACAGGAACCCATATTTAGTCATTAGTTCTGAAATACATTTCTCAGTGTCAGTTCATGAAGATATATCTTCAGCAATATGGACACAATCTTTTTTTTCCCTTTTTTGTTCCTTTTTTTCCTAAACGACAAACTCCAAATTTGTGCATGTGTTCATGCAGTAAAACACTGATCTGCAGTAGTTTGTGATTTCTGGTGGTTTACTCCACCCAGAGCCCACCATTCTGTCCCTGGGTTCATAGTGCTCAGTGAGGGTGTTGTGTTCTGTCCCTTCCCAAGAAACTGAGTACAAGTGCAGAGTGCAGTACCTTTAGTGTGATCAAAGGTCCTGGTTGCTTGTTATGGGCTTGACAGTGCAAAACATTACCAAAATACCAAACAGAATTGGTAGCATCTTTAATGCCTTACCTTTTACACTGGTGTTTGTTTATTTTGTGTTTATCAGCATTTCCAGTTGTCTCATACAATCTTCTTTAATGCTTAGTGTCTCAGTAAATATGATTTTCTTTCAAGAAGTTAATGCTCTCTCTTTTAGGTTAACATTCAGTGACAGCATTTAACTGTTCACTCCTGCTTGGTAAATCCAATCAATCAAGTTCTGGCTCTATTCTGTCATTGTACTTTCTTCCAGTGGAAAAGTTTGAGTATACATTATTTTTGGGTCGAAAAATTCAGAATATAAACTCTGCAGAAACAGCTAATTGATTGACATGGTGGAATGCTCTGTAATAGAAGAGTTTTTCCCAGGAAAAAAATCTGCTCCTCCTAAAATCACAAAATACATACATTTAAAATAAAAACGAAAATAAAAATTGAGAAGTAAAGGAATTAGGTTAATTATCACATAATTACAATAATGGAAAGATAAAAACTAATCAGACATGGAGAACAGCTTGTATAACCATTAACCAGGCTATGGTAAACCATTCCTTAACTCTGACTTAAGAGATCCATCATGGGATTCATGGCAGCCAGTTAACTAATGCTTAAACAACTCCACAGTAATTTAAAGCTTTGGTAAATGGCATCACTCAACCAAGCCGTCACTCTCAGTTCCAAGTGTTATTTTTAACTGGTATGAAGTTATGCTAACTCTCTCCGCCCTTTCCCTGCCTAAACTGCAAAGGCTAATACGTCTTCACTGGCTGTCCTTTTACTGAAGTCCAGGCAGATGACATTGATTCTTTGTTATTTTTCCTGGAAAAAAAAAAATAATCTCAATTGAAGAACAGTGTCAAATGAATTTGGAACAATCTCCCTTGGCTGAAGCCGCGTTTAATCTGTTTACAAAGATATAAATTTTGATATTTATTTTCTCACCTTCAATTATTTTTATTTTAAAAGTTTTTCAAAAAATTATGTATTATTAAGACTGGTGTAACAACTGGTAGCTATCCAACTAATTTTTTTCTGCATCCTCACTGACTAATAATCAGTCAAACAAGGGGAAGGAGGCAAGTTACATGAGAGGGATAAAAAGTTGACTGAAGTGAACATGTCCATGGTAAGTGTTGAAGATAGAGGCAGGCAGGAGTGAGGCTACTGCTGGAGCCTTACATGGCCAGAAAAAATGGCTCTATATTTGTTTAATATTTTTACTTCTAACCTGAGTATCAAATGAGGGAACAAACTAAAAACTATGATGGTGACACAAAGCTGGGTGGCACTGCTTGTGTAGAGGAGGATGAAAATATGTGGAACAGCTGGATAACTGAGAATTGAAGTAAAAAGAAACGGATGAAATTTAATAGTACAAAGTTCAAGGTCATGCAGTCAACAAGAACTTCTGCCAAGAGCTGTAACCTATATTTTGGAAACAGCTGAAGAGAAGGGAAAGGCTTGAGGCTACTTTCTGGCTATAGGTAAGTAGGAAAATGGAATTGCTTCTGTGTTTTGTTTGGCAGTAATGCCTCTTTCTGGGCATCTCTTCCCATGTCTCACAAGGCACACATTCTTGTCTCCACACCACAGATTACTGCCTTCTCTCTGGTTGCTGATGCAACAGGACCTCACAACAGAATCACTCCGTAAACAATATGATGGGGAAAAAAAAGAGGCTGGGGCTGTTCGAGGTGAAGTAAGTGCAAAATGTCCAGTGCACATATGGAGGACATACCATGGTGGGTGTTGTGCACAGTCCTGGTAAAATATGCAAGAAAGATTAATGTAAAGTGGAAGAGGTGCACGGGAAGACTAAGAGACGTGTTTTTGGGGCACATAGCTCTTGTCTTACTAGAAGAAATAAAAACTTCCTGGCTAGTTTTGCTTAGCAAAACAGAGCTCCAGAAAGCCTCCATTGCCATAAATGTATGGGGGCATAGGGGAAAGGATAAATAAAATGAAGGGAAAACTATCTAAACATTTGGAAAATGTTACTGTGACATCAGACAGGTTCAAAGTAGAAAATATTTAACACAGGTATATTTTGCCCTGTGAATAAGAATCAGGTTTCTCACCACCAGGTCAATAAATGGGGGAGCTCTAGTCTAGAACTGTCTCCCTGGTGGAACAAAAAAACTATTATTGACATACCGGAGATTGATTTGCCACAAAAAAGTTATTTGCTATGAAGTCTGTAACGGTAGGGACATGAACTGTGTCTTAGGAGGCTTTCAGTCCTATGTTCTTGGGCAGTAGAAAGTGTTTTGATGTAGGCAATATGCAGAGGACTGATCTGTAACAAGTACCTGACAAGAGCATTTGTGCTTTAAAATTTGGAACTGGTTTTTTTTTTGCTTTAAAATACATATATTTTTCTGCAGACAAGAAGTCCAGGGAACAAAAACTGACTATGTGAGAAACAGCTGAAATGTTTAATATATGGCTGTTTACGAGTGACACAGGTAAATAATGACACAATAATTTCCTATAATCCATTATTTTTTTTTTTTTTTCCCCCTAGAACATTAGGTATTTAGGAAATGTGGAAAAGCAGTCAATTTAAACAAACTCGCTTCTACAACTGACAAGGCAGGACAAAACAGCTTACATGGAGAAAATGAGATCTCTTGCACCAATTCTGACACCCTGCTGCCTCCCTCCCAGCCCCAGCCAGTGACCAGTGTCAGCACTAATGAGGGGGAGATGGCAGTCAGTGGGCCTTGTTGTAGCTGCTCTTTCTTCTTGCAGCATCAATGATGACCTCCCCAGAGCACATCTATGAATACTCAAGCTATTAGCTCATGCAGCATTTCTGGGGATTGCATTCCCGGACAATTTCCTCGGACACTGGTGTTCCTGCTAATGAGAAAGAAAGTGGTAGGCTTGGCCACCATGCCACATGGAAAAGGGGAGGGCTGGGAAGAGAGAACTGGAGAGGAAGATCACAGCCTGGTGTTATTCCAGGAGGTGTGGTGTGTTAAGGGTCAGCATGGGTAATTGTCTTGTTACATCTCACGATTAAAGCATTTGAAAATTAGTTAAAGATCAGTTATTGAATAGAAAAGGCTGGAAAGAATAGAGCGTCATTCTTCATTACATAGGCTTGAGATGAGATCCAAATCAGACCTGCCACATATATTCACTCAGCTGCACATGCTTGTACCCAGAAGAATGACAGCTTGATAGCTACCTACATGTCAGTCAGTCTCTTTACCCCAAATAAACTTTTGCTTTTATGGTATACTTTGCTTCAAAGCAATGCTGACAAGGATTTATTGAATTAACCTAAATGGCTTTAAGCCCCAATTCATGCTGGTGCAGCATGTCTCTATCAGGGGTTTGCACTGGTATAACTAATTGATTTAGTTACAGATGGGAAAATTTTCTTAACAAGAGAAGGCCTAAACTGCTGGCCAGGCTGCCTTTGTTGTTTGCAAGTAATCTCCCTCAGCCTGTTGTTAGCATAAATCTGCTCTATTTTGGATTCCCGTAGAGCTAATTTACACAGGAGCCACACAATAGCATGGTTTACATTTCTTGCTCCTTTTCAAATGGACTGTGGGATTTAAAAAAAAAAAAAGACTTTTCATGAGTTGTCTGCATTTCTGTGAGTATTTTGTTGCCTCTGTCTCAGTTCTCGTGTATATGGTGGAAGAGCAATTCATTGAAAAATGAACCTTTTCCAATTGAGCGCAGAGGGCAGAGTGTTCAGTTCTGCTCCCAAAGCGGCTGGGCTGGATACACAGGACCTTTTGGATCACATTTCTGATACAAAGTACTACATTAACAAACCTGACAGGGGTTTCCTTTGGCTCTTCTGTAATACTTGATACGATTTTTCTCTTGTTTCTCTCAGGGCTAAGTTTATCTGCTACTGTGTCCACGTGAGCTCAGCTGAAAACCTGTGCACATGTGTGAAACCAACATGATGAAATTCAAGTTGACGTTCACAGAAAATGTGCATGTTCTCACCTGATTGAAATTAAATTGAAAATGAAAACAACCTTTTGGTGGAGAATTAGATATGAGGTCCAAGTTCAGGCAAATCAAGTTTGGAGGCTTGTTACATACAGGTGTAGAAACTGGGACAACTGCATCTTGGCCCTATTTATGTATTACACATATTTGTAACCATAATGATAAAGCTTTCCCATGTATTTTAAAAGACACTGAATTGATTTTTTTTAGTCTGCTTATGCACTTTCAAATCTAATAACCTTTTCAGGGGAACAGTGCTGAAATCTGGAGACAGCGTTACAACACCAAGCAAACTTCTGCAATTGCTGTCACTCCTCAGTGTGAACAGTGGTTTAGGAAACTTTTTACATAAGATAGTACGGAGAAGTAACAGCTCATTTGATTCTATTTGTTATCTCTCCATAAATTGTGGGTTTGTTTTGTGTTTTTTTTTTTTCATTATCAGCTTGATTCCTCTTCAGTTCCTAGTGTCTTGAATTGTTCCAGTAATTATGAAGTAAAGGTAAAACTTAACAGGCCCAAATGATTCATACTAATTTAGGGAGTATATAAACATTGCAGTCTTTGCCACAGGAAGTATTTTCCTTGACAACATTTATGCTCTTCACATATTTGAATGGTATCCATTTTGCAGTCTAATCCTACAAAGAAATGGTTGGAAAGTGGGGCACTACAAAAGCTGATAAAGAGAGATTCATAGGTGAGTACAACGTAATAATATTTTATCTGCAAAAATCATTAACCCATGTGTCTAAAACAGTTTAAACTGTTCATAGAATTGAAAAATAAAGGGTTTTCAAAAGAAGATAAACATGGGTAGGATATTTTTTACTATGCTAAGTAATCTTGTTGCTGTCTTTTCACTCAAACCAATTCAAAAGAAAACACTGTTTCCATATCAAGAACAAATAATTTCATTCTCCAGAGTATATTGTTATGGAACTATACCTTTTTCCTCTTTATCGTAAAAAGATAGACATGAATAAGTAATGTAATTTTCAAGGAGAGATGTGGCTGCAGCCCAGAAATGTGAACTTTTATAACACAATTTTGCATATTGCAAATACTTCTGAAAATTAGGTAAGGAATAGTTGACAACTGAGAAGAAATTGGGAGGTATCTTGGCTTACTTTCCAGGCTGTGACTAGAAGTCCACATGTACCCTTCCCAGACACAATTTTCACAGTATGGTTAAATTTTTACACTGCATTTCCAAAATATTTTTTTAAAAAATTGTTTCTAAGTATACTATGTGAGAACTTAAAAAAATTTATTAATTTGCCAATGAAAATCTTTATATATATATAACTCAGAATTAAATTCTCTCTTCAAATTCAGTTAAAAATGATGATCAGTCAAATATTATCTGGATACAAATACAGATTTTATTTTTCATTGCAGGAAATATCCTAACATTTCTAACAATGCTGATCATTTTTCAGTGCTTGTGTCGTTTGTAGTACAGGTTTTTCGCTGTGTTAGGCAGGTCTCTGCTACTTGACAAAGTGCAAGGCTTTGTTGTGCAACAGCCAGAATTCAGGCATGAAGGAGCAGAATTCATAGTAATAGGCATCACTGTTCCTTGTAGACTAAACAATGCAGTTAGGCTTCAAGGATGGGATTTATAACAATCAACATGGTATGGGAAAGGTTTAAGGCAGGCAACACCACAAGCCATTTTTCCATCCATCTTTCATGATACTGTGCTTTTTTCAAATCTTCTGTGTCTCAACTCTTTTTGTCTGCTCTCACTTTCTTCATTTTTCCTGATTTCCACATTTGTTGTTTTCCTTAAACCTCTGTTTTATATATTCAGTGCTGAGTAACACAATGAGGAGAACTTTGTCCCTGTACATCTCGCTCTCTCTTCCTAAGCACCAAATATTATACAGTACTGAAGTCTCATGCGAGTGAAGGATCAATGATCCAATGGAATCAATGAAAAATGCTGCTTTTTGGATGCCCACATTTCTCACACCCATCTTTTCTGCTTTTTTGACAAGAGAAACTCCTGTCATTTATGTAACTAAAGGAACACTATGGTTAGCTAAAAAGGCACCAGAAAGCACTTGAATAGTGAGTTTGTGCTATGATGCTTCAAACCCCTTGATGACCTCACAGCCCCTCTGTCTTTGAAATAAATTTTAGCCTCTGAGGATGTGCAGAAAAAGGGCCTCGATGCATAGAAGGGTGAAGGAAACAGGAGCTAGAAGAGATGTTCCTGTTCTCTGGTGGAACACCCAAAGATGAGTTTCATGCTTTCCTAGGGCCAGGAAAGCAGAGAGGAGATTCAATGGTTTGTCAACTCGTTGAAGACATCTCTGCTAGGATCTTAACTCAGATTTTCCAAAGCCCACTGTAGTGTCTGCTCCAATTCACCACGCTCACACAGCTTTTGGGTGCAACAGATTGTCACTCCTAAACTATGGGCTACAGATTTCCTAACCTATACTTCTCTGGGCACCCAAAAAATTTCTAAGTAAAAGAGGTATAGAGTCATCATCAGAATAAAAATAACATCTGTTGACTACGCGAGTCAGATATATACTGTGGAGGTAGATTTACTAAGGAGGTTATTGGTAGCTCCCATTCTGACCTACAGGCTGCATATCTAACCTGAAATATCTCTAGCCACTGTGTCACTACATGCCATATATTTTAATACACACTATATCTTCTAGAATAACATATTGATGTGAAATATATTATATATTGCTTATGTTCTATAAAACGTAATGTGATATATACTATTTCAATAAACAAGGTAAAATGACACTAAAAGAAAAATAAAGGATTTATACTTGTTTAAAATTCACTCAGTGTCTGTGTCCTTGAGGAGCCAATAATGACTATATTGATAAAGATTAGTCCATAAATAAAATGAAAAGAATCCAGACACATAATGCAAAGAGGCTAGAGAGTGGCTTGCTGGAGTCTGAACTCACCTGTCCTTTCCTTCCAAACTCAGTTAACGAGAGTAAACTAGGTTGGTGCTTTTTCATCACCTCATTTCAGGTCAGTGTCAAGGACTATTAATAATCTCTCAGAACACATTTCATAGAAGAAAAAACTGTCCAATGTGGAAATTAAAAAGGACCCTCTTGCCACCTCAGGCATGCGTGGAGAGAGAGCACAAGAGTTTATATAGTGATCTAAGCAGACCAGCTGGAAAGTCAGTGGTTGGCTGAACAGCTGATGTGGGAAGAAGCCATCACAGGAGCAAGAACAGGTCCTGGATGCCTGTGGAATGAGATAAGAAAGTAATTTTCTTCATATACATACTCTCATCCTATGAAGGCTCTTAATGTGTTAATTTCATGTCAATGAGTAGCCCTACTGACTTCATTAGAACTCCTTAGGTGTTTAAGATTAATCACATGCTTATGTTTTCCCCTGCTGAAGATACATTTTCAGGAAAATTGTTCTTAAGAACATTTTTCACCTTACATTAATGCACTGCCTCAGATGTGAGGCATGTAATATTGCTTACCATAAGCAATAAGTAGGCACTGGCCACCCACACATCACACAACAAATCACCCAGCATTGGACCTATCGTTGTGGGAACCAAGTCAACTCCTGGGTCTGCAGCCCTTGGCTGAAGATGCAGCAGCACACACTGGAGCCAGGGAATAGCAAGGGGCGGAGGTGAAAGTAGAAGGAAACTGAAAAACCAATCATTTACAATAATAAAAATACCAATAGATGATAGCAGTCTAAGTGCCTGACTTCTTAATAGAATCTAAACCCCCCTCATATTGATCTAAATTTCTCGTTGTTCTTGAACATGTCAAGCTGAAGCAGGTAGGAGGTTAACACCCAGCAGTGTGACCCCTTCCCTCTGCTGGTACCCACTGCTTCGCTCCAAGTAATGAATGGGCAAGTGCCTTCTTCCACTGGGGATGATAAACCTGGAATCCCTTCTCCTAACAGCAGTCTTCTGTAACTATTTCTTCAAAGAATTGACCCAGCTCTCTCTTCTCTTTTAATGTTCAGGCAGGGAGTGGTGGTTTCCTCAATTCCTATTAGAGATCAGAGCACTTGCTGAGGAAGCCAGACACCTAGGCTCAAAACCTTTCTCAGTATGAAATGGCTCAAACACACATCTCTCTAATTAGTGGGGAATGTGCAAAGAAGCCTCTTGAAATTCTTTTAGAACTTCAGGGTTTGGCTGAAAGCTCTGTAGCACACTTACCAGAGGTGGTGTGGGCTGTGCCCCCCGCAGGCACAGTGCCCAGGATCCTGTCTGACTGCTCTAACCAGCAGATTGGTTTGCAAATAGGAGTTTATAAAGAGAGGGGGGGTGTAGCTGATGCTTTGAATTGAAGTGGAGAATTTGGTGAGAGATAGGCATTCACTGCCCCAGGACAAGCACTTACAAACATACCTGGGAAAATAAATGCCTGGAGAACCTGCAGATGAAGTAGGGATATGCCTGATAATCCTGGATCCTTCAACAGACCTTTTGTGGGTTTAGAATCCTGAGTTTAGAGATGTTGCTGTACTGGATCTCCCCAAAATAAATTTCAGATGGTCAGAAAAACTGGCAGAATGTGTTTAAATGAAAATATTTTTAATTTATTCCCCCCTCTTCTCCTTCTTTCCTTTTTATATACTCTTATGAATTTGAACTCTTTCACAGAATTTGTCTCTGAAGGGCTTCTCTATCTCTCCTTAGGTTCCCCAGATTTAGAGAGAAACATAAAGACTATTTTAACTTCTACACTGGGATTAACAGTTCCAGCCTGTCTAGCTGCTGGGGTAAATCAGAACAATTTCCCTCTACGCCAAATACTGGTGGTTTTTCATAGACATGCTTAAACCCCTTCATTGAGTGTGACTTGCAGCACATACCATGTACTAGTAGCAGTTAACTAAGGAGAGAAGGATACAAATAATGACCAAAAGGCTCAGTAAGGCCCACTTTCAAATATCTTGCAACCATATCCCCAAACTGAGAGCAGATCTGCTTTGCTGATTATAAATGTTATATTATTTGGATGGACTCTTTAAATCCTGCCATTTTTGGCATTTAAAATAAAAGGATAAACAAAAACACATCTGGTCTGCAAATGTGCATGCCATGTTTGAGCTTGATGTGATTTCTTAATAGTTGTTAAACATTGAAAATCAGGGTTCATAAGGGAAATGCCTACTCAGCTGATTGTAGTGCAACTGGTGCAGCTATAACAGGCATCAGACACTCCTGGAATAGCAGATAACTGTGTATGGCTACACAGGCGTAGATGGAAAGAAAAGCCAGATGGTGTACTTAACTGCACTTAAAATGATTGTGTGTGTGTCAATAATGAATGCCCAAATCGGTTTCTGCCATAAAAAACTATACGTGCGTATTAGTAGAACAAATGCAGTCCTATAGGGAAAAAAAAAAGTGTGGATTCCATCACTGAAAGAATGCTTATTATGGTGATCAGTTATTTTCTATTTGCTGTGAGTTTTTAGAGTCTTAAATATTAAGTAATTTACAACACAGTAACAAAAATAAGTAAATCATAGGAGTAATTCTGACAAATAGAAAACTGAAGTTTATGGCTCATTTTCCTAAAAATACAAATGATGTCTGTTGCTCAGACTGCTGGCAAAAGTTGCTGGATCCTACAGTCTCAAAATACCTGCCTTCCTTGGACTTCATAATGAAATTCTGGCAGGGTCAGCTGAGTTCATCATTTCAAGGTATATTAAGTTGTTTATGGGTGAAAGTTAGGCCTTGTGGAAATCGATGGAGTCTTTACTGTCAACCACAGCATCAAACCTATAAGTAGGCATTTCGTATAAGACTTTAAAATAATTTTGCTTTTCTATTTGGAATTTAATGTTCTAGCAGTTTTTCAGTTTTAGAAAAAGAATTTTCTTAACTTAGTTAAGTACAACAATTAAAGAATACATTTCCCTGTAATTCCTCCATATGCTTGCTCCTTATCTCTCCTTTTCTCTCTCTGTAATGGAGGGATTATGAACCCCTTACACTGAGTGTTATTCACTGTTAGCAATCCCACTGATTTCAGCAGGAAAGCTGTGGGAGTAGGCCACTAATCAGTTTGAGTAAAGTTAGAAAAATCTGGCTGTAAATAAGCACCAAATTCTGTCAAAATCATATCAATCAAATTTGTCTCAATATCTTACTTGTCTACACTCAGCTGGCACAGTATGCAATGATAGCCCAAACACATTGGCTAAGGCCAATTTGTTACGTGTTTCCTCTCAGGGTCTTTCTCTCTGCATGGAGTGCCACGGTGACATATATTCTAATGCTTCCATTTCTGGAATGAGCAGTTTCCTCTAGCTGGAGTAATAGCAGCTTAGGTTGTGATGACACTCATAGAGTTTAGGCTCTCAAATCTCTAAAGTACTTTTGAAAATTGTATGCAATATTTATTACCCCTCCAAATTGCAATTCAGTGGAGTAGCAGAGGAGAATTGGACTGCCTTTCATTACAGTTTCCTGACCTTTTATCTAATGTAAAAACCTATTTTTAATTGCTGGTATCTCTGCCAAACCTTAAGAATTGCCTTGTATGGCCCTAAATGAGCCCCACTGGGTGTGAGCATTATGACATTGTCTAATTACACAGTCACATTTGAATTTTGTTCTAAACTATTTGTGCTTCAGTCTCTGCATAGGACAGAAGGAGCTTAGCTGAAAAGTAAATATTCAATTTCAGTTCTCTTCCCATTGCCCAATATGTCCCCCATGCCTTATTTACTGCACAGTATCCAAACCCTGCTTTGAAGATAATTACTATGTCCCTTCCAGGTTTTTCCATGGTGCCCGTTGCTATAGTATCTGAACATTTTAAAAACTTTAATGAATTTATATGCACCAAACCCTTCTGAGGCAAGGAGTAGCATTATTCCATTTTGTCAATGCTGAACTGAGGCACAGAGAGTTGAAAATACCCCCAGTCCTCTAATATGTCAGATTTGAGGTGATGACTTCTGAATTTTTGGTGTGTTACTTTATACATTCAAAATTGCACTGCACTACTCATATACCAGAGGTATTGAATCAGTCACTTGGGAGATCAGGAGTGAACAAATAACACAAACAGAGGACTTAAATGAATCACTTGCCCAGTTCATATGACACTGACATAAATCCAGCTTTCCAGATCATTTTTCCATTGTCTTAAATTGAGACCACCTTTCTCTTCCTGAAAACCTTGCCCAAGAAACCCATTTTTATAGCAAAGATGCATAGGTCCTATAGGCAACATGCTTCACTATGTAGCAAGGCAGGTCTAAACCCTTCCCCCAGCGGAGCAGAAGGGAACACTGCCAGCTCTGCAGGTCAGCTGGTGACGGGGTTATTTGAGGAGAGCTCAGCGAGGACAAGGCCGTGGCAGAGATGGTAAATAAGTGTTTCACTCCAATGCTCACTGTAGGAAGACTGGGGGGAGCGCCAAACCCTTTGAGAGGACTCAGCAAGAGATTGCCTGAAACAGAAGAAACCATGGAAGAAGTAATTGAATAAAGAGATAGAATAAACACTAAGAAATCACTGAGACTGTTTGATACTCACCCAAGAGTCTTAAGAGAATTAAAGGATGAAATAGTTGAATTATTGATGGTGGTATGTAACCTTTCCCTTAAGGTTTTGCTCACTTCTTAGGAGGGGAGAGTGGTAAATGCGGCACAAAATTTTAAAGAGGTTTCTAGGGAAGGTGTCCAACCCTGTGAGCCTCATGTCTGCACTTGGTAAATTAACAGAAGACATGATAAAAAAAAGAATTAGTGGAAATTTGAATAAATCTGAAAGATTTATCTGAAATGAAAGATGGAACTGAAAGATAAAACAAGGTTTCTACAAAGGCTAGTCCTGGCCTTTAGACACAATGGAAGACTCTTGAGGGGACAATGAGCAAATCATTAAGGATGAGCCTGAATTTTCTGGAGATTTTTTACAAAGTCCCTCACTGTAGGATTCTAAGGAAATGAAACTGCCATGGTATAAGAGACAAGGTCCTAGCTTGGATGAATACCAGGCACAGAAACACAAACTGAAGACAGGACTAAATGTTTGGTTTTCAAAATGAACGGAGGGCACTTCTAGGAGCTGTGCTGCGCAACAGATTTATAAGTGACCTGGAAAGCAGAGGAAAGAGCAAGGTGACCAAACTTGCTGAGCTGAGGGAGTCAGACTATAAAAAATTGCAGAATGGGATTATGAAACTAGAAAGTAAGATGGTTGGTAAAATACAGTATAGATAAAGTAGTGCAGATGGGAAAGAAGAATCCTAAATTTACATACTAAATAATTTCCTCTGATATACCTGTGCCAAGAGTGACAACTTGGGTCTTGTCACGGAGAGCTCAAGAAGAATATCAGCTCACTCTTCAGAAACTATGAGAAAAACAAGTTGTATCTTTATGTGAAATTAGGAAAGGAGTGTAAAGCAGAACAGGAAAGCAGCATTGCAGCTCTGTAGCTATGGTCCAGCTGCATGCTGAATACTGTGTATTGTTTTTGTTCCCTTTTTCCAGAAGTGTATGGTTGGACAGAGGAAGATCTGAAGAAGGGAATTGGAAGTGATGAGAGACCTGTGGCAGTGTCTGTACCAGGAAAGATGAAACAGAGTGGTTTTCTTCTTACTGGAAAAGACAGGACCCAAGGGGAGGGAAGAGAAATCTTTGAAGTTCATTAATGCTATAGGGAAGTCAATGGGAATTGACTGCTCACTCTCTTTTCCAGTACAGGACTCAAGGGGTCGTGGCATGTTTTCAGTCATAGGTAACAGACCTGAAAAGCTCCTCACTGAAGGATGCTGCGTGCCTTAGAAACCTCAAGGAAACATTGGGAAAGCACTTGGAAGAGGTAAGTGCTGTGGGTGACAGAGAAACTACGCCAGGATTGCCCCTTGCTGAGAATGCCAGAGCTGAGTGACTGCTGGGGGAGAGGCAGGCTGTGCTTGCCCTGCATGACACCCTACCTGGGGTGCCTCCACCTTCAGCACCCTCGGCTGGAAGCCGGGTACCAGGCTGGCAGCATCCTGCTCCATAGCTGAACAACTGCTCTGATGCCTTATCTTGCTGCGAAGAAGGCAACAGTCTCGGGTATGTGGTCAGGTATCATAATGCATAATGCAAAGAAGCTGAATTAGGTCATATCCTCTCTTCTGATTATAGGATAGAAGAACGTCTGATTACAGCATCTGGGGACTGCTACAAAACAGGCTTACAAAATCAATGCCTTGTTATATTTTGAAAATGAACTGAAGCTGAGAAATGAAACCCAGACATTTAGAGATGATGAGGCTGATGAGAACATTTTGAATTTCTCCATTTGAAACAAATACAAAGAAAGCTGGGGATCTGTTTAGGGATACTACTGCATTTGAGAAATACTCAAATCCACACTGCACACAGGGCGCAGTGGGAACAGGCATGGAGCAATCCAGACCTGAGTTTTAATTCAAGAGAGAAAGTAGACATCAATCATTAGCAGTAAGTAAATTGGACCTGGCACCTTAAGTGCCTTAAACATCAGAAGTTAAGCCTGAAATGGTATCCTGATTCTTAAAGGAAGATAGTAAATTACTTGCTGAACAAATGGGTGACATAGTCAAAATGATGAACGTTGCTGAATCCTGAAGAACGTGTGGAGTCTGTGAGTAAGGAGTTAGGGCAGGAGTGAATTGCAGTTTCCAAGTAAACATCATACGAAACACAAGCAGTATAAGAGACACAGTTGTTAAAAAAAACCAGTCTTTATTTTGGGACCATCTTAGTTTAGCATAGTAAGTGAAATCACAATTTTCAGACAATTCACCTTATATAAATTTTGTTATTATCACTTGTGTATGCATGGAAAAACATGAACCCAAATAACTAATAATATAGAACAATCCTCCCTCTTAAAACAGAGATGAAATTAAACTAGATATATTTTCCTTTAAAAGAATCTCTTTTTATTATCTTCAGAGTGTTTTTCTGATAGTGAAATGAATGATAAGATAGTTCTAGATGAAAAGGAAAGGCTTTTAATTTACTAAGGAAAAACCCCAGAAGGCTGCTGTGACTGGCAATATTAAAACTTACCCTTCTGTAATTGACTTATGTCTAATCTAACTTATTTTCTCAGCATTAGTGTTGGTCATGAAAGCGAAACAATATTACTGATTCCAAGAAATATCAAAGATCTGATTTTTTTTTTTTTTTGAAAATAAACTGGATGGCTGGGAGGCAAAAAAGAATTTTGTTTGTACAAAGAGTAAGCCAGTACAGATATTTTAAAGTAATTTTTGAGACCTCAGGTTGCTCCACAGGAGGGCAATTGACCTCAGTTTGGAGATTGACCCCAAGCTGCCATCCTGTTCTATTTAACAGTGCATGGCTGCACCAAAACAATTAATTTGCAATGCAGAGGTCTAACAAGAACTGGTCTGCAGAGAACTCATCTCTCCTGGATTTGTCCCTTCTTCTTGCACTAAGAAAGAGGGAAGGAAAAGAGCAAAATGGTCTGATGTTGGGAACAGGGAATTTTGGCACAGGTGCTGGTAGATATCTGCCTGTACATTTTGAGGTATTTAAGGTAGAGCAATTTGAACAGCTGACTTTGCACCTGGGGGTCAGTCCCTTGCTGGTCACCAGAAACTGGCTTTTGTAGATTTATAAAGAAGTTCTAAGACTGAGAGACATTAGACATAGCATAATGATATCTTGTAGAGGAGATCAGGTTTCATCAGATAGATTGACTATGAATGCTTTTTCTCACACTCATCATTGTGGTTTCCAGTTGGAATTACATTTTCTGTCATATTGATTTATTTTGCATTCATCAAAGAAGACTGAGATTTTTAAATTACTAGAATTGGATAAATATTCTGATTTCACACACAGGCATGAGAGTTACATTTTTTGTGAAGTTGAAATTTTGATAGCAGGGAATTTCAAACTTCCTACTGGTAGTATCATTAGCTCATATTAGTGCTTTCTCTCCACTTAGTAAGGACTATGCACACCAAGGATGGTGGTTCACATCTCTTTACAGTGTAGATACACAAAACCAGAACAGTAAACAGAACATCAATTCTCATTGCAGGGCTCTGTGAGTGTTCTGCAGGTGCTTCTGTTTTTCATATCTGTGACATCTATGAAGTGAATATCCACTTCCAGCAAACTTTTAGATAGGTTTTATTATTTCTTCTTGACACTGTGATTCTATGTCAAGATTATGATAAGTAGTCCCTTTGCTGAATGTTGTAACATCAAGTATGTGTTCTATATTTATGAAAAGTGAAAGCTCATTTGGTCTAACATGCTGCTTCTCTAGTTCTTCTGTTTATAAGAAAGATTTACAGAATCTAGTTTGGGGTTTTTTAGATAAGTTCTCTAAGTGTTACAGTAATAAGTTACCTATTTTTCTTATTTGATAGATTTTTTTTTTTTCTGACCTAAAATAATATATGTCTGGGAACTAAAGTTTTTACATAATAATGAAGATTAGACTGTTTCAGAGCTTGCACAGAAACCTTAAAATACCATTAAGGTGTGGCAGGATGAATGTGACTTTTTAATCAATGACTGGTTCTTACTCAACTTCTACACAATGCTTTTGCAAAATATAACAGTTCTTGTAGAGGACAGACCTTAAAAATAAAGTCAAAGCCCACAGTTTCTGCCACATAGAAACGTCAACAATTTGAACAGTACTTTAGTTCCGCCTTAGAACAAAAATTTGAGTTTGACCAAATTGCTTTTTCTAATATAATGCTGACTTGAAAAACTTTTAATGTTATTCATCTCTACCTGGCTATACTATCCTGACATTCTTCCTTTCTGTTTGTAACTGTCACAATTAAACTTTCATTCAGCTGTGGTGTGCTAATTAAGTGGCTGAACAGTGAGATTGCCTCTTTGCACTAGTAGTGGAGTTATGAAATGGTTGCTCTACAATTGTAGAGAGGAATTAGATACTTAATCCAAACAAAGGACCTGTATCTGATGATTGGAAGTGGAGATGATCACCTCCCATCCTCCTAGAATTAGACACTGAAGTACTCGGGCAGCTAGACCTTAACTTTTACTGTACCTCCTGGACATAAACTATGGCTTGGACAGCCTAATGGAAATTGAGAAGTCTGGAATAGCTTTTATTCCTTTACACTGTACAAGGAACCTAGAACTAACAGCCAAAAATTAGAGGGTACAAAACCTGTTATAGAAAAAGCCCTACATAACTGAGGAGTTTGTTACAACTTCTGAAGTGACTTGGGCAACATGAATCAGATCTTTAAAGGCTTTTAAACCTTGGCAATGTTGAGGGCTTTTCATACCAAGGCATTTTAAATATTCTTCTAAGTACTCCCCTGTAACTTTAGCAATGGAAACACTAGCATGAAGACCCTTAAAGTTATAATTAGCTTGCACAGCAGGTAGGTGCTCAGTGTCCAAGAACTTAACTCACCTCTGAAAGTGGACCCAAGTTTCTTAATTGACACGCTTTTGAAATGTGATTTCTTTTCTAAACTATTCAACTATTTCTCGCACTTATCATGCTCTACGTATAAACTTAAAAATGAAAGAATTTATAGCACAGCTATAGCACAAGTCCAACTTGTTTGATTTCTAGCCTGCATGTAAAAGTTGAATAACATTTCTAACATTTTGACTTTGGGATATGGGGATCACATTTTATTTATCTACCTGTACTTTTTTAGAACCAGCTATTCTGTTTTATTGAAATAGATAATCTCAGTATGCCAGACATCAGTGCTATGAAATGTCATCTGTGCCCATTTCTTTGTATTATAAATCCTTCTACGCTCCAAAAGCAGTCAGATTAAAGAGTAGAAACAGTTAAAAGACAATGAAGAAATTGTAAATCGCATATCTATATGTGTTGTCTTGATTTTCATTTGCACACTGTTCTGTTTCTACTGGCAGGAAAACACAGCTCTCAACTACGTTTAATAGAATTTTGCAGTAAGTTCTGCTTCACTCTAAACTTGTAAGAGCCTGGCTCCAATGCTGCTGCCAACCATGAGGTTATGGTCTTAAGGCTCTTTGTAAGCCCCTATAAAAATATACATACTTACATCAAAACTTTGTCTACGTGGCACTTTGTGGGCAGGTAAGAACTCTTTCATACATTGGTCGCTTTATTCTTCCTCCACATTATCGGGAAGTAGCACAAACTGGAGTCGTGTAATACAAAGAATCAGGTCCCTTCCTGTAATCATAAGCAGGTTGTATAAACTTGGGTTTGGTGTTTTCCCAGTGATAGCTACTGGACAGATCATAGAATCATAGAATCAGACGGGTTGGAAAGGACCTCTGAGATCATCAAGTCCAACATTTGATCCACTACCACCGCGGTTACTAGACTATGGAACTAAGTGCCACGTCCAGTCTCATCTTAAAAAACTCCAGGGACAGAAAATCCACCTCTTCCCAGGGCAGCCCATTCCAGTGTCTGATTACCCTCTCTGTAAAGAATTTCTTCCAAATATTTAACCTAAACCTTCCCTGGCACAGCTTAAGGCCATGCCCTCTTGTCTTACTGCTGGTTGCCTGGGAGAAGAGACCAACCCTCACCTGGCTACAACCTCCTTTCAGATAGTTGTAGAGAGCGATGAGGTCTCCCCTGAGCCTTCTCTTCTCCAGGCTAAACAACCCCAGCTCCTTCAGCCTCTCCTCACAGGACTTGTGCTCCAGACCCTTCACCAGCCTGGTTGCTCTTCTCTGGACCTGCTCCAGCCCCTCAATATCCTTCCTGAACTGAGGGGCCCAGAGCTGGACACAGCACTCAGCTGTAACCACTAACAGTTCCAACCAAAATACTGCATGGATACACTAGGAATAAATAAAAGCCAAGTCTTATCTGCACAGAAACCTCTGCTATTCATTTTTTTATAGCTCTTTGCTATGAATTGCTTAGGTTAATTGCATTACATGGGTAATGTATGTGAGAATGGATAAACTGGGCCCTACATATTCAAAGTAGCATACTTAGTTAACCCATTCATTAGTTGAACACAAAACAAGTGTCATTACAATGGAAGGAATTAGCTGTATATATTATAACTTCATTTGGCCCTGTACCTGTTTAGTTGGGAGGCTCCTACAGGCCCTCTTAAGGTGTATTCATCTCATATTGACATCCTCCCTTTCCATATGTTTTTTAGACACTGCAATATGAATTATGCTTATTATGGAAATGACAGCCAAATCTATTTTGCTTCTACAAATGATATGCCAAGACAGCCTCTGTTCTGTCAGCAAGCATTGCCAAAGTACAAATGCATATGGCAGCAAACCTTTTTCAAGTTAAAACAAAAATGCTGAAAACTGACTTTGCTAATTTATCAAAACTGCTTCCTGGCTCTCACAGGATTTCTCTGGGTGGCTATAAGAAATCCTTGTCCAAAGTAACGGAAATATTTTGGAGCTAAGTCAATATTCATTCACAATTCATGTTAACACTGGACCCGAACATTGCAAGGTGTGGAATCTGTTGATGAGAAGGCAATTCACACTTTCCAAGAAAGAAATCATGGTCCTACTCTAGTGGTTTGCTGCCATTGCACTGGACTTTGCAAAATTACTTCTAGTTGTAAAAAACAGGTTTGAAGTACTACTAAATTAATTTATGCATTTTGTCTTCATTCTTCCCTCTCATTGCTCATAAATGCACCTGTGATGTTAGGATAGAGAAGCATAAGCCCCAACTCCTTTTTCTTCTACAGAATTCAAAATCTCAGTGCTGAGAACTGAGCTTTCTTCTCTGCCCTTCCCACATAAGCTCAGGTGCTTGGTAGTCCTCTGGTAGTGTCAATAGGTTTGGGGCATGGTTCAGCACACAGGAAAGTTGCTTTCTCCTTTTCTACCCTCACATCTATTCTTATTTTGCTTCTGAGGACAGGAGAGCCCCATGCCATTGTCCTTTAACCAGTGAAGAAATATCACTTAGCAGTTCCATGTTTAATGAGCCTGACTTAGAAACAGAACTGCACGCTTTACATCTTCAGGAATTATGTACTATGTCATTTGTTAACTGATTTCACTGTGCTCTTCAGTGCCTTTAGACATTTATGAATGCATGTTTCTTACCTTTGCTAGCTCTGCTCAGTATACAAAAGACCCCTTTTTATAATCACTGCATTGGTTTCTTCTGTATAGTAAATCAATTAGTTAAACCCAGTGTAGTGTAAGCATCCTGCTGGGCAAGGGTTGTTTTTGAAGGTGAATGAATCCTGAATTTCTTCAGTGGAGTAGCAGTGACACCTCTGATACACAATGACACTGTAATTTCATGTATAGGATATTGTAGTGGGGACTCCAGTTACTCTCTCCCTATTCTGAAGTTTCTTGCGCAAGAATGGAAAAGCCACTTCAGTCACTCAAAATGTTAAATCTTTTTTTTGTCATTTTTAAAATGAATGCCTTTTAGGTACTACTGATCATACCCCTAATCCTTAGATAGTATAAATCACTATAGACTTCACTGGCTTCAAAACTTGATTTGCACTAGTTAAGCGTACAGACAGGGCCTGCAGGGCATATCCATTAGGAAACAGCAAATTTCCAGGGTTTTATTCATCTGGGTCATGAACTGGCTGTGGTTGTTTTAAGTCACCTGAAAAATACCTCTTTGAGATCTTGACACTAGCAAAATTAGTCGTATTGGATCCCGGTACAGGAATTCCTTCAGAGAGGGCCCAATCCCTCCTGTTTTTCATCTCCTTAGGAATTGGGGGTTATATACCTAATGACTTCAAGTGGTTTTTGTGTAGTTTTTTTGGCCTAGGATTTCTAATATATAACAAGATCATAGCTCTGGGTTGAGAATAGAACTTTCTTTGCTGTTTCTCAGAAAATGCAACCTTGAATTTTTTTCCCTTCATATGTTAAGCTTCAAGCATGTCTCCTCTGAAATCAGTGACAAAACTCTTCTTGGCATCAAGCAAGAGCAGGGCTGAGTCAGCAGACGGCTCTGTTTTGAGCTGCTCCTGCAGGAATGCAAAGGATGAACACACAGAGAGTTGTATCACTAGATTGTAGAGTCCCTAAATTGGATAGGTCTGCCCCTGCATCTAGCCATCACTTGGCAGACATAACAGTGCTAACTTTAGCTTTGTATCGATTGTAATTTGCTGTGGGATGTTGGGCAGGGAGGAAGATCTAGAAATGGAAGATTATAATGTATTATTGCATTTACAGTATCAATATTATTGCAAACCATTCCCTAATTTCTACAGGAATATTTTGGGCACAGCCATATGAAAATACTAAAAATAACATTCTTTGTTTCATCATTTATAGAGCCAGAAGGGTGTTAGATTTCATACCGCGTAACAGAGCTAATTCATTTAATAAGTTGGGAATTGTTTAAGATATGTCTGAATATTTTTCTAACTGCATTTTGGATTAACCGAAGTCTACAAATTTGCAATAACAGATTTGGAGAGTGACTGTTGATAGGAGAAGAAAACTTACAAAATGTTGAATAAAAATAGGAAAATACCAAAGTACTTAACTTCCATTAAATAAAGAAAAAATTTCCAGCAACTCTACAGCTGTACATCTTCACAGAGCATACATTCACAACTGCAGGACTGTAGGGGCGCAGGTAATACCAACAGAGTATGAAAGAGGAACTAGAGGTACCTGCTAAGGTATATGAACCAGCTGAAGACACCCAGGCTGAAAAGTTCAACAAAGGAAGTCCTTGCAGGGGAAGGAACAGACGGCTCAGCCTTTCTCTTTTATTTTGCTTAAAAGGGTAAAATTCCCTCCTTTGTTTGAGTACCACCATCAGATGACAAGGCTGGGGTTAGCCACTTCAAGTCCATAGCAGAACAACTAATGCAGCTGTGAACATGAAGCCTACCGCACACATTTGAAAATGTATGGGCATGACAACTGGAAACCATATTGACTATGGAAGGGATATGTGAAGTGCTTAGATGTTGCTGTTTTGCCCGGACATACCACATTAGGAAAACTGGAATAAAGTAACCAAAGATGCAGAACTGATTTACAGTTCTCACTGAAAAAAAATACACTAACTTAAACTAAGCACAGCCAAGTACCAGCCCCATTTTAAACAATTTTCTCAACACTGTTTTATAGGGTTTGCCAAATAATTAGCCATAGATACAGATCAGAATCATGATCCTTCACAGTTCCACTTGACTACAAGTCAAGGAAGTCTAGGGCACTCCCTATTTTATAGACGCTGCACCCTGGAGCACTGTGCATTTACCTGAAATGGTGTCAACTGCTTCAACCCTCAGTACACAGCACTGTGTACTACATCTGCACAATATTGCATACAGGGCATTTAGTCCTTTTAGCGTTGGTCAGGCATGAGCTGCCCAAGGTAAATCCATGCTGGCTATTCCCTCTCACCTTCTGTTCCTCTTTGTGCTTGGATATAGCTTCCAGGAGACTTTGTTCCCACTGCTTTCCTGGAAACAGAGGCTAGGATGGCTACTTTCTTGTTCCTCAGATTCTCCCTGCCCTTATGAAAGAGACATGCAGTGTTGGCCTTATTCCAGACATCAGGAACTTCCTCTGAGTACCACAACCTTCTGAAGATGGTAGAGATTGCAGTGACATTGGTCAGCTTCCACAGCACCACTGGAACCCACAGTATCCCATCCCATCAATGTCCAATTTGCTTAAGTGGTGGCTAAATCTACCCTTCTCTGTTTCATGTAATGCTTCACTGCTGAGGTCTCTCATAAGGCTTTAAAAACCAAGAGGTGTGTGTGCACACTTTATCAGTAAAAGCTGAGGCAAAGGAAGCACTGAGCATCTCATCTTTTTTGCTGTCATTAGGGCCTCAGCCCCACAGTGTGCTCCTGTTTTCCTTTGCTTTACTTTTTTCTGATAATATGCCGTAGAAACTTGCCTTCTTGTCTTTCAGATCACTTACTAGTTTCAACTTCAGCTGAGCTTTGGCCTTCCTAATTGCTTCCCTGCAGGCTTGGACAATGTCTTGATACTCCACCTAGCTTGCTCACTCCCACTTCCATGTGGCAGATCCTAAGACTTGGATAGCTAATAAAACTTGATGCTGTGTACTGCAAAACTCCTTTTCCTCATAATACCATTTGCTAGGATCAACTCCTGTCATCCCTAGCTGTTCCATAAATCAGTTTAGTGGATGCCATCTTTTGATCACTGCCACCTTATGACCAGCCTCTACAGAACACCAGATTTTAACCTCTTATGGTAGCCTAAAAACCAGGAGGTAGAGCCAAATTGTTGTTTTCCTTATGTCAAACAGAAAATGTCTAATTGGAAAAATAATTGATTCAACTGTACTGAACGGCTGTTTGTTGTGAATCTTTTGTCTGAACAGCTCTTCGCAGATGCTTGGGTCAAATGATGCTTAGTTCTTCAGTTGTAAGAAGCATAAGCTGTCACTTCCAAGAAAGGAAATATAAAGGTGTACACCTAGCATGTTTACAACTAGGATTATACTGAATGAGACTAGCAAGATTTACAGCATTTGCCTTCCAGATGTTAGTCATAGGAATGCATTATACATAGTAAGGCTTCCTTTCCTCCTAATGGTGTTCAAAAATAAGTGGAATAATGGAAGCCCACTGTGTTACTTCAGAAGTGATAAATAGAGCAAGATGCCCATATAGGAAGGCGAAAAAGAAGAAACCTTCAGAGACACAAATTAATTGAGTTTTGTGAAGCATGGTTTTGAAATATAACATTTCCACCCTCCCCCATTTTTACAGGGTTTTTCCACTCAGATAATGTAGATGCTTAAGGTACAATTATAACATCTTCAGAAGATTGTTAGATTATATGAAAGAGGAAATAGTAATATACGTACACAGAGATACTGAGAAAGAGAGTATGTGGTTTGAGTCAGAAATCCTCTGATCTCAAAAGAAGCAGATGATGCAGATAAAATACAGGCTTCACTGGCACAGCTAGCAGGGAACTTTTATGTGTACATAAAGCAATTATAAAAGGTGTTTGATTTTGCATTAAAGCAGCCAATTAGTTCCTTTTTTGACTAAAAATATATATTTCTACTTTTCGTGTTTCAGCAGACAACAAACAAAAATGAAGCTTAGTATAAGTCATTGATTAGAAAAATCTTTTAATGTATTTTAGTGCGGGAATTATGATGGCAAAAGTCTCCCCACATTGAGACCCCTTTCCCTCTGTCTCACAGGCTACTTGCAGAGGTTTTCAAACAAAACTGGTAAAGATGATAGCTTCAGAAAGATAACTTTACTTCTGGGATCAAGTTGAATGTTCAAAGGCAGAGCCAAGGCACTGTTTGCTAGGCAGCCCACATGACTGATATGTTAGCTATGGCTGTGGTGAACAGGGCTGTCCCACCTGGGGTTGTCAGTTGGTTTTGCAAGTGCATTTCCCTTGGAAACAGGAAGAGGTCAAGAAATGCCAGCAACAAGTAACTGACCATGACACAGAACAGAGCGTATGGGGGCTACAACACGGGAGAGTACTGGAGTCACTGTTTGCTTTTCACTGTTGTGTTACACAACATATTTAGCTTTTGCTCTTGTGTGGGGGCAGCTTTCAGGAAGGTTTCTACGACATAATAGCTTCCCATGAGGAATGATTTCAAGGGGTAACTCCGAGGTATAGACATAAGAGAGCTGCTGATTTTAACACATTTTCATAGCAAGTTTCAGAGTAGCCATGTTTTAGAATATAACATTCATTTATTAAAGGATATTTACTTAGAGGTAAACACTGCAAGCTGTTTAATATTCACCCATTTCTTTTAGTTCCTCAAAAATAATTACTGTTATTTCCAGACATTAGGTAAATATTTTAAAATAAAAATTATTTATATTGATGGCACAACAATGGTTAAGATTAAATTGACTCATGGGGATGCATATAAAATTCTTAGAGGCTATTTTGTGAGTCCTGAGGATCGAAGTTTCTATCCTGGCACAGAATGAAAGGGATGTATCCTGTCACAGATATGTTTGGCAGCATTTTAAGGATTAGAGAATGCTTCATTCATATTCACAGGAGCACTGAAGTAGGTCACTCACCACTATGTGTGGTGCTTATGGAATACGCCAGTAACACTGATTTTTCAGCCTGTCAGCTATTGTGAATTTGTCCACATTCACTGACTAAGGGAGATGCCCCAAAGCTCACTTCAATTTCCAATATGAAGCAATGACAACTCTGTCACAAGATTTTGAATGAATCGGACTAGCACCAAGATTTTAAGCCTCATGAGAACGTCTTCAATTGGTTTTGAAAAGACTTCTCTGAATCTTGTATAATGCTTTTGGAGCCATAATATGTGGTTATTTTCTTGAGCAAGGTCCAGAAATCAAAGGACGATAGGACATATTCTTCTGACCAGCCTTGATTATTACCAAGGGAAAAACTAATTTATTCTGAGCATAAGGTATGCCTTTCTTACACTTTCACAGCCTAAGGTAGCAGGTGAGGGGAGAGGACGCAAGTAATACTCTGGTTTGTAACACAGACCTTTCCCGCATTGAATATACGCTGCTAAATTGAATACATCTCTTGCAAGTATCCATTCAAAAAATTTTATCTATGTTGTTAACATGAACAACCCTGATAACTTGTTACTCAGCTGTTTTTAAGAATTTCAGGAAGAAACAGCTCTGTAAAAAAAAAAATAAAAATTGAGGTGATAAATTCAGAAGGCTTTGACTGCAGGTTGTGCTGCAAAAGGATATTTCAAAAATAACTTTCTCCTAGACCTCTTAAGTAAAATATACCTTTATTGTTGGCAGAGAGTGCTGCAGTTAAACGCTTACTAGCATTTGGCATCTCTCTCTTTTCTGATTCTTTCCTTTTCTTTTTTTTTTTTTGCCTAGGATGACTCTTCAATTAAAAAAAAAAAAAATCAAGGAGAAGCAGAAAAGATCAACTTTTTTAGATAGACAACAAGGAAAACCACTACAAAGAAACATTGTCTATTGAAAAACATGTTGAAAAACTGAACTCTTTAAAAGGCAGGAAACTCTCCAAACTTGTGATGCAGGTTTAAGTTGTGTGGCCTTTCTATGGGAATAAGAAGGTCAGTTCTGAGCTATGCAGCTCCCTCCCTACTAAAGCAGAAGAAAGCTCTATAAAGGCCAATGTGTATTTTGGGAGGTTATTGGGGTAGATGCTTGAGCTAAGGAGGGTTTTGCTCATGCAAATCACAACTTTCTGTGATACAGAACAAAAAACACTGTAATCAGAAGCATTTTTTTACCACCAGTCTACTAGTCAAAGCAAGAGGAGCCTTTGCTGCCGGGAAATCATGAACTTCAGTTGCTGAGATTACAATCTGTGGGATGTACTAAGTGGGGCGTGCAGCAGGATGCTGATGTTAGCTGAAGCGCCTTATGCAGTGGCTAATCACCTGCCTCTGAGAGGGAGGAGGTACAAGGAGAATTTGTTTTTCCTGTAAATTGATCCCTGATCCTTTCATCCCCCAGTATAGCTGTACTTGTTTAGTCTACTGAGGCCTCTTAGGGCTAACATGTAATGAAGTAGAATCGCATAGGGGTGTTCATAGCCACAGCAGTGCTGTTAGCTGTGCTCTTTAATGGATTTGGATAAAACCTTGCTCAGCAAATAACACACTGAAAACAAATATTCTCTTTGTTGTCTTAGGATATACTGTCCCCTTTACTGTACTGCATTTGTTCTCAAAACTGACCCACACGTGGTCTCATTTTGATCTTTGAACTTGGGGCTGACTGGTTGTCAGATACTGATGCCTCAGTGCGAACCTTAGTACAGAAACAGATCACTGGATTTGAAACAGTAGGAGAATGTGTGCTGTCCCTGTGGGAAAGCCATGTGGTAGCTTTCTAATTTATTCATAATTTTACTAAAATCAGAGGTTGTATGAAAAAATAAATTAAGTAAATACCCAGCTGAATGCTGTCTGTTTGAGCTGCTCCATGCTGTGCAGCCAGCTGTGAGGGGGAAAAATACAGCCTTAGGATAGCAAAGGCTGTGAGTCCAAAAACTCAAGGGGTGACCAAAGCACCCAGCATGTTCTTGGGCAGTTTATAAACATGGCAAAAATCATTAAATCCATTCCACTGCTGCTCAACAGACGCCACTGCAGAAATGAATTCTTTGCACAGAGTGAATCAAATAGTGTTCCCCTGTCTGACACCAGGCTGCACCTTAGTTTGGACTGCGTAAGGAGACAGGGAAGGTCTTCACCTCTTGTGATCCCATTTTTGAGCACCAGGACTTTGACACCAGGGGCTATAACCAAAAATGTCTCTAATTTCTCATTGAAATTAGTAACAAATATGGAATTTGATGTTGTTCTGCCACGCATTTAGGGACAAGCCAGTTTGACCCTTTCCTCACTGGAAGCAGGGAGAAGACAGGACTTTGGTTTCATCCCTCTGTTTTCTGGCTGAAGCCATGTGGTCAGTTCTAGGGTTTAGAAATTACTCTCTTCTAAAATCTGGGAGTCACACTGCTCCCCAGGCCCTGGCTGCTGCCCAGACCAGGCAGTGCTGTTAGCTCAGGGTTGAGCCCAAAGCCACAACCTCATCACCAGCCATCTCCTGGAAACTCTGGCCCAGTGTGTTTGCTCCCCTGGTTGGCAAGCAGGTTTGGGAATGGTTAGCAGGAGGGCACGCTCATTCAACAGGTGTGCCTTTGGTGTGCCAGGGTGCAGATTGAAAAGGCATGACGGTGTAAATAGGAGGTTTAATATTTCACCAAAATGTCAAAGCTTAAAATGTCTGCTGGAGCAATGGAAATGCCTGTGTGAGGCTGAAGTGAAAGCACAAACCACGATACAATTCTTATAGCATTAATACCAATGTAATCATTAGGGTAGTTATTCACCGTAGATATGGTTAGTGGTATGCAGGCAGCAGGGTTTTAGTTCTGTGGCATTTTGCTGACTTTACAGTAAAATGGTCTTCCTTTCTCAAAATTTAATGTGCTATGTCAGGACTAAATTATATAATGGATGCCTGGGACTTTCTATCTTGTGGTCTGATTCTATAACAAATTTCACCCTTCCTTTCATCAGAGAGGGTAATTAATGGAGTGTACTACGATTTCCGTATGATATAATCTTCAGAGAATTTTTTTAGTTGTGTATATATAGCCTTGTGAATCACTTGGCTTTAAAAGAAACTGCGTTGTGCAAAGCTTAAGCATTTGATTATGATCCTTTTTCTGCAGAAGACCTCTTTAATGCATTCAGGTTTCTGTTTCTTACTGAGGTAAAGATTTCTAATTTTTAGCATTAGACCCAGGTGACTGTAGTCAAAAATATTTCAATATTTGTGTAGGTTCAGTAAACTAAGAACCTCTCCCATAGGTAGGAGTTATAAGAGAAAGCTAGTGAATTCTTTAGCTAATTTAGTTAATTCAGTATTAAGTGGTCCACATTTCGGCTTCAGAGTGCAGATCAGTAGAGGAAAGGCAGGTATGTTGAAACCAACGACCTTATTGTTGTACTGAAGAAAATCTGATGATGCTGATCTTAGCAGACTGAATTGACTCACACCAGTCCTGAAGCATTTTCTTGCTTGGTTTTTTTTTGACCTGAAAGACAGCATGGAGAATAGATCCAAGAAAGGGGGAAACACAAAAAAGGGGAATGAGAATGCTCTGAAGCTTTTTGTCTTTGTTCATCTGCAGTAGTTAAAGTTTCCTATCTGACTATGTGGTAAAATAATCATTTGTCAAAGAGGTAAACTTACTGTACACCAATGGCCTGCATTTAAAAGGTCCCTAGTGTACTATGAACTATATAGTGTTCATAAAAAGTCATACTCAAGAGTCAAATACTCCTCCTTCTTCAATTACTGTAGTTTCCCACTGTCTCTAAGGATGGGCTATTAAACACTCAGTGTCAAGGCACACTATACTTGTACAATGTATGATTCATTAGGTCACTTTTTTTTCCAAACTTTATTTCTGATCACATGTATGTATGGTTAACACGGACTCAAAAAAAAAAAAAAAAAGCTCTAAAAGCCAGGCAGTCAGTAGGCAGAGTGATTCTGAGAATATTGTGCTGTAGTCCATGAAAGCCTGAGGTCATTTCTGCTTGGACATTGCATAAAGTGTGCCTTGCCAGTTTCAATATATAAAATCCAGTGCCGAGTGACCGAAATTAGGGTTTTATTGTTTGATCTTTCAGGCAAGTAAGCAAATTGTCACTTTCATTTCTCAATAATTGCTGGGATAACAGGCTGTTATTTTTTTTTCAGTCTACACTATTAACCGAGGTATGGAGGAAGGAGTCTGATCAAAAGTAATTAATGATTCTGAACAAGTTTTCATGGGGGTATTTCCTTTACACGTGTCATGAGGAGTATATCTGAAAAAAGGACAAGGTTGGTTAAACGGAAATGAATCTTCCAGAGGAAGTTATGTTCTTTTAGAGGTAATATGCTAAAAGGCTGAGATTACAGAACTATTGCTGAAGGAGCTGCATGCTCTTACACGTTGCTAAGTGCCCCCCAGCTGACATCATCATTAGTTATTTATAGCATACTAATATCTGAAGGTTCTAGTCAGAAGCAAGGCCTTCGGATGTCATCCTCTGTCCAAACTTGAAGAATGTCCTCAGTCCCAAAAAGCTCACAATGTCATTTAACGTCATTGGTGTTGAAGGCAATCAGAATATCTAGTGGGGGCTTCAAAAAAAGAAGAGTTTTTTGCAGGAACGGCATCTCAGAGAAACTTTCTTGATGGGCAGATTAATAACTCCTTAATTAAACTTTTTAATTGATTTGGCTGACACAGACAAATACTATGAATGGAATGAAATGTAAGCCAAAATGATCACACGCCACCCTTCTTCAAGCAAGCATAAATTTATTTATAATAAGAGCAAAATTTCTTTAAAGATATTCTTAAAATAGTCTTTCATGATCTAACAGTATATATAGACACACAGTCAAGAAGAGGAGTAAGGTACAGAAACATAAATATTTGCATGTTGCATCTTCTGTCAAGTGACTGATGGTGGATTGAGCAATTTGAGAATTCAGAGTAGTGGCTTCACTCAAAATTAGAGGTTGTGATAAAAAATTTTTGAAGGTCGCCTGTTTAAAACAGCATTTAAGCTCATACAGCTAATGTTCCTGTATTACAAAAAATCCATAATTTCTTACCAGAGAGTGAAGAAGTTCAAATTTTCTATTTTTTAGAAAGCACTTTTTCAAATCTTACTAATCTGTATTCTGCAAACCCACCACTAATGGCCGGTTTGTTGGAGTGTAAACCACTCTCTACTTTGCCTTGGGCTGTCTGGTTTGTTCAAGTTACCCTGGAACAGAAATAGCTGCAGTTTTGGCAGTATCAATCCTGTTTTACTATAGGGAATACATCACTATTTATCACTGAGCGTTTCCAAATGCAAATGACCCTCCAAATTAGGGATGTCCTGCCTCTTAGAACCACTACTAAATGACCACCTGCATGTGTTCATATTCAAAGCCGGTCTACTCACCCCATATGCATCTCCTCCAGTGTTTTATTCGACAATCTGTTTCAGCCTCGCAAGGGAGCTAGGAAATTATGTATTGCTCATTTTGTCAAAGTCATCATTGATGACAATTCCGGCATCAAGAGGCTCATTTTGTTCTCCAGATGTTTTTTTCAAATAGAAGATAAATCGGGGTTTTCAATCTTTTTCTTTCTTTCTTTCTTTCTTTCTTTCTTTCTTTCTTGCTTTCTTGCTTTCTTGCTTTCTTGCTTTCTTGCTTTCTTGCTTTCTTTCTTGCTTTCTTGCTTTCTTTCTTGCTTTCTTTCTTGCTTTCTTGCTTTCTTTCTTGCTTTCTTGCTTTCTTTCTTTCTTTCTTGCTTTCTTTCTTTCTTGCTTTCTTGCTTTCTTGCTTTCTTGCTTTCTTGCTTTCTTTCTTTCTTGCTTTCTTTCTCTCTTTCTTGCTTTCTTTCTTGCTTTCTTTCTTTCTTGCTTTCTTGCTTTCTTTCTTTCTTTCTTTCTTTCTTTCTTTCTTTCTTTCTTTTCTTTCTTTCTTTTCTTTCTTTCTTTTCTTTCTTTCTTTCTTTCTTTCTTTCTTTTCTTTCTTTTCTTTCTTTCTTTTCTTTCTTTCTTTTCTTTCTTTCTTTTCTTTCTTTCTTTCTTATAGTGAGGATAGATGCTGTGCTGCTAGGAATAGGAGTGAGAACACATAAAAAATAAATTAATACAAAAAATATCAAGCCTCAAGAGGAAACCCACTGCAAGCCTACAGAGCCCATTAGTATGTTATATTTAGCACCAGCACAATGGACAGGAAAAAATACAGAGTTGTTTATATAAAAGGAATGGTATCATTCATATTGGATAACATCCCAAATTCCAAATCATAATATACAGTCTCTGTCCAACCCACAGCTATTTTGTGACACAGGATTTCCCAAGCTTATAGGGTGGCATCTTCAGATGAAAAGAACAAGTGACCTCAGAAGTAAGATATTGTAAGAGGCTCCTTTTACATTCTGTAGAAGTGCAGCTTGTCCAAAGGCTATACTTTACACTGGGAAAGGATGGTACTTTGTTGCCAGTCCCTTTAAGCTGGCAGTTAGCGTCCTTAATTTCTGGGGATCACATTCACAATAAATTCAATTATTCAAAACTCCTTGTTTTTCATTATGAATGAGGTGATCACATTTTCCAAGGAAATAAACCTGTCCATGCCCTCACCATTTTTAGTAGAAACTGTGAAATTCCCTGGGCCTTATTGGAAGACACATTGTCTTCCACAGGATGTCTTAACTTCTTTGGTGGTCTGCTTCCTCAAATAGTTTAGAGGCACTTTTTCATCTTTTGAAAAGAAATCATGGTATTCCCCCTCTATAATTGGAAATGACATTCCATGGGAGTCTCAAGAGCTGAGTGCATCAAGAAAACCAGACTTTAAAAGACTGGTTAAGGCTCAGAGAGGGATACATATGCAGCCCATGTACTACAGCTCCCTCAAGGGACATGACTGGAGAGGCATATATACACACTGCTCTAGTGTGCAGGGATGGGGTTAGAAAAACAAAAGCCCACTCAAAGCTGAATCTGGCAAGGGATACAAAGGGTAACGAGAAGGATTTCTGCAGATCTACCTGCTGCAAAAGGATCATAGTGGAATTTGCAGGCTCGCTACTGAGTAGGGCAGGGGCGGTTGAGGTACTCGGTGTCTCCTTCTCTCTGTCTTTACTGGGAAGACTGGCCTTCAGCAATCCCAGGTCCATGAGACTAGGGAGAACGTCTGGAGTAAGGAAGTCTTACCCTTAGTGTAGGAGGCTCAGTTTAGAGAACATTTAAACAAATCGTGCATACACACATCCATGGGCCCTGATGGGTACAGAGAAACATAAGAAAAATCATTTTACTGCAAGAATAGTCAAACACTGAAAGAAGTTGCACAGAGAGGTTATGGAATCTACAGGTGATATTCAAAACTCAACTGGACACAGTCCTGATAAGCCTTCTCTGCATGACCTTGGTCTGAGCAGGGAGCTGGACTAGACAATCTCCAGAGGTGCCTTCCCACCTCAACCATTCCGTGATTCTGTGTGATTCTGTATGAGGTTGTGAGACAGAAATAGCTGTGATTTAAGAAGCACTTAAATTCCTTCATTACTATAGGCATTATTAATTTTTAGTAATATAGCGCTTTAAATAAGAGACACTACTAAAGAAAAACATGTTTAGCTGGAAGGACAGATTACCAATAAAACCCATATGTCAGTCAACTGTAATTTTTTAAAATCAGGTTCAATACTGAACATTTCTGGAAAATGTAGCAATGTAAATGTAAATGTTCATTTCCACTTTTTTAATAATCTGTTTTAAAGAAACCCTAAGAAGCAATATCATCTGGTAATTTAAGTGCACACAAGATATTTCAAAAATCAAAGCATTCTGGTAAAAATTGTCATCATCTAAATTTGTGACAGTCACACCAAATAGCAGACCCATGCAAATGTATTTGATAGAAAAAGGAATTACTTGCAATTGCTCTTAAATGGGGAAAATTTTAATCTGTTTTCCAAAGATAGGAAACTCTGTGTGGAAAATGCCCACTGCACAGTATTCTACACAATTCTGCTAACAGCTTTTAGACATCTCTGGTGCTTTCTGTTGAAGCTTCATTGTTATGTTTTAGATGAATACCACAAGAAAATGATCAATATGTAGTTAGTAGATTTTCTATCCAGAACAGCCTTACAGGACAGAGAATACGAGAATCTTGACCTCATAGCAATTTAGAAATGACAGCCGGCATCAACCAAGCTACTGCTATGCCAGTTTAAGAGCAGGGGCTAAAAAGAACCTGCGATGAAATATTAGACAACTTGTAAGAAATTCACAAAAACAGATGCTCATGTATGTCCTTTCAGAAGGACAGTCCCCTTGCCTTTGAAGCACTCTGTAACTAATTTGTTGAAGACACCAGATAATGTCACACATAAAAGCAGCCATGTCATGTTTTCAGACTGTCCAGAGCTGAAATGCTATGAAGCTAAAGCAAAGGTTGTTTGGAATAGTGGCCAGACATGACAAATAATAACTTGCAAACCTGTTTGAATAGCAGCCCAAGTGTCAAAGAAAAATTGAGTGTAAATCTCCAGAGTTTCTGATGGACTGTGAAGAAAAGTAGAGATAGGTCTTTTCCCCACGAACCATGAATCTTACTAGTAATAAAAACTTTTTAGACCCTTGGAAAGCAGAGAAGCTACTGGATATTGCTGCAGTGGCCACTCCAAATAATTGGCATCTCATCCATTTTACTATCCCAACTAACTGGCTTTAAGATAATGAAACTTAAATGATTTTTCATGAATTGGTAGAATATGCCAAACAATGTGATTTTTTCCATATCACAGCATCATTCTATTGCTGCTAAACAAATGACAAAGTCTGAGTGAGTCACTGTTGACATTGCTAAGGTTTTAGCAAAGAAAGTTAAGAAACAAAGGAATCATTCTTTAATGGAGAAATAGTTCCACAGAATCTTAATCTTATTCTCAGGAGCAGAGAAGTATTTTGGCACATTCAGCAGGTGAAGCACTAAATCGTTCAGTGACTGAAAAAAAAGCTGGTCAAAAAAATGAGATGCCTTTGCCTAAGCCAACCTTATTACTTCAAACAAGCCAAATTTCCTCGAACACTTCCTCGTTACAAAATGTGCACATGAAAACAAGTTACCTGTGCTGAACTGATATGCCTCATTCAGATAATACAGAACAAACAGACTCATATTTCACCAAACCTGCTAATATATTTACTCACTCTAAGTGCAACACAACAAATATGGACATACAGGATGATGAACTATCTGTTCCATTGAGATTTGATGAAGAAGACTGGAAAAGAACAAAGCTTGACAAGCAGCTGAGTTATGCAGGAATAGTTAATTAGAACAACTTATCTCCAAAGGAGCCCAAGTGCAAAGCAGACTCCTCAGACTGAAGTGTCAGTAGAGTCCTGTTTCCTCCAAAGAAGCCACAAAATATATTGACTTCATCGAAATATTCAAGGGAGAAACAACACTTTATTTCCCAATCATTTGCTTAGTAAGGCCTGATAAAATCAAAAGATTGCTAAAACTTGGGCGACTATTCTAGCTTTTATATATGGATTTAAAAAAAAAATTTTTTTTTTTTTTTTTTAATGTGTTCAACCTAAGGCGACTGAAGGCCCACACCAAGACCTTAAACCATCTTGTCCGGGAGCTGCTTTATGCTGATGACGCCGCCCTCGTTGCCCACACAGAAGCAGCCCTGCAGCGTTTAACATCCTGCTTTGCAGACGCTGCTGAGCTCTTTCGGCTGGAAG